>CM035152.1:113899585-114433066 GCA_020205615.1 Panax quinquefolius
TTTTGAAGTGGGTGGAAGTGGAAGCTCTTCCAACTAATGATGCCAAGCTGGTCCTAAGATTTTTACAAAGAAGTATTTTTACAAGGTTTGGGACTCCAAGGGATATCATTAGTTATGAAGGCAGTTATTTTTGTAATAGGCAGATCATAGATTTGTTGGCCAAGTATGGGGTAAATCATCACATTGCTACAGCTTATCATCCTCAAACTAATGGCCAAGCAGAGGTTTCAAATCTTGAAATAAAGAGAATTTTGGAGAAATTCGTGAACCCCACAAGAAAGGATTGGTCATTAAAGCTTGATGATGTTGTATGGGCGTATATGACTGCTTATAAGACTCCGTTGGGCATGTCACCTTTTCTACTGGTTTATGAAAAGGCTTGTCACCTTCCCATGGAGCTTGATCATAAGACATATTTGGAAATTAGGAAGCTCAATTTTGATTTGAAGGCTGCAGGTGAAAAATGCCTACTCCAACTCAATGAGTTGGATGAATTCAGATTGCAGGCGTATGAAAACTCTAAGCTGTATAAGGAAAAGGTGAAGAGATGGCATGATCGCAAGATTATGTAGAGTATTTGAGCCGGGACAAAGAGTTCTGTTGTTTAATTCAAGACTTAAACTATTTCCTAGGAAGCTCAAATCAAGGTGGTCAAGGGCATTCACAGTGAAGACAGTTTATCCACATGGTGCAGTAGAGGTATTCGAAAAATTCCAAGATAAGCCATTCAAAGTGAATTAAAGCATTATTTTGGTGTAGAGGTTGACAGGCAGAAAGTCACCTCCATTCTTTCTTCAACATTATTGAGTCAGAGATAGTCAAGCTAATTGACTATAACTTAGCGCTTGATGGGAGGCACCCCATTATTTTTAAATTTGTCAGTCTTGATGCCCAGATAGAGAATTACAAAATTGTGGCGAAATCATTTGTTAAAGAAAGGGGTCTCAAGCCAGAGTCACAAGATGGACAATTGAAAGATATGATCAGGGAAAAATGTTGGCATGGAGTTTTCTCTACACCAATGATTTCACCTATGGACATTGTAAGGGAATTTTATGTGAATACAAAGGAGACAATGAATGGCTTTTCTTTCGTCCGAGGGGTTCAAGTGGACTATCGCCCAAGGGCAATTCGTGGTGTATTTAATTTACCTGACCCTCCAACTAGACGTACAAATTAGGTTGAGGCGGAACGAATGGAGACAGACTTAGATGAGGTCATTACTGATTTTTGTATTCCAGGACACAATGGATATACAAGCCAGGCACTAATCAGCCCAGGACCTTTCCGGCTTCAACTCTCAACCGTTATGCCAATGCTTGGAATCTCTTTGTTTGTGCAAAACTCATGACATCATCCCATCAACATGAGATTACAACTGAGCAAGCAATCATTCTGTGGGGGACTATTGTAGGAAAATAAATCGACATTGATCACCTCCTTAATCAGAACACGGTACACTACATGCGGGGGAGCACTATGGGAAGTATACCACATGCCTCGATTGTTGCTCATTTGTGTGCAAGAGTAGGAGTTAGGTGGATAGATGAACAACTGCAATACCCAAGTTAGGATATCACTCACGCCACGATAGAAAAATTTGAAGATTGGGCAAAAGGTACCCCGCACCCAAGGGGTAAGGGTTTCATCCTTCGTTTTGCATCATCTACACCATCATCGCATCCCTCAAAGACAAATGAAGCAGGCACGTCAACTCAAGCAACTGCTACTATTGATGATCGACAGCTCCGAAGGTTGGAGAGGAAGGTTGATGATATGTACGATAATTTTATATCATTTTCTACGGGTTTAACGAGGTCTCTAGTGGAGGCTTTTGCACAGCAGGGTACCATGCTTGAGTGGCCATAATTTGGGACAACCGTGCCATTTCCACCGCCGGATTCACCACCCGAAGAGGGTGGTGTAGCTGATCATTAGGGGAGTTCTTTTAAACCCTATACCTTCATTCATTTGGACAATGAATATGTTAAGTTTGGGGGTATTGGGTAGTAGTGTAGTTACATGTAGTTAATTTGCATATTTTTGCATGTTTAGTTTAACTTTTGCATGTTTATGTGTTAGTTAATAATTGTAAACAAAAATTTTGCCTATTTTTAGTAGTTATTATATGTTTTAGTTATGTGTTTAGTTGCATGTCCCAAATTTCTAGCTTTATGGAGTTTGAGTCTAGCCAATAATGAAATTGAATTTTGAATGATTTTTGAATTTACTGGATAACATGAGCTTAGCAATAATGTTTTACATGATGTAATCCATGCCTGTTGTTTAGATGCTTTCGGTTAGCACATAAGTGTTCACATATGCTTGTTGGTATAAGAGTACTGTGTTGTTATTGCTTAATAGAAAATGTAGTTTTTAAAAAAGAGAATTATGTAGAAAGTGGACTTTAGCTGTGAAAACATTGATAATCAAACTTTGGGAACACATGGGTATGCTTATTGTGTATAAAAAAAGAAAAAAAAGAGAAAAATCTATCTTAGAACCTTCCTTAGCTGAATTATTGAATCCTTAGAAGGGGAAAGATGGAGCGTAAAACGCACTCGCTGCATTAAAAAAAGTATAGCAATAAACACCGCGAAAAAGTGCAAAAAATCACCCTCGTCAATAAAAATAAAGCAATTTAAACCCATTGTTGAACTTTAGTTTGTATTGATGTGTTGGATTAGTTTTTGTTGCATTAGTATACATAGATCTTGAGTTAGACTACAATTTTCTATTTTGAGCAGTATAACATGTGAATTCTTTGCCTTTGTCAAGTTTTTGGTGAACACCACACACACAACATCTTTATAGTGAGTATGGGTTATTTGAGTGTATGATATTATGTCTATAGCTTAGTTTGACATTTTATTCTTGAATATGGATAATTCACTGAGGCACATTAGATTGGAATTCCATTTTAGTTGGAAAAACTTGGGACTTATTTGCATCATAGTTTAGTTTGCATAGCATGTAGTTGCATTTCATTGTTTACTGTCATATGCATTGCTTGAGGGCAAGAAATAGTTCAAGTTTGGAGGTATTTGATAAGTAGGTTTTATACCTACTTATTGGGTGTCAAATCACTAGAATTATGCTCATCTCAAGTAGGTTTTTACTATGTTCACTACAACAAAAAGGCTTATCAATGATCGCTTATCGGCCGATCAAGACGCTTGATCGCAGAGATAGATTTATCTTAACCGAAAGTGCAATCGGCGATAGTCGTCAGATAAAATCGTCATTGGGATGCACATCAGCGACCACTATTAGCGACCGAGATATCTGCGACCGCTATGAGCTTAATCGAAATGACAAATCCAGAGTCGAATGAAGTCAAGATGGTCCGGGGCCAAAGTTGACGTGGTCCACGTGTCGTGACCATTATCGCCGACCGCTCGCATGATCGCCGATCATCTTGCGTCGCTAATAACGTTTCAATGACCGCATCATTGTCCGATATGAAAAAAAAATTACTACGATTTTTCTTTGTTTTGCGTAATTCCCAAAAACTCACACTGCATTTTCACCGCTTTATCCCAACACACATACACACCAAGATAAACAACATACAAAACAATATAAACATCCATCGTCCACCAACACATACACCAAACTAGTATATAAACCTTTAAAACCAATATGATTTGAATAAATATAATAACATTTCAAAACTTGTTTAAGTAACATATATACAAACATCCAAATAATGAATATACAAGTACAAGGTTATGTCAAGCATCATCCCTCCTTGATCACCCCGTAATTAACAAAATAATAAAACAAGTTACAAATATAATAAATATGTTGATCTTTGGTATATATTACGACAATACATACAACAAATTGATTTTATACCTCGTCGCCATCCCCATCTTTGTCCTGCTGCTTGCTGCCATCTCTTGCTTGACTAACTCCTCGGGATCAAGAGCCCTGGTGTTCGCCAAGTATCTTCATAAGATTTCGATCTTGACATATAGCTCTCACACGGTCGGTAGGAGTATGAGCAATTTGGATGATTTCGATGATGTGGAAGACTGGGTAGCAGAGTCGCTGAGCCATCAAGGAGGATGGCGTCGTCATTGTCCTTGACCTTTAATGTAGTTCTTCTTCACAATGACGCCCTCTCCCACAACTCTTGATCAATAGGCGGACGTGGAGTGCCTTCAGGATAGCGCTCATTCAATAAGCGTTTATAAGTATCCCGTCATCATGTTAATGATTAAATAGTTAAAAATAATATTTTGTAAGTATTAGTAAACAAGATCAAAGTTGTTAAAACTTATTACCGCTTATCTGGATAGCCTCAAAGCGGCACCATCACGGGTGTACGCGTACATCCGACCCAATGGATAGGTGACCTTGAGACTGAGACTCTATACAAAAACAAAGACAATATTACTAAGTAAAATGGGATATTTTCTACAATTCATGATTGTAAACATATTAAAACTTGTAAATACGTGCAGGCGTTGATATGTTTAACTGTGAAATACCGCCACTTGTATGTTCCTTTAGCCTTTTCGCCATCGGATATTTTGAGGAGGCTCTGTTTGTATAATGGTAGTCTTTCGTCTTTTCACCCGACTCTCGACTCTCCATTGGGCACACATATCGCCCATATGGACTGGGTGCACCACCGAGGGGCTATGCTCGTGCATATAATCCTCTCCACGGCACGGATGGTCGATCTCGGCATTGTGAATGGCTTTTTGTCATTCTTTATTCAAGTTGTCCTTAGTGCGGACCGCAGCGACTTTTGCCGAATAATGTCTCGAATCACTTTTGAAGCCTGCGCGTCCTCCCATCTATCTGGTTTACGCAAATAAAAAATAATAATAACATTACTAAATAATTATCCTTTGAATATTATATTAATATTATATAAATATTATTTGTCATAAATTAAAAAACATATACGAAATT
This sequence comes from Panax quinquefolius, assembly GCA_020205615.1. Classification (NCBI taxonomy): domain Eukaryota; kingdom Viridiplantae; phylum Streptophyta; class Magnoliopsida; order Apiales; family Araliaceae; genus Panax; species Panax quinquefolius. The sequence goes on from CM035152.1 coordinate 113,904,512, forward strand.
TCGCCCAAATAGCATCCTTGTAGGCGATAGGTGTGCTTACCCACGTAATCACAGTGTGTAGCCAATTACGTAAACACACGTTTGTGATATGCACTTGACGATCTTATTATCCGAAAAATCACTATAATATACAACATCAATTAGCATATATTAAAGCAATTTACATCTAAGTTATAATATTTGTGAACATTTTTCAAACTTATACTTATAATACTTAAAAAATTGGCCATAGTCTCCCCTATAATATAGACTAGCCACATGCACGACGACATTTGCATATATATGGACATTTCTAGGCACCCAAGACACAAACCAAGAGAAATATACAAATTTTCAATACAATAAGACCAAAACAAAACATTACCAATATAATATCAATCAAAAATTACCAATATACAATAAATGGAATCTTAAATGCTTTTATATAAATGATATATGCAGGACGACGTATATTTATTAGGAGGAGGGCGAATCTGAATAAGAATCCGATCATCGGGATTAGTAGGGGCCTTGGGCACATTATTAGGCCCCCTTCCCAAGCCGCGCTTTTTCTGAGATGCTTCAGAAGCCATCTGTATATTACAAATTTCAAGATGTAATTAGGAGTCATATTTGATTACATGTATATATGACAATAAACATGACAGTGATATAAACATGTATATATATGAATATAAAATGACAATAAACAAAAGTTGCATTTAAATAGTTTAGTACATAAACATGACAGTGATATAAACATGTATATATATGAATATAAAATGACAATAAACAAAAGTTGCATTTAAATAGTTTAGTACATAAAAACATGATAATGATGATATAAACATGTATATATATGAATATAAAATGACAATAAACAAAAGTTGCATTTAAATAGTTTAGTACATAAACATGACAATGATATAAAAACATGTATTGCTAAACATACATTTCATGAGTTCAAGTGTCAATGTCTGATTCAGAATCATCTTGTATACGTGTTGCAGATTCATAACCATCATCTCGCCCAGATTCATGTCGTGTCGATTCGACCAATAACTCTTCCTCCTCGAGATCAATGTCATCCGACACAAGTATTGACTCGGGATCTAATTCATGTGGTTCATCTCCACCATCTAACTGGATTACTTCATTGTCGTCCTCCACATTTATTATAGTCTGACTATGAAGCATCTGCTCTTGGTAAATCTCCCCATCAACTAATTCTACACGACTACTGGCGGGAGAGTATAAATTACAACTTGCCAATCAGAAGGCGGTCTATCCCTTTTCCTAATAGGACTAGGAGTGTAGTATACTTGTACTATTTGAGTTGGTAAAACAAACGGTTCGTTGGAGTACGTCAGACCTATGGAGGTCAATATCGACGATTCCATGTTTGTCAACACGTATCCCTTTTTACGAATCAAACCAAGCGGCACTTGAACAAGTGAATATGACCCCGTGACGCGTGCCCTCAGACGACAACCCTACGATTTCCTCCAACTCCCCATAAAAGGCACGACCAAGCTCATTGTAACAATCTCCTTGGACACACACTCCAGAGTTCGTTGTTCTTTTACCACGCCCATATGCCTTTGTGTGAAATTCACAACCATTTATTTTGTAACCATTGCGGCTGACTTGATCCTTGTCTGGTCCCATAGCTAGGACTTGTACATTAGCCGGAATCGTTGATCCCTCAGTCAAAGCCTACAAAAACTCCATCTTATTAAATGAAGTCATAGTTAATATATGGAGTATATATATATATATATATACACTACGCGCTTAAAAATTGAACTTACTTTGTCCTTTAGCCAAAGTGCAAAAGTTTTATCCCAATTGATTTGAATATCTTTATTAGTTATGTCAAGATGCTTCACTTTTAACTCGTCATCGTACAATCTATACCATGTTATAAACATTAACATATTGGAATAAATTTTTAACTTAAAAGATAAAATATCAAGTTTACATGTGTACCTCACAAATTAAATCAATCTCCTCTGCAATTGAGAAGAATGTAAGTATATGCGGCATGTAATTCTTGCTCGAGAGAGGAATATCGCTTCCCTTTTCCATAAGTGCGGCCCGATAGACCAAATCTGAGAGAGCCGACCATTTAGTTCAACATTTCCCCCATCATCATGTCTCGATACTCGATTGGCCTTTGTCAAGACTTCATCCGGAAAATAGTCTGAGATAAATGTAGATATCTCATCAAAACTGTATGCCTCGCATATCGACCCCTCGACATAAGCTCTATTCTTCACCTTCCTCTTAAGGTTTCCCATCACCCTCTCGAAAGGGTACATCCATCTATATTGAACTGGACCTCCAACACGAGCTTCATAGGGAAGATGGATTTGCAAATACTCCATAGAGTCAAAAAAACCAGGTGGGAATATTTTTTCCAGTTTACACGTGATCTCTATGATGTTCTTCTCAAGTACAAACATGTCCTTCTCATTCAATGATTTTGAACACAAGTCTTTGAAGAAGCGACTAAGATCCGCCAAAGCATCCCATATTGGTTTATCAGCAGATCCCGAAATGCTATAGGCATGAGTCTCTCCATGAACACATGATGATCATGACTCTTCATCCCTTGCAATTTCCCACCAGTAACACACCTTGCAATGTTTGACGATATCCATCTCGGTAGTTTCGAGAGACTTAACCCATGTGCACACATCTTCAACTTGCTTTTTTGGACAATGTGTACCTTCAGATGCGGTTTGACAATCTTACCATTAGGAGATTCATAAAGTTCTAATCCGGGACGCTTACAAATATCTTTCATGTCCAAACGTGCCTTATCGTTATCTTTTGTCTTTCCCGTAACATTCATCACGGTGTTAAACACGTTTTCAAACACATTCTTCTCAATATGTATCACATCTAGATTATGACGAATCAAATTTGTAGACCAATAAGGCAATTCCCAAAAGATGCTTCTCCGAACCCAGTTATGAGATTCACCAAACCCATTGATTATGTTTGTTGCATCAACCTTACCAAATGGGATAACCGGCAATCTCATCACACGATCTCGCATCTCCGTTCCCGACAATCGCGATGTGAGCATATCATTATCTACTTTCCCTTTCTGAAGTGTTCTCTATTTCTTGAACGGGTGATCTACCCAGAAGAACCAAGCGATGATGATCAAACCAACAAGGCTTTTCGACCTTTTGATAGATTAAACGACTTTGTGTGCTCCATACAATACTGGACAAGCCAACTTCCCGTAGTGTACTCCATCCAAATTAACATACCATAAGTCGGGAAGTCACTTATAGTCCACATAAATCACGCTTCTAAGGTTGAAATTTGTTTTCGTTGCAACATCCCAAGTCTCGTACTCCATCCTCCCACAATACCTTTAACTCGTCTATAAGAGGTCTCAAGTAAACATCTAAGTTCTTTCCGGGACTCTTAGGACCGTGAATCACGAGTGAAAGAAATAAGTATGGTTATTTCATACACATCCAAGGAGGCAAGTTATACGGAGTAACAATCACATGCCAACATGAGTACGGAACAATTTGAGTGGCCAAAGCAGATTGAAACCATCGGTGGACAATCCAAACCTCACATTTCTAGGTTCCAATGCAAATTCGGGATGTGCTAAGTTGAAATCTTTCCAAGCACCGCCCATCTGCGGGATGATTTAGTTCTCCATCTTTATTTGGAGATTTCGATGCCAACTCATATGTTCGGTGATCTTGAAGACATGTACAATCTTTTTAGTCGATGTGTTATTGGAAAATACCTTAGAATCTTAAAGCGGTATACTTGATTTTTTGTAGTCACACCTCTTTATTAGGCCTAAACCGATCATGACCGCAAAAGCGTGCACCTTGTCATCTGTTCATTTTCCTTATAAAACAACATGCGATCGTTGGGACATGCATCGATCTTTTGGTATCCAAGACCCAACTTCTTCACCATTTTCTTACAAAAGTAATAGTTACTGTGTAATTTCTCACCGTCAGCAACATACTCTTAATTGCCTTCAAGAGCGACTCAAAACACTCATGGCTCATGTTGTGATCACCTTGATGTTAAGTAATAATCGCCGCCTGCAGTAGCAATGTAGTGTGTTTGGTGCAACCATGCCACAATGGCTTGCTACCCTCGTCTAACAACTTAAAGAAGTCTTTGGCATCGTAATTCATAGGTTGCTCTCTACCTTGCTCCCAATCAAAATCTAGCCCTACAATATCATGGACCATTTCATTCATAATACGATGAGTACTACGCGCCCGAATTATGTACTTGTGTGATGCCACCATCTCTTCTCCGCCATGTGCCCACCAAAGATTCTTCGTAATTTCTCATGAACCCGAAACAAGTAAATGATAGTTTACCATGTCTCCGTCCATATAATTTACATTCTTACACTTTAAACATGGACATCGATATCTGCGACTTACCATTCATACATTCTCGGGTGACTATACGATACTCCAAAAACACTTGGTAACCAAATTCTAAATTCAAATCAGAAGATCTATCCGGGCACTTGACTTTCGTCGTGCCATCCAACTACTGGATTCGAATAGAGGTCCATGATTCCACGGTACCTACTACAGACAACATTATTAATGTTAACATATGACTTGAGCATACTTGTAAGCATATGACTTGAGCATACTTGTAACCATATGACTTGAGCATACTTATAACCATATGACTTGAGCATTCTTGTAAGCATATGATTAACATTTAAGCATACTTGTAAGCATATGACTTGAACAACATATGGACTAGTGTTTGATAGATATGTAGGAAAATTTTATAATTTAGAGTTTCTTTGATAGGTATGTAGGAAATTTTAGAGTTCAGATATGCTCTAGGTCCATATCTGAACACAACAAAAATTCTTCTATATAGGACATTTGGGAAAGAAGAAGTGTGTCATTCATGTTAGAAACTAGTACTCTCTTAGTTGTCTCCATAACCTCTGATTAGACTGTGAGTTGGACTTGTGTTTCATTCAAAGTCAGGCGTCGATTTATGCTAGAGATGTTTATTATTTGTGTTTGATTTCATTACTCTTGAGTATTGATTTTGAATTATAATCATGATTTAATATCTTTTTATATAAATAAATTTTGTATTTATTTGAATTGTATAAAGTAAATATTATACAAATAAGTTTAATTTTTTAATAGATAAATTGATTAATTTTATATATTTACTAAATATTATATATAATATATAATAATAATTAATATATTTAATTATTTATTATTTATTATATATTAATGCCACCACTAAGTCACTAAACAGACGTAAAGGAACCAAATGGTAAGCAAGCTCATGTAACTCCATAATTAAATAGTTACATTATAGTTTTATATTCTATTCTCGGAAGGAAATGTCAATTTGTTAAATGCAACCAACTATCAGGAATTTCCCCCAAAAATTGGTTATGTGACACGTCAATATACATTAATGCCCCCTCAATGGAATTCAAGAAAGAAGCTGTGGAGGAACTATATATAAAATAAGCAAATTCAAGACAAGCAAGTCAAATAGATGTCAAACATACGTAAGTGTTAGTGTTTTATGAATGTGACTTAAATTTGTTTACGTAAAATATTTTAACTTACAGTCAACTCCCTTCAAATCATAATCTTAACTTGGCAGCAGATTTATTCTCAAGACATCCAGTGGCATCATATGAATAACATTTAAAAAATAAACATCTCAATAACCTCCAAAAACTACAAATATTTTAGAAACTCTTAGACATAAACATAATTACTACATACAAATACTGAAATACATACATCATAAACACACGAAAAATTGTAAAATCAGCAAATTTCATATAATATTAGGTCAGGCTGATAGAATTAGGTCACGAGAGATGTGGGGAGTGCAATAAAATACTAAAAGATAAAATAAAAAATTGTGCCTAATTAAATTAGATAGACGAGAAGGAGCAAATTTGTGCAGTTCTCCACAGAAAATGTCATTGATTTTCTTACCTGTGCAGGTAGCGGTGGCGTCGGCGGCTGCTGGGGTGGTGGTGATGGTGGCGACGGCGGCTGTGGTGGTGGTGATGGAGGGCGGACCGTGATGGTGGTGATGGAGGAGGGTGTGGTGGTGGTGGTGATGGAGGCGTGATTTTCCCTCTTCTCCTCTTTTCTTCTCCCCCTTCTCCTCTTTTCCTATTCTTTCTCCTCTTTTTTTTTTCTTCCGTCGATCGAGAGTGACGAATCGAACCGGAATCGGTTAATTGTAATAGATCAATGATCGCTATCCATGACACTCGTCATGATCGCTAATTTTAAATGATGTGGAAGTATCAAGAATCGCACATGTCGCCGATGGTGAGTGGTCGCAAACAACTAACGCGCCAACATTTTGTACCAATTTTTTTGGAGGTAAAAATGAACCTGCGACTGAATAGCGACCGGGTTCGGTCGCTAACATACTCTAGCGACCAAATTCAAGGGTGGTCGCTAATGTCGGTCGCTACTAATACTTTCTGCGACCAAAAGGTGCGGTCGCTGTTGGTTTTGGTCGCTGTTAGAGCATTTTCTTGTAGTGGTTTTAGTTGCATTTTATGTTTATTTTGCAGTACTTGTAGTGGAACTCCTATGGCAAGAAAAAGCATGGAAAAGCAAGAATGGAATGGATTGCCATTAGCATGGATAAGCATGGTGGCATGAAGATAGCAAAGACTAGGCAAGATGGAAATGAGTAGATGAGGAACTGAAGAAGTGGATGAATGCTATGTAGAAAAGAATGGATGAAGAACAAACAACAACAATCAAGAAGCAACAACAACAAAGAAGACAAATAGGAGATAATACGCAAAAGAGTCACATGCTTAATCAGCCTTACATCGCACGCTCACACTACAAGTCGACGACTTTGCACCATTCTTGTGGCCGTGCCTCAAAGAAGGAAGGAATCTCGCGCTCCCGGACCAAGACTTTGGCAGACATTCCCATAGCGCGCCCACGCCCGTTATACACTATGATCTCGCACGGCTGCACGAGTCCTCTACAGTCTGTTTTGTTAACTTTTTGTAATTTTAAATTTGAGTGCTTTAGGCTCATCTGAACAATGCTGGTTGGTAACAGATGTGTTTTATTAGAGTCTTTTATCAATTTTTAGAGGGGTAATTAGGGTTCTTAAGTTTAACTAGGCTAGAGAGGTTTTGATCAATTTTATATATTTCTATATCCTCTCTTCAATTTGGTTATTCAATAATCATTAGTTACATTTTCTGGAGATTATTGGTGCTTTGGAATAAGCTTGGAATAGATTCTGCAACTAGGTTTAACAGATTTGTTTATCATTTCTCTTACATCTCTTATTTGCATCGTTTAATTCCATATGTTTCTTCAATCCCATAATGGCTTTTGGTTCAGAAATGAACTAAACTCCGTTATTGGATTCTAATAGATTTTGTTATGTAGTCTAAACTTATATATTTGATTCTTTGGTTGTATGTTTATCATTGGATTACCTATTATGATTGAGCGTAATGAATGAATATTTGATCACCATTCACCTTGTATGCTTATATGGATTTGAAAAATAAAATATGAGTATGGATAAAATCATAATGACATATGTTTATGAGGCTGATTTGTTTAGCTTTGTAATTCGTGAACCAAATAGAAATATACCGTTTCATCGTGTGTAGTACTGAAAAAAGCCTGCACTTTAATTCATTATTGTTGCAATTTCACATAGACATATAGTGATTTTGGTGAGAATGTCGCTTACATGATTTCTATCATATGTGGAGGTTATGTGAATAGGTCATAGTTCATTGAAAAATGATTATGTCCACTTTTATGCTCTTCACTAGTTTTCCATGATAAGTATGTAAACATTACATGATGGTTGCAAGTTAGATGAAGTATTAAATGAAGTTAGAATCCCATTCTTTTCCAAATTTAATTATATTACTTTACCATTATATTTTCATTTCATGGATTAAATTTAGAATTAAATATAATTGTGAATTGTTCGTCTAAGCATATAAAACTAGTGATATAGTTGTTGTATGATAATTTAGATTTAAAACCTTTTTCCGTGGATCGATACTTTTCTTACTATGTACTACTTGTTGACCCATCTATGCTTGCATGAGTTAGAGTACTTTTTGTTAGACTAGAAAGGAGGCAACATATGGTCGTAATCTTTCAATAGCTCGAGCCAACGTCGTTACCGCATGTTGAGTTCCTTTTGGGGGAAGAAATATTTAAGGATTTTATGATCCGTATAGATCTCCACTTTCTCCCCATACAGATAATGCCTCAAGCTTTTAAGCGCAAAAACGACTGCTGCCAACTCTAGATCATGAGTATGATAATTCCTGTCATATTATTTGAGTTATCGTGAGACATAGGCTATGACTTTCCTATGTTTCATGAGAACACATCCTAACCCTCTGCCTAAAGAATCATTGTAGATGACAAATCCCTCCGAACTAGATGGTAATGTCAGAACAGGTGCTGAAATGAGTCTACTCTTGAGTTCTTGAAAACTCTTCTTACATTCCTCGCTCCAACCGAATTTTGTATCTTTTTGAGTTAGCTGAGTTAACGAAGTAACGATTCAAGAAAATCCTTCCATGAATCTATAATAATAACCTGCTAAGCCTAGAAAGCTATGTACTTCAGTTATTGACTTAGGTTGCTCCCAGCTTTGTATTGCTTCAATCTTCGCTGGGTCAACAGATATTCTTTGATTTGATATCACGTGCCCAAGGAATGTTACTTCCTCAAGCTAGAACTCGAATTTCTTTAACTTGGCATATAACTTGTTTTCACGAAGCTTTTGGAGTATTAGCCTCAAGTGTTACTCATGATCTTCATGGCTTTTGGAGTATATGAAGATGTCATCAATAAACACAACCACAAAATGATCTAAATATTCTTTGAATACTCGGTTCATCATATCCATGAAGGCAGCAGGAGCATTGGTCAATCCAAAAGACATGACTAGGAATTCGTAATGCTCGTACCAAGTTCTGAAAGTAGTCCTTGGAATGTCATCAGTTTTAGTCTTTAACTGATGATATCGGATCGAAGATCGATCTTTGAAAAGAATTTAGCACCATACAACTGGCCCTGGTTAAACAGGTCATTAATGCGAGGCAATGGGTACCTATTTTTAACGGTGACATGATTCAACTCCGGATAATCAATACAAAGTCGCATACTCCCATCTTTCTTCTTTACGTATAAAATAGTAGCACCCCAAGGAGACGTATTAGGATGAATGAAATCGATGTCTAACAATTCCTGTAGTTGGGTTTTTAACTCTGAAGTTTAATAGGAGCCATTCGATATGGGGCTTTGGAAATGGGTTTTGTACTAGGTTCAAGGTCAATACAAAACTTGATTTCATGCTTTGGGGGTAGGCCAAGAAGTTCTTCAGGGAATACGTCAGGAAATTTGTTAACGATAGAAATATCATTCAAATCAGAAGTATTTTTATTTAAATACGTGACATAGGCTAAGAAAGCTTGACATCCATTTTTTAATAAACGAATGGCTTTATGGCTTGATATGACAGTGATTGACTTTAGTGCTTTGGTTGCTTGAATTCACATAATAGGTTGGTTAGGAATATGAAAGTTAACAACCTTAAGAAAAATAATTAATTTTAGCATGATGAGTAGTTAACCAATCAATCCCTAAAATAACATCAAATGCAAGTATTTTCAAAGAGATAAAATCGATAGGTTACGTGAGGGTACCGATTTGAATCAAACAAGATTTATAAACAGTGGATGTAATGAAGGTTTCTCCCAACGGAGTCTCAACAGATAAGTCAAAGTCTAATTTCTCTGGAGTTAAATTTAAACGTTGAGTACAAGTAGGAGAAGTAAAAGAATGGGCAGAACCGGTATCAAATAAGGTATAAACTTCGCAAGAGTTTATGATTAGCTTACCCATGATAACCTCATTCGGGTTCCTCACTTTTTGGGAGGTCACGACAAATGCTATCCCTTGAAGTATTAGATTTGACTTGTCTAGGACGGCATTTGGTGTCACCATCCCAGCTGGACTTGTCTTCACTACACAATAAAATCATACTACGTGACCTTCTCTTCCACAATTGTAGCACGCTTTGGATTGTTGCGTGCAGTTTGGATTGATGTGTCCTCCCTCCGCATTTCTAGCATACGAATGGTGGTTGTTCTTCTTCCTTAAAAACGGGTGCTGGTGCTGGTGCCTCTCCATCATTATTAAACCTTCTCTTCTTGAAATTTCCACTTCTATTATCTTGGCCATGATTACCACCGAAGTGGTTACCATTTCTGGCATTTTGATTTCCTCCATGTTTGTTGTCACCGCTTCGATGAATAGTACCACTAGTATTATCGTTTTGCCGGCTGCTATCTCTTGGTTAGGTTGACTCATTATTGCGCTCCAATAACTGAGCCCTATTCACAACATCTGAATACAAGTAAAGTTTGTGAGAAATGTGTTATTGATGTATTTCAGGTTTCAAAACTCTTAGAAACATCCGCGTCATACGATCCTCAATATCTACCAAATCGGATGCAAACTGAGACAATTCGGCAAACTTAGCTTCATACTGCGACATGGTCATATTGTTTTGCTCCAATTTGATGAATTCTACCTCCTTTATGTGATAAATACTTTCAGGAAAGTACTTGTCGTTGAACAATTCTTGGAACTTCTCCCATGAAATCTTCAGTGCGGTAGATTGAGTACGTTTTACAGATTCCCACCAATAATCTGCCTTTCCTCGCAACATGAAGGTGGCAAAGGGAACCTTTTGCTCCTCATAGCATCCCAAAACATCAAATATCTTGGTGATCTGCTTAATCCACGTCACTGCCTTAAGTGGTTCTGGCTTTCCCAAAAACTCTGGTGGTCCCAACTCTTTGAATTGCTTAGCGGTGACCATCCGTGAGTTGCCAGTGCTTCCACCTGCATTTTGAACAGGAATCTCTCTCGCCTGATTTTGCACGAATTGCAGAAAGCTCCTAAACATCCCGTCATTCATCATTTGGTCGGTGTTGTTGTTTACCTGAGGATTATTGCCTTCCTGTTGCACATTATCCTGGTAATTGATCATTAGTGACTCAACGGTGTCATGTGCTCCATTGCTTATCTCAACATTCTCAGACGTCATTTTCAAACACTTCCACAAAACAAGGGTTAATTAACATGCCACATATTATCCCTATATTCTGACCGACCAATTAAATAACAAATATGCTTAGGTAGGTCATAGTAGCGAATGATTTACCCGTCTCTCCCCACCTAGTTCTAACCTCAAGTCTTAGCCATGGATTATATCCCTAAGCTTTGATACCAACTGTGATGCCCCCAAAATAGGTTTACACAACCCATTCAGAGTCGCCAAATACATGGTACAAAATTCAAATATAAACTTCATTAATACGATACAACAAACGTAAGCTGAGAGTTTTAACACGAATATTGTCTCATAGATAATATCCAAACTTAAATAGAGTATTCCTTACAATTATTATCACAATATTTTATAGAATAGTGAGGACTACTATAGCCACCATCTCGGACCATCACTCCGTTCCCCTACTAGTCCCAGCTATATTCTCATTTCTTGAAAAGAACAATGAAAGAAAAGGGTGAGCTCAACTAGACAGTAAAGAATATTATGACTAAGATAATGTAGAATAAATTATTGTTAGCCTTCAACAGTGTTAAACTGATAGAATACAATAGACAACAAGTTTAACTGCAGCGGAATAAACAATCCATTAGAAGAGTCAAGTAGAGCATTATATCTAATATCTTCTATGATTTAAAAGTTTATCATCAATATTTTATCGCTGAGACTCAACTTAATAAATAATCCACATCACTGAATTATCCATGCACTAGGGGCCAAGGATATTCATTATTATCACATCCACGAATCATCCATGCACTACGGACCAAGGATATTTGTTATTATCACCAATGGTCATGATCATGCCAACAACTGTCTATTAATGCACTACGGGCCAATGAGGACTTTCATTACAATATAAGCATTAAGATGATGAAAATGATATAAGAATTTAATTAAATGAGAGCAAGGATAAATTTTAATGATTTATAAATCAATTTATCCAGAGTTCAAGAATGCCCAAATTGTCAACATGATAACTACTTTATGGAGTAAAATTTAAGAATAATATTCATGTTGTCGACGTCGAGATTTTTAGTGTCCCTTTTCCTGTTCTTGTCTTTTGGTGTTCTCACATTAGGTGAGATTTGTTTGAAAAAACAAGTTGTGAAAAAGTCCGACATGTATATGTCGACGATTGGACTGTAAGAGTCGTCAGTTGGTATTTTTAAATGGTTGCACCAACTCAACCGAGAAAAGGTTTGCACATTGACCCAGTGATGTTACACTGCTTAACAGGTCTGTGAAACCAAGATTCGTTAGGGTCTGGGGGCTTGATTATGCGGAGGGAAGGTGTTAGACACCCGCCGACATCCATGTTACCATGGTGACCGCCACTTTTCAATTAAACTGTTATATAAATGTGTGTGTGTGTATATGGGTCAATGTGTAATTATCTGGAAGTAGTGCTATGCCTCATTTGCACCTATATACAAAGGGTTTGAATTTTATATAAAAGTACAGTTAGCAATGCTATTTTGTAAAAGAGATTTTTAAAACCCTTATGCTCAATAGTAATTAAGGCCTTTGATACTTCCATTTTATTATATGTTCGGCTTGATTGCTTTTATTTTTGAGATGTGAGGCATCTTCGAGAAAATAATATGCATAGTAGTGTCGAACTCCTTGTGGGCATGAGAGCCGTACAAGGAAATTCAAACACCGTGAAAAATGTACAAGCTGATTACATCCAAAAATGTCCATCACGGAAACCATATCTAGATTCAGGAGACTGAATCTATGATCACATGATTCCTAGGCTCACATGATGTTGCAGTTTATATGAAAGCTATAAGCAGTTATATATATATAAAAGCTGTAAATATATATATGAACGATCAACTACCACGTAAGTAACTCCATGGGGATTGAAAATGTAAATATATAAAAAGATATATATATATATATATATATATATATATATATATATATATATATATATATATATATATATATATATATAAACGATCAACCACCACGAAGTAAACTCAAAGCGGACAAAATGTAAATAAAGCAAGAAAAGCGATCAACCACCACTTAAGTAAACTCTAGGCAAGACTAAATATAAAGAAAGTAGTAAAAGGCCACGAAGTAAACTTTTAAGGTCGATAGAAATGTAAATATATATATATATATATATATATATATATATATATATATATATATAGAGAGAGAGAGAGAGAGATAAGCGGTAAACGTACCGAATATTATATACAGGCTCAATCAAACAGAGTTTGATGGTAACAATATATATAAGTATGTATATATAAAAAAGTAGTAAATGCGCCGGATATAAATCTAGCTCATTGAATAGAGTTCAATAATAGTATATATATATATATATATATATATATAAGCAATAAACTCTTCGGATGTAAATCCAGGCTCACCAATTAGAGTTCGATAACAGTTTATATATAAATATATATGTAAAAGCAATAAACGCTCCAAACGTGAGTCCAGGCTCAATCGAGGCATAACTTGATAATTTTAGTACAAATATATATATAAATATATGTATATATATAAAAGAAATAAAAAACCATGGACCGAAGTCCGGGCATACGCACACAACACGATTCTCAACGTGAATAACTATGTATGCAAAAAGTGGAGAAAAACTTTAAAAAATGTAATCAGTCTTACAGTGGGCTGCCAAGAAGACTTCAAATAGCTTTAATTGAATGAACACTCGGTTTCCACCGGTAAAATATAGCACAGTATAAGCTCATAAGTGTTTAAAATGATAAAGCACTCAGTTTATAGTGTGTACAGAGCAAAATTGACATAGCTTCCTCACCTTTTTCTCCTTTAAAATGTCCACCCCAAGCCATCTATTTATAGAGGGGGGAGCCGCAGGTGTACCTGCGGCTGCCCGGGGTTCCCTGGACTCCGTGGGGCCTACCATCTCGAAGTACGTCCACTTGAACAACGCACTGTTCGCTCGAACTTTCATAACTTTCAATCCGGGGTCTGATGGAAGCGTGTCATACCATTCAGGAAAGCTCTTTCCGAGAGCTATGCAATGACATAGGATTTGCCCTTTTTTGACTCCGCAAAGATGGGTCCATGATCGAAATAACATTTATGGGTTTTTATCAGGTAGTCCGTTGAGCTATTTTGCATAGTTTGCACTCGGAAGTTAAGATATGGTTCTTGTGGGACTTCTTTTGAAGCAATTTGAGTTGAAATGTGTGTATTTGATTTGAGTTGGCAAAATGACCATTTTGCCCCTCCCAGGGTTATCTTCAATTTTGGTGCAATTGTAGCAGTCTTTTCTCAGGGTTATCTCTAAGATTATCATGTTGTTAACTCTGAATGTCCTCTAGGTTATATCTGAGGTTGGATTGTCCTCTTGGAGTTGACTCCGGGCATTGCACTTGATCTCCCGGGGTTATCTCTGGGGTTAGAACGGACTTTCCCGAGGTTATCTTTGGGGTTGTAAACTGGATCTCCTGGGGTTATCTCCAGGGTTGGGATTAACTCTCTCGTGGTTGGATTTGATGTTGTGGTCTTCTAGGGTTATCTCTAGAGTGTGAAAAAGACTCTTTTGCCCTCCTACATAGTTAGTAATAGGAAAATGAAATGTCGAGTGTCTATAAATTCCCTTCTTTATCATGTTCATGTAATGCAATGGTATGACCATGATAAAGATTACTAGACACTTGAAATATGATAAGGTATTTTTAATGATGCAAATCACAATGTAATGAATGTTATAATGGATTTTAAAATGTTTTCGCAAATCGCAGTTCACAAATTACACCTCGCATTTTGCACTTCGCACTTCGCTTTTGGCCAATCGCACTTCGCAACTCGCACATCACATTTCGTAGATCACTAATCCCACTTCGCACATCTCAAATTGCTTTACCATTAACGGTTGTTGCTGATGCCTATGTTGGTGTTGACTCCAATGGTTTGGCTATTTATCGGTGTTGCTGATGATTATTTGATAAAGATAAGTTGAGATGTTTTCTACATCTCTACTGGGGATGACGTTTTGAAATCACCGGACCTTCCTGATGTATACGCTAGTAGTTTGCAACGGTACCTACCTTGCTGATAGTTTGATAACGGTGCCTACCCTGCTAGTACTTTGACAACTAATCCTACCCTGCTGGTAGTTGACTATGCTGACATCACCACAATGTTTCGATTGCCACTTGATTGGTGGTGTACAAAACTTTCATCGCTGAACTGTCTTGATGTAGTGCTGAAATGATGCCAATGGTTTAGAATATTGGATCTTCTAATACCTTCGCTTAACTAATATTCAACGATTTTCTTCACTAGACTTTTCATGATGTTACGTTGGATTGATGACAACCAATTGATGTCTACGATGGAATTTTTCTCTAATATAGACATTTAATGTGCACGCATATTAAATATGTTGGAAGAATGCATAATTTGATTTGATGTTTAAAGTAAATGCTCATGATTATATGTAAAATCCTTCAAGGAATATATGTACAAGGACTTAGTGCTAGATCAAAATTGTTAGGTTGATCTTAGCTCTTAATATTCACTTATATAGATAAAGAGATCAAAAATGTTAGCTTGATCTATGACTAGAAAGAAATAGATAGGCTTTGAAGAGAATCGTAGTATATTCAAATTGATAAATGTAATGCGTGAAGCTAAGCGAGGATCGTAGAAATTTGAGATGATCGTAGTGTATCTGCCTCGAAGGGCCTCTTCAGATATCATAGAGTGGTCCAGACGTTTGCCGAAGCTAACTCAGAGATCGTAGTGTGCTTTCAAAAACGTAGAGTCTGCAAGATGAGCAAGCAGAGATCGTAGTGTGTTCTCGGAAGCATAGAGTTTGCAAAACGAGCAAGTGAAGATCTTAGTATGCAAAACTATTGAAAGAAGTCGTAGTGTTCTATTCAGACGAAACACAAATATGTCAAAACACCATGATATGCATCGTAGAGTATCATCTATTTTTTGTCAGAAGCATCGAGCCCTATCTCTTATTAGGAAACAAATTCCAACAAATGTGGAATGGGTTTTGAACGTTGAAACTCTCACCAGTCCCAATGGTACAAAAGATATCCTTAGTATTGATCAAAAGAAACGTATTCAAGAAGCTAAGAAAAGGACCATTGGGCAGAGGAAAATACCTTTTCAGGTATTATGTGAAAATGCAGTCTGCTATGTTAGTGGGCCAAATTATAATTCAGAAGATGTGCAGAAACGTCTCCATCAAAGCTCAGAAATGTCAAACGCATTTAATGTCTCATCAGATGACTTCAACGGATAGATTTACAAAGATCACATATATACAGAACACAGACAGATGAGAGAAGTAAGCAAGCACTGACCAAAAACGCACAAGAACACTCAACGCTCAACTCTACGAACTGAGAAAGATAGAAAACTTGCTCAGTTACTCAGTTCTTTCGAACAAGTGCTTAATAGCAACTAAGTAGCACCAATCACGATCTCAACAACAAACAATCAACTGAAGTGAGAGTTCCAAGTCTGAAGGACTTGAAGAGTTCTAACTGAACTGTAAAGAACCAAGTCTGCTGGACTTGAAGAATTCAAGAGTGAACTAAGAAGTGCATAGACTACTAGTCTAGAAGGAATCTGTGAGATTCAAGAAGTGTAATAGACATCCTTAGTGGATTCCCTGCTCAAGGAGTAGAAGAGTGGATTAGGAGCTTTAAGTGCTCTGAACCACTTCAAACTGTTGTGTCCATTATAACTGCTATAACTGCTATAACTTTCATAACTGCCTTACACTCATTAACTCAAGATATCTAAAAAAAGGTTTATCATATACTTATTTCGCTGTGCATTAATCACAATCATACTAACTAGTTTAAAAGAAAAGTTTTTAATTATTTATTCAACCCCCCCCCCCTCTAAATATCTATTGTGCCTCTAGGAACTAACAATTGGTATCACAGCAGGTTCTATAATATAGCCTACAAAGCTTGAGTAGATCCAATGGCACACTTACCAAGCGAATCAAAGACTGGAGGAGGCAGCAAGCCACCTATGTGCAACAAAGATAAATTTGCTAACTGGAAGGTTAGGATGCAAGCTTACATGGATTCAATAGATGAAGATCTATTTGAAACTGTTCAGAATGGGCCCTATGTAACTACAAAGCTTGCACTAACTACAAACGATCCAGATAGAATATAGATCAAGGTCAAAGGAGAATGGACAGAAAACGAGAAGAGAGCTGTCCAGCTCGACAAAAAGACCAAAAACATCTTGTTCCAATCCTTAGAAGATAATCTGTTTGAAAACGTGGTCAACAAAAAAACAACAAAGGAGGTTTGGGAAGCACTACTCATTATGCATGAAGGAACAAAAGAAGTCAAAGAAAACAAACAATCTCTCTTGACTCAGCAATATGAGATGTTTGCTCACGTTCAAGGAGAGAATGTCACTGCCACCTACGAAAGATTTAATGTTCTGCTCAACTCTCTACGAGCCAATGGAAAGATCTATCCAAACAAAGATCTAATCATAAAATTCATGAGAGCCTTACCGAGCAAGTGGGATGCCAAAACTACTGCCATTAGAGAATCGAAGAATTTACATGAAATGACTATCCAACAGTTGTATGGCAACCTTCTCACATACGAACTGGAGCTGACTCAACGGGCAGAAACCCTATTTGACGGAAGAAAGAAGGATAAATGTGTTGCACTCAAAGCAACTGATAACACCTCTAAAGTCAGCACTGAAGTTGATTCTGACTATGATGAAAATGATGATGAGGACCTTGCAATGCTAGTGAAAAGACTAAGAAGGTTCATGCAACAAAGCAAAACCAGCAAGCCAAAGAAAGTCAGCAACTACAACATCCAGGAGCAAATGAATGACCTATGCTACAATTGCAAGAAATCGAGTCACTTCATTATCAACTGCAACAAACCTCTCAGAGAAGAACTTAAAAATAAATCACATTCTTAGAAGGAATACAAAGGCAACAAAAGGCCACAGAAGAAAGATAAAGGCCTTGTAGCTGGAGGATCGTGGACTGACTCAGATAATGACTCAACTCCAGAATCTGGAGATGATGAAGATCCTCAAGTGGCAAATCTCTACCTAATGGCCAAAAATGAAAGGGATAAACAGAACTCCAACATACATGAAGTAAGTATCGATGAGGTATTTGACTTCAACTCCCCTGATGTAGATATTGATGATTTAAGAACTGCACTGCATGGCATAACATCTGATTTGCATCAATACATGAAGTGGTTTAGAGTTATGTCTAAGGATTATTCATTTCTTCAAAAGGAGAAAGAAAAGGTTCAAGAAGAACTGTAAAAGCCCTTCTCAGTACTAATTCTCTCTCCAAGTTTAAAACTGAGAATAAGCTCTTGAGACAAACAAATGAGCTCAGCACAAAAAGAAAGTCTAGTCTAACCTCTAAAATTGAGGATCTAGAAAAGACAATCTCTACATGGAATAAATCCTCTTCATCCATGGACTCCTTAATCTCTAACCAGAGAAGTGTCTCCGATAGAACATGGTTAGTCTTTGGGGAATCTACCTCAGAGTCATGTGTGGAAAAAGCAAAGGAAATTAGCACTAGTAATACCTCAGGTTTCAGTAGAGGCATTACATTTGTGAAATCCTCACAAAAGGTCGAGCCTGTCAAACCCTGCTCAGCTGATTCAATTCATATTCCCAGGAGTAAGGGATCTCATGTCGATCTGGGTTTCAGAAAAGAGAAGAGTAATCTAGGTACTACTCACCAACCTCGAAGTAAAATATACTCCTCGCAAATTATGAAACAAGAGAACATATGGAAGAAGAAATATTAGCCTATCAGGAGGATGACGAATCACCCACAAAAAGTCCAAATGGAGGAAGAACCTTCACACACACACACAAACATGCATTATATCAAATGTTTTGTGTGCTACAGAGCTGGCCACAAGGCTGCAAAATGTTATTTGAATTCCATACATGTGAGACCCAAAATAAAGAAGATTTGGGTCCCTAAGGGCACTAACAATGTAGGATCCATGCAAGTATGGGTACCAAAATGAAGGTTTAATGTTATTACAGGAAAAGTGCTCCACGATCACAACCTGGTATCTGGACAGTGGATGCTCAAGGCACATGAAAGGGAACAAAGCCCTTCTATCTGACTACATAGAGAAGGAGGGTCCCTCGGTTATCTTTGGAGACAACGGGTACGGCAAGACAAAAGGCTATGGTTCAGCTGGAAATGGTTTAGTATCCTTCAGCAAAGTGGTGAAAGTAGTATGTATACAAGACAATCATGTTTGATGATAAAGCATATACTTTGTAACAATCTTATTCATTTATTAATAAAAAGTATTAATTTATTAAAGGTTTTTATTTATCTACATGATGCTGTTTTATAATATGTGATAAACCCATAGTTTTAAGCAATGCTTTTAGAATAATGATGATGATCATTCTAATGAGATCTAAATTCTTAGAAAGATTAAAACTAAAATAGTTCCCAATCATTGGATTACTAAATTGGGGATTAGTGAATCCGGATAGATTGGTACATACGTTGCTTGCTCATTGGATGAGGATGATTGATCTCATGATCATTTGTGTGGAGACACTAAAGCAAGTATGTAGGTGCTTATTAGAGAATAAGTTCACTGAACATGGCTCGCTAAGGAATACCTAATGGAGTTTTACTTGCCTGTCAATAGGAATTCCTATAGTGATAGTAGTAGAAGTGATCCTTGGACTTGAGATCATCATAGTATCTTGTGTATGATGAGTTATACTTTGACTTATTCCTTAAGACCCTTAGGGTATATCAAAGGTATGCTTGGGTATAATAAGTTGTATATGGAGATAATGTATGATCAATAAAGAATCTACCACTTCTATTAAAGAAGAGAAATGTCCTATGTGATTCGATAAATGACAACCCGGTAGTCCTTGGCATAAGGCGAATGAAATTAGAAAGGAGTTTCTAATTTGCATTATTTGTTGTTGTGCATTTAAGGATCGAAATACATATAATTAAATAAAATAAGACTTGACAAGTAATTCCATGTCTTATATTTAATTGGGACATTGTATGGTGGAAGGATTGAATTATACGGTAACTATTTACTCAAAGGTTCTTTTATGATTAATGTTGAAATCTATATTATCCGGAAAGTCGTTGATCGTTAGGGAGGCTTATCCCTATTGTAAAATAAATATTATTTATTTAAATTAAATTAATTGTTTAATTTATTTATTTAAATAAGATTAGAATTGTTCTAATTGATTTATTTCTAACCTAGGTTTAATATGGAGAACCTAAAGGGTCACACCATAAAAGGAAGAATAATTATTTAAGAAGTTAATGGCGTAATCGTAATAATATGTTATGTATATTTAATTTAATCTATGATGATAGAATAAATTAAATAGCTTAATATTTATTATTTAATATTTTAGAAATATTAAATATAAATTAATAAGAGGAGTCTTATTAATATTATTACAATTATTATTATTATTTTAATTTCTAAAAGAGTTTAGGAATTAATTTAATATAAGTACTCTCATTTATTCCTAATTGGATTAGGAAGGAAAATTAGTTAAAGGAGTTTAATACATATCCCTAATAAGATTAGGGAGCCCCTTTAATTAAAAGGGTTTAATTAAATAATAACTTATTTTAATAGGGTTACTTGATATCTTTATAAGAGGAGTCTTATAACAGATATCATTACTACGTTATAATTCCAATGGTTGGAGAGTACGCTCCTTTTCTATAGAGATAGAAAAACTAGGGTTTAGCCAACCACCCATCTTCTTGAATTCTTCTTCCTTGGTGGATCACCTCTAGAGGCCAAACACTTGGGTGGCTAACGTTGATCAAAGGAAGGAACCAAACCCGGTGGATTCAAGTTGAATGCGAAAAGAATTGGAGGTGAACTTGTACCTGAGGAAGCTCGGATCTTTAAGGATATGATTCTTGTTCTTCAATTTTTCGTTTAATTAATAATTGTGCATAAAGGGTGATCCGGGTATATGGTTTGTAAAATTTTTAAACTCTGATTTTCCACGTTTTCCGCTTATTTTTGCAATTTGATTGCGTTCATGAATATTACAAACCTAACAAGTGGCCTATGTTGAAAGATTACAACACAACCTTCTAAGTATTAGTCAACTCTGCGACAAGGGTCATCAAGTAAAATTTCTCAACAATCAATGTCAAGTCCGTGACCTGAAGACATCTGCTGTAAAGTTAACCAGAACAAGAGAAGGAAATGTCTACACAGTAAACCTTGGAAAACTAAACTTAGATGAGACTATATGTTTTCTGGCTAAAGCATCTAAAGAAATGAGCTGGCTATGGCATCGAAGATTATCTCATCTCAACTTCAAAAGCATGTCCAAATTAGCTTCGATAGATTTAGTTGCAGGATTACTGTAAGACCCCAACTTATTATAAATGAAATTAAATTTTCTCTATTTATTATTTTGAAATAGTAAGGGTTGATTTGATTAATGTGGTTAGTTATGGGTAAAATGCGCAAATATTTCAAAGTGGTTATAAAATATTCATTTTTATCGGAGAATATTCGTTTGGTCGTGAAATATTCTTACTGTCGTGGAATATTCGTACGATGGCACAACATTGTGTGGGCCCCATAACGGAAAGCGATTGGATGAAGAAAACGACAAGTATAAGTTGTTTATAAATAACAACGTAGTTGTTACCAGATTATCTTGTTGGAATACTCGGTGGTTAAAAACACGAGTACATGATATTGCACAATTATTGATTCTTACGTGAAGGCACTACTCGATAATTATTACGATAATTCTTATGTTTAATATTTTATTTTATTGCTTCAATAATTGCTACGTTGATATTTTATGTTATTGTTGTTTCAATAATTGTCATTACACAGTATTTTCCTTTATCAAATTAATAATTCATATTATTTGAATAATGTTATTAGATAACATTATTGGCAATGTCTAGAAAGTTCTGTCTAAGGAGAGGTTTGGTCACCTAATTGTGCGCCAGTAAAGAGAAATCCTTATTGGAAAGCCCCCTCTTTCGTGGGAACAGTCTGGTTGCCAGTATTGTAATTATGTAATATTATTTGTGAATAAGTAATTATTAATTTATATGATAAGGAAAATATTCATTTTATGTGGATATAGATGGAGAAAATTTTTAATGTGACAATTGTTGAAAATTGATATTTTATCTTTTCTGATAAAATAATTCATTTAAATATATTATTATATTTTAATAATATAATAATGATGATATTTTTACAATGAATGTGGGATATATGAGTATATGAGGAGGAGTATTTTTGTTACTAAAATTGTTTAAAACATATTAAACATGTTAGTGGACTCCATTTCTTGAATGAAATTTGATTATAGCCTGTAAAATCACGCGTTTGTGGATTTCAGTCAATTTTTGTATGAAATTTGGAAAAACTTTCTTCTGTAAAGTTGTAGAGAATGGAATTTCCTACGTAAATAACATAAGGTTCGAATTTTTCTGATAAAAGGGCTATTTATTATGAATTATTGAAGTTCCGAAGTTCCGGAATAATTAATTTTTGAAGTTTTAATTATTATTTTTTAAGAAAAATGTTTTTTTCATTATTGGTGGGCCCCACATGTGTGGTAAATGAGCTGAAATAGGATTTCTAAGATGGGCATGAAAATTTTATAATTATATTAATATTTTATTAAATTTTCTGCTTTGGTGTTCTAAGCATTTTCCTATAAATAGAGTGCTTAGGTTAGAATTAAAAATCACACCAAAAACTGAAGTTTTCTCTCTCTATATTATCGAGCGTATTCTTGTGAGTATTTTGATACTTTGAGTGTTATTATACGGTGCAAGTTCCTTCAGCATTATATCTGATATTCCAGCCAGAAGTACTATTATTTTCGAGGTAAGGGATAATATTTTTTTTAAAGTGATATTATTTCTTCTAATATCATTATACCGGATTATTAGTCAGATTGTTCTTGTGAAATTCTTGTCTTTTAGTGTCGGGGTTATTATTCATGTATATGGTAAATACGGAACTATTCACGAATACGGCACTATTCACAGAAAAATTAAATTTTCATTTTTTGTCCAAAATATCTATTATGGATACTAGCTTTGATTGTATCCATGTTTTGATCATTCTTGAATTTTGCTCCACTATGATTATTTATGAAGTATTTTTGAACCCGGATTGTTTAAAGTACGAATCCTTAATATTTGTTCTTTTGTTTCACTGAATTCGTTTTCTTTAAAATATTTTTCATCATCCTCAGTCCTAAATGATGATTTTCTTGAATATCTTTATTCAGTAGTGCAAAGATGAGCAGTGTTGAGATGAATATGATTAAGTGATGAATATCTTTGACCTGTAATGCAAAGATGAATATTTGATTCAAGATGAATATTGATTGATGTTACAGGGATAAAATAATAATGATGGACTTTTAAATTCATAGATTATAGTAGATTTCATTCTCTATGTAATTCATATATGAATTATTATTTCCACTGCGAATATTGATCTAAAACTTGTTGTCTATTGTATTTTATCAGATTTTTCCCTATTGAAGACTAACGATAATTTGTTCTATATTATATTAGTCATAATATTCTTTACTGGGCTAGTTGAGCTCACCCTTTTCCTTTTTGTTTCATTTTTCTTCTCAAGAGGAGAGAATGTAGCAAGTACTAGTCGGGGTATGGAATGAAGGTCCTAGGAAGTTGTTTTAGTAGTCCTCATCATTTTTGTAGTATAATTAATAATTGTAATGAGGACTTATTTGGGTGTGAATATTGTCTAGATGATAATATTTGTATTTAAACTCACAGTTTATGTATTGTATTAATAAAGTTGTAGTTATTTCTGTACCATGTTATTGACGACTCAAAATGGTTGATGTATACCTATTTTGGGGGCGTCACAGTTTGTATCAGAGCTTAGGGATATGATCTCTGGCGGAGATCAGGGAATAGAACTAGGAGGGGAGAGACGAGTAAATCCTTCGCTAGTGTGTCTTACCTAAGCTTATTTGTTGGTTGGTCAGTATATAGGTATATTATGTGATATGTTGATTTCTTTAATTAACCCTTGTTTTATGGCAGTATTTGAGAATGTCGACTGAGAATGTTAACAATGGAGTAAATGAGACCGTGGAGACACCTTTACCCACCAACGAGGAGAACGTGTAACAGGTTGGAAATGTTCCTCCTGTGAACAACACCACTGAGCAGATGATGAACGACGGGATGTTTAGAAGCTTTTTGCAGTTCATGCAAAATCAGACGAGGGAGACTCGTGCACAAAATACAGGTGGAAATGATAACAATGCACGGTTTGTCACAGCCAAGCAGTTCAAAGAGTTGGGACCACCAGAATTCTGGGGAAAGCCGGATCCGATTAAGGCGGAGACGTGGGTCAAACAAATTACCAAGATATTCGATGTCTTGGGATGCATGGAGGAACAAAAGGTTCTATTCGCCACCTTTATGTTCCGTAATGAGGTAGATTATTGGTGGGAATCTATGAAGCGTACCCATCAAGCCGCACTCAGTATGTCTTGGGAGACGTTTCAAAAACTGTTCAATGACAAGTACTTTCCTTAAAGTATTCATCATATGAAGGAAGTGGAGTTTATTAGACTGGAACAAAACAATATGACGGTGTCCCAGTACAAGGCGAAGTTTGCAGAGTTATCTAGGTTTGCACCTCATTTGGTGGAGAATGAGGAACGTATGACGCGGATGTTTTTGAGAGGTTTGAAACCCGGCATACATCAATATCTCATTTCTCATAAATTTTTTCTCTATTCAGATGTTGTCAACAGGGCTCAATTATTAGAGCGAGATAACGAGTACGTTCAACCGAAGGACCATACCTAGGATTATCTATGGTGATAGCGATCATCGAACAACGATAACCCGGTGGAGAAAGAAAATACTGGACAAAAGCAAGAACCACTCTGGTGGTAATCATGGCCATGAAAATAGAAGAAGTGAGTTGGGGGGGGGGGATTTTCAAAAGAGGAGATTCAATAATGATAATGTGAAGGCGTCAAGACCAAAGAAGAACTCGGTTTTAGGGAGAGGAAACGACCACCGATCAGACGCTTATAAATGCGGGAAAGAGGGACATATCAGCCCAAACTGCCCACAACAGTTTATGGTATGTTATAATTGTGGAAAGGAAGGACTTATCGCTCGAGATTGTACAGTAGCGAAACCAAGTCCAGCAGCGATGGTGACTCAAAAGGCTGTCCCAAAAAAGTCAAAGTCAACGGTTCCTAGAAGAGCGTTTGTCGTGACTGGTCAAAATGTGAGGAACCCAAACGAGGTGATCACGGGTAAGCTAATCATAAATTCTTACGAATTTTATACCATATTAGATACCGGTGCTACCCATTCATTTATCTCTCCTGCTTGTGTTCAACATTTAAACTTGACTCTAGAGAAATTAGACTTTGATTTATCTGTGGAAACTTCGTTAGGAGAAACTTTCATTACATCCACTATTTATAAATCTTGTTTGATCCAAGTTGGCACCATCACCTTACCTGTTTACCTTGTCTCTTTAAAGATACTTGCTTTTGATGTGATTTTAGGGATTGATTGGTTAACTACTCATCATGCCAAAATTGATTGTTTTCGTAAGGTTATTAGTTTTCATATTCCTAACCAACCTGTGGTATGAATTCAAGCAACTAAACCACTAAAATCAATCACTGTCATATCTAGTCATAAAGCTATTCGTTTATTGAAAAACGGATGTCAAGCTTTCTTAGCCCATGTTATGGATTTGAATAAAGACACGTCAGATTTGAATAATATTCCGTTGTTAGTAAATTCACGGCGTATTTCTGAAGAACTTCCGCCTACCCCCGAGCGTGAAGTTGAATTCTTTATTAATCTTGAACTGGTACAAAGCCCATTTCTAAAACCCCATATCGAATGGCTCTATTGAACTTCGTGGAGTTAAAGTCCAACTACGAGAGTTGTTGGACATCGGTTTCATTCATTCCCCAAGACATCTCCTTGGGGTGTTCTATTTTATTTGTAAAGAAGAAAAGGCAGAGTATGCAACTTTGTATTGACTATCGAGAATTAAACCATGTCACTATCAAGAATAGGTATCCGCTACCTCATATTGATGACTGTTTGACCGATTGCAAGGAGCACGATTCTTTTTCAAAGATCGATCTTCGTTACGGATATCATCAATTTGAAGATTAGGCGAGGATATTCAAAGACCGCCTTGAGAACTCGATGCGGGCATTATGAATTCTTAGTCATGTCTTTTGGATTGACTAATGCTCCTGCGACTTTCATGGATATGATGAACCGGATATTCAAGGAATATTTGGATCAGTTCATTGTTGTCTTTATTGATGATATCCTCATATATTCCAAAGGCCGTGAAGATCATGAGCACCATTTGAAGCTGGTACTCCAAAGGCTTCGTGAAAACAAGCTATACGCTAAGTTGAAGAAATGCGAGTTCTGGCTTGAGGAAGTAGCCTTCCTTGGGCACGTGGTGTCAAAACATGGAGTATTTATTGACCCGGCGAAGATTGAAGCAATACAAAGTTAGGAGCAACCGAAGACGGTGACCGAAGTATGTAGCTTTCTGGGCCTAGCTGGTTATTATCGGAGATTCGTGGAAGGATTTTCTCGAATCGCTACCCCGTTAACTCAACTAACTCGGAAAGATACAAAATTCGTATGGAGCGAGGAATGCGAAAAGAGTTTCCAAGAGCTTAAGAGGAGACTCATTTCGGTACCTGTTCTGACAATACCATCTAGTTCGAATGGATTTGTTATCTACAACGATGCTTCAGGAAAAGGGTTAGGATGTGTTCTCATGTAACATGGGAAAGTCATAGCCTATGCCTCGCGACAACTTAAAGAATATGAGAGGAATTATCTTACTCATGATCTAGAGTTGGCATCAGTCGTTTTTGCGCTAATATCTAGAGGCACTATCTATATGGAGAGAAAGTGGAGATATATTCAGACCATAAAAGCCTCAAATATTTCTTCACCCAAAAGGAACTTAACATGCGTCAACGACGTTAGCTCGAGCTGTTAAAAGATTATGACCACACCATTCAATACCATCCTGGAAAAGCAAACGTGATAGCTGACGCGTTGAGTAGAATATCATATGCAGGAACGAGTGCGATGATGTCAAGTATACGCATAGAACCAAAGTTAATCGATGAAGTTAAAGTTGCTCAAGCCACATACTCGAAGCTAATGCGTATGAAGAAGAAAGTACAAGAAGGTGCTATTCTAAAAGCAAGAATCAATGAAGAAGGAATACTTCGAGTACACTCCAGACTTTGTGTTCCTAACAACTCTGATTTGAAGTACAAAATCATGATGGAGGCACACAATACATCATTTTCAATCCATCCTGGAAGTACCAAAATGTATCGTGATCTTCGACATACATTTTGGTGGAAAAATATGAAGAGAGAGATCGCGAAGTTTATCTCAAGATGTTTAACTTGTCAACGTGTAAAGGCAGAGCATCAAGTTCCTAAGGGTCCATTGCAACCACTTGAGATTCTAAAATGGAAGTGGGAACACATTACCATGGATTTCGTTACAGGTCTTCCCACGGTTTCTCAAGGCATAAATGCTATTTAGGTTATTGTTGATAGATTAACCAAGTCTGCTCATTTCTTTCCGATACGGGAGACTTATTCCCTTGAACGTCTTGCTCATATGTATGTAAATGAGATTGTGAGATTGCATGGAATGCCAGTATCCATAGTTTCGGATCATGACCCAAGATTCACTTCACAATTTTGGGTTAGTTTGCAAAAAGCTATGGAGCGCAGTTACTGATTGGGATCAAAGATACCATCCTCAAAGCAGACGGACAATCAGAGAGGACTATTCAAACTCTTGAAGACCTATTAAGACTTTGTGTCCTAGACTTCAAAGGTAGTTGGGATAAGTATTTAGTATTGGTGGAATTCTCCTACAACAACAGTTATCAGGCAAGTATAGGGGTAGCTCCATTCGAAGCATTGTATGGAAGAAAGTGTCGCTCTCCAGTATATTTGGATGAGGTGGGTGAAGAAACATTGTTGGGACCAGAGTTGGTACGTATTACTATAGAAAAGATCCAAATGATTCGACAAGTATGAAGAAAACGATTGGACGAAGAAAACGACAAGTATAAGTTGTTTATAAATAACGGCGTAGTTGTTTCCGTTAATATTGTTGGAATACTCGGTGGTTAAAACACAGTAGCACACAGTACTGCACCAATTATTGATTCTTACGTAAGAAGGCACTACTCAATAATTGTTACAGTAATTACTATTTAATATTTTATTTTATTGATTCAATAATTGCTACGTTGATATTTTATATTATTGTTGTTTTAATAATTGTCATTACACAGTATTTTCCTTTATCAGATTAATAATTCATATTATTTGAATAATATTATTCGATAACATTATTGGCAATGTCTAGAAAGTTCTATCTAAGGAGAGGTTTGGTCATGTCTGTAGTAAAGAGAAATCCTTATTAAAGCCCCCTCTTTCACAGGAGCAAATTTGTCATGTGGTAAATGAGCTGATTGTTGTGATCTTGTAATATTAGGTTGTGTATAATTAATTATTCGATATGATAAGGAAAATATTCATTTTACGATGGAGTAAGCGGTGTGATGAAGGAATCTTCATCAACCAAGATCATTGTAATATTATGGTGTGTATAATTAATTATTGATTTAGATGATAAGGAATAAAAATGGCAATTAGAAATTCATTTTACGTGAGATAAAGCGGTGATCGATGAAGGAATCTTCATAAGTACATTAAAGACTTACTAAAGAAGTATGGCATGGTACGAGTCGCCTCTCCATGATAACCGGGGAAAAACCCCAATTGCTCTTTGCAACTAAGCAGCGATAAAGATGAAAAAGGTAAAAGTATTGATATAACTAAATACAGAGGTATGATAGGCTCTCTTTTATATCTAACTGCTAGTAAACCAGATATAATGTTTACAACATACATTTGTGCTAGATTTCAGGCTAGTCCTAAAGAATCTCACTTAACTGTTGTATAGAGGATTTTCAGGTATCTCAAAGGTACACCCCACTTAGGGCTTTGGTATCCCAAGGAGTCCTCATTTGAGCTAACAGGATACAAAGATGCTGATTTTGCACACTGAAAAATTGATAGAAAAAGTACCAGTGGCACCTGTCAATTGCTAGGAAATAGACTTGTGTCCTGGTTCAGCAAGAAACAAAATTCAGTATCTACTTCAACTGCAGAAGCTGAATCCATTGCTGCTGGCAGTTGCTATGCTCAGATCCTATGGATGAAAAATCAATTAGCAGATTATGGGTTTGAATTCAAATCCATACCTATTCACTGTGATAACACAAATGCAATTGCTATAACTCATAATCCTGTCATGCATTCTAGGACTAAGAATATAGAAATAAGATATCACTTCATTAGGGATCATGTGAAAAATGGAACTATATCTTTACAATATATCCCTACTGAAAATCAACTTGTTGATGTCTTTACAAAGCCTCTAGATGAATCTAGATTTAACAAGTTAATAACTGAGCTAGGCATGCTTAACTTACAACCATGAAAAATACTCTAGTATGTGCTAACCATACAGTTTAAAGGCTATGTTTGAAACCATAGACATGATAAAAGGAAGTCCACAATCGTAGAACCAAAGTGTCACAAAATGACAACGATCGCAGTGAAGACTCAACGATCGCCGTGCAGACTCAACGATAGCAGAGCCACATCAACAAAACCAAAGGAGCACCCTATGATGATCTAGCATAAAACAAAGCAATCTCTCTGATAAGTACCTCAGGGACAAACCTAACCCTTGATTCATTCATTTAGGTTGGCCCTTCCTGAGCTACCTTAAACTAAGAAGAATGTTAAGTCAAAAAGTTCATTACGAGGACTTGGTCAGACTCTATGATTGCTAGTCAGACTCGACGAGCGTAGTTCAGACTCTCATTTACAGCTCAGACACGATGACTGCTATACAGACTCAATGACGGTAGAACAGACTCGATGATTCTAAGGACCATCTCAACGATCGTAGTCCTCTTGAAGACTACATTAGCTTAGAAGGAGTTAAGGGCAATTCAGTATAATCCTTCTATGTCAAATTCGTAGAGCCAAGCAAAATTCGACACCTGTCCCACTAAGTAAAATGGAGAGAGGAAAGTTACTTGTTCCATTTAAAGGCGATTTTTGAAATCAAAAGTTCAAAAGCTTATCCCTCTCCTTATCTCTGCAAGAAGAAACCCTAAGCTATCTAGAAAGCTCAATAAATCACAATTCCTGCAAGAAAATCAATGGCGGCTTCTAGTGTTATCTCCGGCTATAGACTCTGCTATGATGAGTTCAAAACAGCTAAACCCCAATTTCACAAGACTTTGTCGCTACTGAAGAAGGCAGGTCTCGAAGAAGATTTGGGTACAGACACATTGATCTACCCGAAGCTGGTAAAAGAATTCTACAATAACGGGGTATTTAAAAACAACACCATCACTGCGAAAGTGAGGAACATCGAAATCAGACTAAAGGATGAGGACATCAATCTAGCCCTAGGTCTCAAATCTGAAGGGTATCCGTTCATAAATGGCATAGACTTCCATAAGGGACTCAAAAAGATGCATCACAAGAAATCACCTTTTGTCAAAGGATACAAGAAGAAGGAGTTTCCACAAAGGTATGAATTTCTAGCTGATATTGTTGGAAAATGTATATGTTACAAGAGCTCGGGTCATGACTCTGTGAATGATGTGACGCCCCCAAATCTTGGTATCTTTCAACCCGACAGATGGTGCTACACGATACTCATAACTGTATATTCATTCTATTGAATCAACATCAAAATGTGCATATCAATGACATTCTTATTACATTAGTAAAATTACATCCCATTCCCAAGTTCTAAAACCATTACATTCTTTATTCATCATACTATGATATATACAACTTACTAGTTTTTTACAAGGTAAACTAATCGTTTAGCTTCATCTTGCCTCTATCCTTGTTAGATCCCTCGGTTCGTTCAGTCCTAGCTGCATTCATATGGTTAGAGCAAGAGTGAACATAACAAGCTCAACAAGTACAAAAATTTCTTTTAAGTAACATGCTTGAAACATAGGAATCATATATCTTTAATAACTGGATAATAGTTATGAAGTACTATCAATAATTCAAAATAGCATTTATTTTCCTTCAAAATGTTTTACAATAACAATATTCAGTAAAACATCAATTCTGGCTCAAGACCATGAGCATTTCATATTTTCTTTGAAAAGGATAACCCGACACTAAGTTCGTAAGTTCAGCATATCTTACGAGCACTTCTGGGTGATCAGCCCATAGTACTCTATGTTGATCAACAATACATCCATTAAACGTATGTACGTTTAAGTTTTGGCAACCTCGCGTGCCCATCGAATAATCGATGAAAAATACATTTGTTTATTCATACACAGGCTTACCTTGAATCCGTACCAAACAATTAGCGTAGGATAGTGTTAACAATTCTATATTGAAAGACTTGTAAATAAATCAATCAATCTTCAAGATTAGTCTAGCCGAAATAAAACTGGCATCGACCCTTTAGTAAAACACTTCATGCATCTTATAACATGAATCACAGAAAACTTGGCTAACACGAAGGTTAGACAAGCGTTTTAAGAAAAACTTGCCTTCAGCGTCTACTACAATATAAAAACTTTTCCTTTCAGTCTTTACACTCTCTACAACACATAACATACCACATTAGGTCATGAATGAACATACATGGTTCCTAATGAATCTTACCCCTCTTCTTAATCTAATCATATATTAGAGTTGTGATTATTGGTTCCGGCTTGCCATTATCTTTGCATCATTCTTACCAACTTCTTTCTCTTCTATGTCTTATGTAGATTTACTTCATTAATAGAACTCGTTTCAAGTTAATCATCCTTCCTCATGGATTACTAACATCCTTACATTAT
Organism: Panax quinquefolius; assembly: GCA_020205615.1. Lineage (NCBI taxonomy): Eukaryota > Viridiplantae > Streptophyta > Magnoliopsida > Apiales > Araliaceae > Panax > Panax quinquefolius. Next base: position 113,936,698 of record CM035152.1, read on the forward strand.
TAATCGAAAACTCGATCGTCATTTGTGAAGTACACTTTATTGCATATCGTTTATGTTTAAAACTTTTAGTTGTAACTCTTAATGTTATAAGCTTTATCATTATTGAATATGGTTCACGTTAATTATACTTTCCATTCGTCGTTTAACTACAACATTAAATTCCTAAAGTCATCACTATAACAGTGATTTCGGAAAGGTCTTATCATGTTCATTAAGTATCTACATAACCCATACTGGTATTGCAAACCATTGGATTCAGAATCAACTTGGTCAACAATTTTCTATAGTCGACTTAGCACATTATGTTGTTCTCATTATGTTCATCTTCAATTGATTATTAACCTTTAATCATCATACATTAAGTGTCTAACAATGCCTTAACAATGTTATATTAACACTTTAGTTCATTACTAACGAGTTATCTTTCATTCTATACTTGTAAACATTCTTGTCTATCAAAACCCTAGGACTGGCGCCATGGTGCCACACTTAACTATGCATCTCACGCCACGGCATGAGTTAGCAATATGCTCGGTTCCACCCTCATGGTTGCCAGCGCAGACTTTAAGGTTTGTGAGTCGTATGCATGCCATGGATTTTGTGCCTCAGATAATTTTTGCAGATTTTAAATTTTGTGAACTTCCCGGACGCATAACTTCTTCGTTATAAGTCCGAATTGGCTCGTTCAAAAGCCTACGGTTCACAAATTACGTACTCTATGCGTTCATGCAAGAATTTTATTTATTTAACTTCGTTTACTAAAATTTCACCTATTAGTTCATTTTAACAAAACGATAAACGTTCGTGAACGTTCAACGCTCGTTTCTTCGTTCTAAGTCGGAATCCGGTCATTTTTGAGTCCGTAACTCTATAATGCCAAATATGACTTCGTCTCCATTGAAAACCAATGTTTCAAGCTCAAACACAAAATACGACTTCCATTCCGAGAATTTCACGAATTCCACGCTTAACGTCCAATCGTGTGAATTCCGGCATAACTTCTTTACTAACGATTTGATCATTGTTCTAAATGGATTCTAACCATCATATAAACATTTCAAACTACTTATTACATTAACTTATTTTCAAATTAGGTTTTGACTTATTCTTCATAAGTTCATGGCTTATAAACTTATAACTTTCATGATTTTATTTAATTATGACTTATTATTGATTTAAGTCATTTACTCAATGTTCTCATATCATATCCAATATACTAACATCTTGACATACATACTTCATTAACTTAATTACATGATAAGTTATTACTTGTTATTCATTAGTCTATAACTTGTAAAAGTATGAACTAATAATGAATTCACTTTGCATGACTTATCATAGCTTAAATCTTTTAACCATCATCCTTGCTTCTTATTATCATACAATCTTATTAAAGTAAACATATGAGAAGTTCATCTAAGTTCCTCATGAGTTCACCACTTAATTAAGTTTGAATTACTTATTCATGACTTAAACGGCTTATTAAGACTTAATCCCTTTGATTACTCATTCTTATCATTCCTTAGCATACATGTTCTACCACTACCCATTTCCCTACCAATGGAAGAGAAAGAGAATTATGGTTTAAGCTCTTACCTATGAAGATCTCTTGCTTAATCCTTGTTCTTCTTCTTGCTTATTGAATTCTCAAAGGCTAACTTGTTCTAGCTTTTGTAGCTTATTTTCACTTATTATCTCTAACCAATAAGATCTCAACTTGTTGAACAACCAACAAAATGAAAACCAAGCTTGCTATTTATAGGACTTGCTAGGTTAGGGTAGTATGGTCATCAGGTCATTCCACCTCCTTAATCACCTCCTTACTATTCCTAGCTTAAACACTAAGTTAACTTGCTCCCCACAACACTTGGTCATTAAGTCTACTTGGTCATTAAGCCACTCCACCTCCTTACTATTCATTACCTAGCTTATTAAGTAAACTTGGCCACCACACTTAAGCACTTTGCTTGTTTATCACATAAGCACTTTACTTAGCTTTTAAGTTTTCTTGTTAATCACATAGCTTATCCTTTGCTTGCTCATCACTTTTACTTAGTCACCAAGTACTTTACTTGGTCACCACTTTGGGTTATCCAAGTGATCATGGGTTGCCCCAATGGATCAACCTTGTTTTGGACCTTAAATTCAATTAATCTCACTATATACTTTGGGCTTGTATTAACAATTCTTTGAGCTTTACCATTAGCTTGCATTGGGCTTACACATTAATTCTTATTGGACTTACCCATCTTTACACTTGGGCCTTATCAATTCTTATTGGACTTTACAATGTTCTACACAATCCTACAAGTCCATTACATTTGGCTTAAAGCCTTATAACTTATAATTTACGTATTAATCTCGTATTTCACTTCGTATACTTATTCACATACGACATACCATCATTCATTCATACTCGTATAACACCTCGTATTATACTCGTATTCATTACCTCGTACAATACCTACGTATTATATGACCAACACTTTAATTCATTATACGTATTACATTTTCTTCTCGGAACTTACTTTCCCTAATCGTTAGGTTTTAAGCCCGCAGGCGAAAAACTGCGTTTTTTATAAATGAAATATTATTGAATATTCTATCTCAACTTGATATTCTATCATTACGTATTTCTCGAAAGTTCAAAAATAATTCCCCAGCAGAAATGTGTGAATAGTATTTTTTGAAAAATTTCTCTGAAAGCTTTTATTTTCGTCTTAGAAATTCAAACACTTTAATTCTATTACATAGCCAAAATACTACGACATTCTGCTATGTCTAGGTCATAGAACGACCTTCAATTAGCTTACTCCCATAAATAATTAATTAATTTCATTTAATCCACATAATAAAAATAAAAATTTAATTCTCAAAAATCCAAAATTTTAGGGGCGTTACAAATGAGGTGCAACTCAAGCTCATGACTGCCTTATGTTATGGAATATAACTTAACTATGGGGCTCTATTACTTGAATGGATTGGGAAGTGGTTAATCATCTCAAATAAGACAAAGAGCTTTCAAAAGATGCTCTATGGGTGATTTATAAGCATTATCGTACAGGCTGCTCTTGGTGACTTAATTGAGGACAATGAAGGAGAAGCCATCAATCCAAATCGTCCAATGACCCAACAACTATTTTAGAACTGGAAAAGGAATCCAACTGAAAATGTGCAGATGATGTTTGAATCAAGTGGAAGAACTGGTGAAATAAAGGAATCAGGAGAGCCAGGAAATATGTTAGTTGTCAGAGAAGCTAAAGAAGAAGAAGAAGAAGAAGAAGAAGAAGAAGAAGAAGAAGAAGAAGCTAACAAAGAAGTACCCATTGCTTTGGTCAGAAAAAGCAAAGGGAAAAGAAAGCTGAAAGACAAAACTATAGAAGAGCCTCAGAGATCCACTATCGATAAGCCTGTAGAGTCCCCAGACATTGAGACTCTAAGGATCCTAAGAAGAAAGGAACAGCAAGCTAAGGTAGAAGAAGATAGAGCTACCATCTCTCAGCTGCTGAAGAAGAATAAAATCAGTCATAAATCAAAAAGGTCATCCATCTCTTCGATCGTAGAGACCAGACCAAATACATCAAGCAAGAAAGTAGCTGAATCAAACATTCTGGCTGATCACCGGGACAAAACTAAAGTTCTAGAAAGTCTTGAGGCTGTGGCTCAGCCTAGAAAACCAAGAAGAAAACTGATTAAGAAGTATATCCTTGTTAATGAAGGAGTACTCAAAAAGGAAGACAAAGAGCTGGCTGCTGAACAAGAACTATCCCAAGAAAGTCAAATGGACAGAACTCAAGCTCAGGGGGAGACACCTGAAATTCTAATCACAGATAACATGCCAGCTGAGGGGGAGATGCCTGAAGAAAATGCTCCAGCTGGGGGGGAGCTGCTAATCATACAAGAGGATGATCATATTGAGGGGGAGGCTCATAATATCCCCATGACAAAAGAAGAGGTTCCTACAGACAAAGAGGGAGAACTAGTACAAGAACATCATAAGGCCATTGATATAATGGAATCCTCAAACGAGAATAGGGAAGTAGATGAAGACGACGAGGTCGAGATCATAGCAGTAGGCATAGATGGGTTTAGAAAAGATAACTATGAATAAATGTTCTCCTATCTACCCATGATGCCTTTTCACCAAGCTCAAATTCTAAACTCCTGGAATCACATATTTTGGAGCTTCAAAGAATATCCAGCCATCTCTGTGCTAGCACATGGATTCCCAGGAAGATTCAACTTTGCCAAGAAGTTACTCACGAACAACTCTTCCTCAACGAATAAACCTGAGGTACTGTCCATGCCAACCCTCTTCAGAGTTAATCACTTGCCATCATCCTCATTCAATTAATTTTATGAATTCCCTCGATGGTTAGAAGTAATTCTTCATCCACTAAATCAATTTCCAGTTGCAGAGTCCCAAAATTTTGTAACTTAAGAACCACATGCGACCAACTTCATAATGCTCCCACATCCCATCATCTATACAATCACTGACTCTAACCCCATTGTAGAGTATACACCTCAAATCGTAGAGTCACCAACCTTAAACATCCAAACCCAGGCACCTCCATCAGATATTCCCTCCTCATCCAGCAATGAATACTTCAATCTTGATCTTTGCCCTCTACTAATTGCAAGATCAATTCAAAAGCACATCACCTCCCTCCTCAAAATTTCCCCAACTGGATGAAATTCTTTCAAAGTTGTCCACAAAGGTTGATCTGTCAGTAATGTCTGCGAAAGTGGTTAAAGAACTTGATGAGAATCTTGAGGATCATACTACACTTATTCAGCTAAGGTTAACATTAATGATCAGTGCTGCTAATAATCTACCAAGCTTCCTAAGCTCTGAGCTCTCTAAAATGCTTAAAGAGATCATCAAAGAAATGCTTCAAAGCATAAAAGACAGGGATGATATTCACTTTCTCGCAGCTAAAAAGCATCGGGATGCTGTCTTGGTCTTACACAAAACTAAAGAATCTCAAAATAATCTAATGATACGGAGCATCAAAAGTCTTCAAACTGCAGTCAAAGAATTTCAAGACTTCTCCATGGGTCAAATGCAGCAGACTGAAACTGTCCTCAACATTCTTCAACGATGTAAAACTCGTTCTAATGCTTTGATCCAAGAGAATCGCGAGGACATTGCTTAAACTCAGAGTCAACTTAACGAGATTGTCCAAGGAGTCACTCGCCTCTCCGAAGACATTCAAACCCTTGATGCTGACATAAAGGGGGAGAATAAAGGGAAATGAGATCAGGGAGGCAAGGGACGAGGCAGAGTTCAATTCCAAACTCAAGTATCAAGGAACCCTCCTGCAAAGCAAATCAATCAACAGACTCCACGATCCGGCCATCAGACCCAACGAGCTAATCAACAGAAAGTTTTAATGGCTCAACCATTAACGAGTCTAGGGCCAACTACCAGCTCTCATGAGGTGACAACAACAGGCCTAAGAATTCCAATTGGAGATCCTGCATTCATGAATAGGCATGATCACAATCCTAGACTAAGCCCAAGTGAGATAGAGGATTTAGCCAGGAGAGATGAAGCAAGTAGAAAGAGGAGAGCTGAGGAATATGCAAATCCTCCAAGAAGCAAAAAACCAAAGAAATAGAGATAAGTTGAATTTTTAAAATCATATAGATGTAGTCAAACTTAAATGTAATATTTATCTTCTTACATCAATAAATTCATGCTTATTCTCAAGGAAATTTTAGCTACTCACTGAAATATTAAGTCATGTTTACTTTGCTGCAACTGCATATAAAATTTAATAAATCATGACAATAAATCTCCTTGGTTATGTCAACATCAAATAGGGGGAGATTGTTGGAAGAATGCATAATTTGATTTGATGTTTAAAGTAAATGCTCATGATTATATGTAAAGTCCTTCAAGGAATATATGTACAAGGACTTAGTGATAGATCAAAATTGTTAGGTTGATCTTAGCTCTTAATGTTCACTTATATAGATAAAGAGATCAAAAATGTTAGGTTGATCTAAGACTAGAAAGAAATAGATAGGCTTTGAAGAGAATCGTAGTCTATTCAGTTGATCAACAGAATGCAGAAGCTAAGGCAGGATCGTAGAGCTGAGATGATCATAGTGTATCTGCCTCGAAGGGCCTCTTCAGAAATCGTATAGTGATCCAGATGTTTGCCGAAGCTAACTCAGAGATCATAGTGTGCTTTCGGAAATGTAGAGTCTGCAAGATGACCAAGCAGAGATCGTAGCGTGCTCTCGGAAGCATAGAGCCTGCAAAATGAGCAAGTGAAGATCGAAGTATGCAAAACTATTAAAAGAAATCGTAGTGTTCTATTCAGAAACCAAGCACAAATATGGCAAAACACCACGATAGCATCATAGAGTATCATCTATCTTTTTTCAGAAGCATCGAGCCCTATCTCTTGTTTGGAAACAAATTCCAACAAATGTGGAATGGGTTTTGAACATTGAAACTCTCATCAGTCCCAATGGTACAAAAGATATCCTTAGTATTGATCAAAAGAAACGTATTCAAGAAGCTAAGAAAAGGACCATTGGGCAGAGGAAAACACCTTTTCAGGTGTTAGGTGAGAAAGCAGTCTGCTGTGTCAGTGGGCCAAATTGCAATTCAGAAGATGTGCAGAAAAGTCTCCATCAAAGCTCAAAAATGTCAAACGCATTTAATGCCTCATCAGATGACTTCAACGGATAGATATACAAAGATCACATATATACAGAACACATGAGATGAGAGAAGTAAGAAAGCATTGACCAAAAATGCACAAGAACACTAAACACTCAACTCTACGATCTGAGAAAGATAGAAAGCTTGCTCAGTTACTCAGTTCTTTTCGAACGAGTGCTTAATAGCAACTGAGTAGCACCAGTCACGATCTCAACAACAACCAATCAACTTAAGTAAGAGTTCCAAGTCTGAAGGACTTGAAGAGTTCTAAGTGAACTATAAAGAACCAAGTCTGCTGGACTTGAAGAGTTCTAGAGTGAACTAAGAAGTGCATAGACTGTTGGTCTAGAAGGAATCTGTGAGATTCAAGAAGTGTAACAGACATCCTTAGTGGATTCCCTACTCAATGAGTAAAAGAGTGGATTAGGAGCTTTAAGTGCTCCGAACCACTTAAAACTACTGTGTCCATTATATATGCTATAACTGATATAACTGTCATAACTGCCTTACTCTCATTAACTCAATATATCTAAAAGAAGGTTTATCATATACTCATTCCACTGTGCATTAATCACAATCATACTAACTAGTTTAAAAGAAAAGTTTTTAATTATCTATTCAACCCCCCCCTTCTAGATATCTATTATGAATTCTGGAACTAACAAAATCTACTAGAGATGTATGCTAAATCTTGATAAAGATGTACACTGATGTAGCGTATTTGCACATGTGCAGATCATGCATGATGTGATGACCTAGATTTATCCTTAGGAGTCTATTATCCTAGGTTGATACACTTTTTAAAGTACCTGGAGTAGAAACTTACCTCACCCTTTCTGAGGCGATTTGAAGTTTCTTTTTGTTGTTAGGTGCTTGCGCCTCATTCCCTTTAGCTTTTGATTCGTAAGCCAGATGAACTGATGATGTGAATGCCGCTGACATTCCTAGAGGGTGTATCCCATTCTTTCGCTGCCCACCTTTGAACTTTAGTGTAGAGGCCTCAACTTGTGAGGGCTTGACGTTGGTTAACATGTTTGATGGTGTAGATTTCATTCGCAAGACCTTTTGTCATTGGGCTTCTTCTCTTGAGTTAAAGACTTTCTTGAGAATTTTCCCCTTCTTCTGTAGCGGAAAGCCTATGTCGCCGTGATTTCTTTCAAGAGTTCTCCCCTTTCTTTTGATAAGAGGATTGATCCCGCATTAAACTCATTCCATTTCTTGGAATTGGAAGATACCTTAGTCCTTTCGGATGTCATTGCCGGGGATTCATATGAGAACCTCTATTTGTTGACCAAATCATGGGTGAGTAATATCCTGCATATCAAAAAGAGCAAAATGCACTAAAAGCTAGACAGCTTGGCTGTCAGGATTAGTATACTCTTGTAAATAAGGCATTTGAATTAAAAGTTTATGAAATCTCAAGGAAATTTGGAAACATCCATGTTCATTATTCATGGGTAGGATTATATTTTAAAAGATTTATCTTCCTATATCAGAGATACTTCATCTTCGCTCTAGACATTCTTCTACGCAGAATTGACTTCATATGACACACACTCTGTGAGTGACGAAACTCTATGAAGGGATTTCATTTATATGCATTGGCAAATTTTCCTCTTTTCTCGCTTAATCTTGTCTCATTTTCTTAGACTACTCAGAATTACCCACGTAGCAAGTTTTGGACCAATAACTCCCAACCAAAGGGCTTTAGGGCACTAGGTGTTAAGATACCCCTTCGGGTTTACTAGCTCGAGTAATAAAGGCCATGCTTCGAGATAAGTTAGGTGATCATTCTATTTTCCTCTTTACCTGAGCTTGACAGGTCCATGTTCTTAGGCTCTAAGTCACCCATGTAGGGAGAGTTAGGCCGGTGACTCCGAAACAAGATGGCTTTAGGGCATCAGGTGTAAAGACACCCCTCGGGCTTAATTACTCGAATAACCTATGCCATGATTTGGATCTGCTTCAGGTTTTGCCTTTTTTTTCAATGCTCATTTTTTAGGCGTTAAGTTACCCATGTAAGGAGCGTTGGGCCAATAACTCCCAAATCGGATGGATTTAGAGCACCAGGTGTAAAGACACCCCTCAGGCTTAATAACTCGAGCAACCTAGGCCACGATTCGAGACATTAGGCTGGCAACTTATTTTTTATCTTTTCATTAATTACCATTATTTTTGCCATAGCTTCATACCCAACAACTAAGAGTCAAGGCAATCGTAAAGTGCAAACATGCATATAAGGTCAAGTCTATTCCAAAAAGCGCTTTGAACTAGGATGTCATGCCTAATCAAAAGGTTTAATAGTCTTAATTCTCTAAACATTCATGTGATTCTTTCCCAACTAACACTTATCAAAATTAATCCCATTCATAACAAGTTAAGAAAAAACCTCTTTCTAAGAATACTTAACATGTATATTATTGTTAATCCATGTAAATAGAGATTGAAAGATCATAAAGAGATGAGAGATTCATTCCTCAGATGTGGATTATTTATTATGAGAATAGTATGATTGGAAAAGACTAAATGATCATATCAAATCGCTAGTGAGATGATGTGAGGGAAGCTCCAATGATGATGTACCATAGCTGATGGTACTGACTGGTGCATTTTCCTCTTTAGGATGGTTGATAAATGCCCTAGTGTTGAGTTGTCACTATTTTCGAGATTGCCCCAATCTCGTTATAAGGGTTCCAATATCAGGTTGTCGCTAATTTTGAAATTTCTCCAGCCATGCTTGTTGTCTGGGATACTTACTTTGAAAGATGGGTTGATAATATGCCAAGATCATAAGAGGCCTTTACCTTTGTACCATATGGTGAACATGTAGTGGATTTTAGCTTTGATGCCCTAAATCATTGTTCCTGACTTGTTCGCGCAATCGACTTTGATGGTTTTTCTTCTGATTTGACGAAGACTTGTGATTGAGGGTGTCAGTTTTTTGGAGGTCCTCGCTGTTGGTCATACTTGATATATCGCTGTGTTGTTGTTATAACTTTGATGATTGATGTCGAGAGGCCATCAAATTCCACTAAATTAGCCAAAGATCTCAGCTTGGTTGGTGATGACTTCAGCCAAATTGATTTGATCTGCAAGGTTTAATTTGTTGTCTTGGGATTGATGTTTGGGTTTGAATGTTTCTTTTGAGGGTCAGACCACACCACTAATGTATGCCTACGTAGTTCATGCTTGATAAGCTGAACGGTTTGAGAAGTGTTTATTTAGGTTTTTGGGGTTTTTGTTTACTTTGATCGCACCATAAATGGATGCCTACGTACTCCCATTGATGAGGGGAGATCAGGTCTTTTGTAGTTCAGGCTTGATAAGCTGAACGGTTTGAGAAGTGTTTGTTTAGGTTTTTTGATTTTTTTGATCTTTTAATTTTTTGATTTTTTCAATATTTACATGCATGGAAAATAAAAGGCATACTGCGAAGAAAGTGATGCCGTCCCAACATCTCCTAGAATTGCCAACTTTGTCCTCTAGATCTACATCTTCTTGGCCAGCTGAGTCCTGATAGTCTAGTCGTCAGTGGTTTTGTTGCCTTCAAGGCTTACGATAGAGGTTACCTCTTGGTTCTAAATATCTTCACTTATGGCCATAACTTGATCACCTCCTGATTCAGTACATTCCTCAGGGATGCTTGAACTGGACCCATCGCAAAAAGGGATGAACTCTTGATTCTTAAATGGGTTGGCTTTTTCCGACAATCCCACCATCTTTTCCTTCATTTGAACCTTCACATTTTTCTTGGTCTTGAGAAGATTCGACCATGAAATCTCCCTCAAATTGTTGTTACATTTCTTGCAAGGAACTTTCCTTTTGGCTTTTTCTTCCATGGAAAGGATTAATATTTCCTCCTCATCATCCAAGTTGATGAAATCAGGAATATGGTTGTTATCTTTGGACCACAAGATGTTTGATGTTGGCGGAGGAATCTCCTTTGCCATTCTGTGCATTAAGATCAGTCCACCTTGTGTTCTGCAAGAATTGGCGCTCATAGCATTCACCTCCTTTGAATTGCCTGTCTCGAGTAGACATATTAAGCTTTTTATTTCCTTTTCGGCTTTTCTGGTTATGAGGAATTCTATCTTCAGCTCTTCATTTTTAATGAGATCTTAGATTTTATATCGCAAAGTCCAGTATTCCTCAGTCGCATGTCCAGGTGAGTTAGAATGGTAGAGACATATCTTGGTGGAATCATAACTCTTTATCTTGGGATTTATAGGAGGCAGCAACTCAGTAATCCTTTCTTTGCTGATCAAAAGTGTAGCATTTCTTCATTTGATTTGCTTAGAGGGGTGAATTTTTGGACTCTTGTAGAGGTTGTTGATCTTTCTTCTTTGAGAATTTGTATTCCCCCGAGCAATTTTTCCACTGGCGAGATCTTCTACCAATTTTATCATCCCCTTTTTCTTCTCCTTTCAGCCTACTTTGATATTCTTCATTTAGCTGGCTCATCTTGGAGAGATATGAGCTTGCATTATGGATAACCTCTTTTTTCTCTTGGCTTTCTGATAGTTGAGTGAAAAACTGCCTTGTATCCTGATGTTGGCGCACTATCAGCTTAGCTAGCAGATTTACTTAATTCTGGATCGTCTCTAATTTTTGCATTACTGTCATACCCTCCTCCGAGTTTTCCCACTCCTAGACATTTGTTATGTGCCTTTGGGGGTATTCCTCCATCTTTCGTATATACTTATGATTTGGATACATTTTAGCACTTCCTGACCCGATCATGTTTACTTCCTCCGTATCATGCTGCAAAGGAAGGTTGGTGTTGACATTTTGTTGGTCGGGTCGTTGGACCACAATACTGCCACTTTCGATCAAATTTTGAATTTTATACTTTAGGGACTAACAATCTTATGTGTCATGTCCTGGAGACCCTGAGTGGTAAGCACATCTCTAGCTTAGATTGTATCTTTTGCTCCCTGGTTCCAGAGGTGGAGCTAGTTTGGTAATTTTCTTGTGATCCATTATTATCGCCAATACATTTTCAAGGGAATCGCCTAGTGGAGTGTGTGACACCCCCAAATCCAGGTACTTCATTCCCACAGGATTTTGTGCTCACTATCCACAACTATTACATTTAACTACACATAATAAATGATAAAAACATTATTTAAATAACTTAAACAATAATCTTCCCCTTTAAAGAGTTACATCAACTATAAACAATCCCATGTAATTTAACATTAATTTATTACATAAGTTTTTGGAATACATCACAAAATAAATTAAGTCTTATAATATATTTCATCCAAATTAATTCACATAGATCTTCAACACTTGGACATCTTGCCCTTTCCTTTGCTGGAAGATGGCTTATCGACCTTTTTGACTCTAGCTGCAGTGTTAATTGTAAGAGTGAGAAAACAATTGCTTACTGATATAGAGAGTAATAATAATAACATGAGAATGAACAACGAATGTTGAATAATGGTGAACTTGTTATACGAATCAAAAATAGAAAACAAGTTCAAATTTAATATCTGAGGGTTTTAAGACCACGAACTATGTCCCCAGATTTATGTATTATTACCCCAACCTTAACAATCATTTAGACTATATAGACCCTTCATTACGTACTTAGGTGGATCAACCCTTTTTACTATGTATTGTGCACAAACATCTAAACGTTACACATATATAATCCCCTATATCAGGGTTAGTCATCTCACTTTTAATTTAGAATTTCTGCACTAAAAAAAGTTTAGTTTGGAACTATCTTATCAGTGGTTCTAGAATTTTAGAACACTATTCAATTATAGACCAATTCGATCAATAGGAGTTTGCTTGCTATTAGAAGGTTCAATACAATAGTATAGAATTGAACAAAGTTATTTAAGTCAAAGATCGAATAATAGCAATATACAATTGAGCAGACATGGTATAGATGTAAAGTACTACATTCAAAGGAGTTAGAACAATCTCATTTGAATCAATGTATTAAAATAATATGTGCTTTGAATAGCAATAACAAGAAATAGGAAAATAAACTTGCTCGATGTAACGAATTAGGTTACAAGAGCTTATACAACCATACACAAGATAGAATCAATAGTCTTGTTCATCTGTAATTTAGGATTTGCATAATAATAATTTAGAACTAGAACGCTTTCTTGATAATAACAAAATAACATAATTATGGAACTTGCATTCATTATAAAGAGAATGAAGTTAGGGAACATGCCTCGTGTGTAAGCTACACAAGTATAATAATGTTCGCTAATTCCCCTACACATACCATTGAAATCACAATACCAATTAGTTGTATTAACACTAGCTTTATAGGTTCAACCCACCATTTAGATCATAACCTTAACTTATTGTCTAATCATATTGGTTAACCTTCCTAACGAATCTGAAATCTCACTATCACCTAACATAAACTTTATCATTCACTTCTAACTCTTGAAAACGTCAACTTTTGTTCATTACATAACTTGTTCAAACAACCATTTAAAATCTCCACATTTTGGTATCACCACCCATAACCAACTGTTATAATGTCTTATGTTATGATTTAACATGTTTATCATGCGTAGCATACATGATTAGGTCCTTGTTTTATAGTCTACAAATAATCATAATTCACTGTTGTAACAATCCAAGATTTTATGTTATGTAATTTAAAATATTTATTAAATTAAATAAATATTTTATTGAGATTGTTGTTAGTAAATATTTATTTGATGTGGTTGTTGTTACTAAATATTTATGAATTAATAAAATTCTAAATTTATGTGATTTATAATTTAGAGAGTTGTAATATAACATGAGATTTTATATTGTTGTCTTAATTGAATAATTTAAAGTGGTATGTTAAATTATTAAATAAATTTATAATGAAATTATAATTTTGTGATATTTGTTTAAGTAGTATATTTATTTAAAATATAGTATGTGTAATTAATTTATTTGATTAATGTTGGATATGGAAATCCAAGTAAATAATATGTGATTATAAATTATAAACTAAATTATTTATTAAAATAAAGTAAAGGAGTTAATTTAGTTTTTGCCAAACAAGGCTTAAAATATTAAGTCTTTAATTTTTAAAGAGGTTTTGCCAAATAAAGCCCTATGACTTTTGGATTTTTAATATTTGAATTTGTAAATAATATAAATAAAAGAAATAAAATAATTAAATAATAAATAAAATATAATTATAACTTATACGTTATATTTAGTAACTGATATTATAATTAGTAGACATATTAAGGTTTATCAGTTTTCTTTTTACTCTTCATTAATAGTGGGTCTTATGCATAACCTTAGTGCTAGGTCTAACAAAAATTTTGAGAATTACAGAGACTTAAGAGAGAATTGGAGAGAAAATATAAGGATTTCACAGCAATTTCAGTGTTTAGCAAATATTGTTTAAGCAAGTTAAAGGTATTTCTTTAACACCCTAATATATATATATACATGTATATGTGTTTCACGACAAAGTATTATATTCTGTGAATTCCAGTTTTCTATAAATTGTTGTTATGTAACCTATTTATGGTGATGGTATATAGTTATGATGTTAGAGGTTGTAGTCAGACATGAATTGTATGCTAATTTCGTTTTAAAAGGGAAGAAAAGTAAATTATGGTGAATATTTTGCATATGGCTTATGAGAGTACCAATTTTAGTGGTCAATTTGTATGTGAAACTTTAAATTGAGTCTTGTTTATGCTAGTTCGTTAAAAATCGAAGAGAACGTAGTTTGAACAAAGTGATTTGGTGTAGAAATGAGATTACAATGATGATTTTTGTGAAGGAACTCAAAAAAATGAGTTTTCATATGAAAACATGGAATTTAAGAAATTAAACTAGTTTAAATTGTTGTTTAATTGTTCTAAGTGGTTGAATATGTTAGCAATCATGTTTGTGATAGTTCTATACCAATTGTATGTGGTAATATTACTGTTTGGTGGGTGAACTTCGTGTTAGTTGGGCTAAAAATGGCTAATGTTCACTGCTGTCTCTGGTTCTGTCTGTCCACAAGCACAACTGCGCCGGTGCCAAGGCCAAAAATGGCGCAGCTGCACCGGTCCTAGGTTTGTGTATGGCGCAGCTGAGCCATACCCTGTTCTGAGATAGTGAGTTCACTGGCTGCTGCAGACCTTGGATGTCATGATAATTGAGTTCAATGATATGTTAATGTAACAAACATGTAGTAAGGAGTTTAAAACAGAATCGTGTCATGTCAATGATAATTTCAACTTTGTAAAAATGATTAGTAAGTTACGAACGCGTTATGTTATAATTTAGTTTATACAATGAATGTTAGATAAGTGTTGTGAGGTTAACACTTGGAAATTCTGAAATGTATATGGTAGCATAAGACTTGTGCTGAAATAACAAGTCTAACTAGAAATGCGTGTTATGTTGGAAGGTGTATGTTAGTATTTCTAATAGATAATGTGGTTCTAATACTATGTGTAGGTGAACGTGAGTTTTAATATTATAGCTTACGCTCGAGGCAAATTTTCTAACTCTACATTTTCGTTGAGCAAGTTTCTTGTATCTGGTTTATTTATGATGATGCAAGTTCCAAAACCTTATCTCTTTACATTGAGCATGTTTTAATCCTAAGTTATTGGAATTCTAATCATTGTTAGTTTACTATAACTTGTTTATAGTTAAACAAGTTTCTTTAGTTCATTCTTTTAGAATAAATGTTTCTTGAACTTTAATTCCTAGTGTTAAATTATTCAATTACTTTGCATAATTTATTATCATGTGGAGCAAGTGTTGTTTCCACCATGCTATCAATTAGTGTATATTCAGTAACTAAATTTCTAATTTGACAAGATCATAGACCTAACTTATTATTGTTCAAGCAAAGGTTTATCATTTTATTCATTTTATTCAATACTTATGCTCTCTAGTTATTTTCAAGCATGAGTTTAATATATAGTCAGTTCACCTATGATTCTCAATTGTTCTATATTATGTTGTTATTAAACAACTGTTGTGTTATCAAACCTTATTGATTCAACTAGTTCCCTAGTTGATGATCGTTAAACTTTAAATTACCCTTAAAAGCATATCCAAACCAAACGCGGACTTGTAATCTAAAAACTGAGGAGAACAACCCTATTATAAGGGATACGCAATGCGTTTAGATGTGTGTGCACAATACATGGTACGAAGGGCTGATCCCCCTAAGTACGTGAAGTCCTTACAGTATAACTGTTAAGGTTAAAGTTGAAAGATTACCTCGAACCGTGCACATAGCTCGCGGTCTTATAACCCTCAGACGTATTTCTTATTTTGATTCTCGTTGTTGGTTATCATTGATAGAGTATTATTCAACATTGATGAGCCTATTCGTTGGTAGTTATTATTCTTTGTCGATTCATTGCTATATCTAGTGAGCATTTTTTTTGCTCACTCTTACATAAAATATTTAATGTAGCTAAAATTGAGAAGGTAGATGAGCCTACAACTTGCAAAGGAAAGGAAAAAATGTATAAGTGATGAAGACTTGTAATTTTATTTATTGTTGTGAATGATAGACTTTTTATTTAGTGATGTAATGTAATTATTTTAATTACGCGCTTGATTGATGTTTAAGGTTAGACAACCTGGGAAGATTTTTCTTTAACGATGTAACCATATTTAAAGGGAGGATTTATGATTTAATTTTATTATGTTTGGGTACATAGATATGAATGAATGAAGTACCTAGATTTTGGGGTTTCACAACCGCTTAGGTTGTAGGTACACGCTAGCAATTGCTACACGCTTTAAGACTCTTGCACAAGTAGCAATTGAAATGGTAAAAAACGTAGAAGGCCTTATGGTGCAATGCTATTGCTTCGCTTTCATCGTATGGTATCGCCCGGTATGCCATACACCAAATAGTAAATTGCAGTTTGCAGCTCTGTTTCATAGTGGACCCAATTTCTCCCAATTCTACAGAAATTCCCAATTTCTAACAACTAAAACTTTGTAATAACACCAATAAGCATGCAATTCATCATTCTAACAACATAAGCATTACATATAATTAACTTTTAAGAAGCAAAACCCCATTTTTTTCCAATTTCTTTATTTTAAACACTTTTAGTGAATTTGATTGCCAGAACTTTGTTTCTTAACCAATTGACATGATTCAAATTACGTTTTTTCATTTCTTAATATACTAACATAATCTAACATCAATTTATAGATTATACCAAATATTGAACATTAAATTTTGTACTTAAACAAGCCATATTATGTGAACATACACTAATATTAGAGTATTCTTCCTCAATCCAATTTTACGTATTTAGTTACCAACAAATGTGTATATATATGACAATAGAAGACTATAAAATCATGCATACATGTTTATACCTCAATCCAACATAACTTATCAATTTACAGTGGATAATCACTAAGAAATAAAAATATGGAAATTAGGAGAAATATACCTTTAACCCTTTGATTGTATGTTAGCAAAAGATGGTGACAACTTCTCCTTCCTCTTGACAAAAATCATAGAGAATTTTTCTCTTCCTCATAAACCCTCTCTCTGTTATCTAGTCTTAGGCAAAAACATGCGTAACATATAAACTGACTCCTTCTTCCCCCACGTAGGTCAGGTAAGAACCAAAAAGGTTTACGTCGGTTAAATTAAGCCAAAGGCCACAAGGCCTTGTTTAGCTACCCAACCTCCCCATTCTAATTTATTTCAATAGTATTTATATTATATGTTTTCATGTGTCACACTTTTAATTTAATTAATTTAAATAACTTACAACTATAATAAAAATAATAATTTTGTTATAATAATACTTATGATTAATAAATTATTATACATCAAATGTAATTACTAAATTAGACTAGAACATCACTTTATTTAATTTATTTATTTTCTTAAATATTAAACAATTCTTTTAATTTAATTATTTCATTAAATTAAATCTTCAAATAATAAAATTACCATTATTCAAATATTCAAATAACAAAATTGCCATTATTTTAATTTAATTAACATTAATCAAATTAGTTACTAAATTCTTTCATCACAATTCCATCAATTATTTATTTTTCTCAATAAACAAATTATTTAAAATATTTATTTAATTCAATAAATATTTAAATTAATTACAAAATTTCTCGATCGTTATTGAGTGAACACCCGATTTTCCGTTCTCTCAAATTTTCTTTTTCTATCTTTGCATTGGTTGAGTGCAGCCTGTTGTTGAAATGGTAGATTGTCTTACTTTTTCCAAATGGGGGGACTATAGGTTGGTCTCCTAGCTTTCCCTATACAACAATGGATACATCCTCATTGCCTTTATCTACTATCCTCTTGGGATCGCGCATATACTGCCAAATTTCAGATATGTTGGTGATTTGGTTCCAAGGTAGTGAAGTCTTTAATCTTGCCTGACTTCAGGCCCATCTCTGCCATTTTGTCGTGTTTAATCATTTCCGAGAATGGCTTTCCTATGCCTGCTAGGTTCCTCTCATAATAAGAAGCCTCTTAGATATCAATAAACGTCATTACCATCTCAGTTTAAGTCATTGATGGAATAACTTGTGCCGCTAGATGTCTCCACCTTTGGGCATAGTTGAGTGAAAAACTGCCTTATTTCCTGATGTTGGCGCACTATCAGCTTAGCTAGCAGATTTACTTGATTCTGAATAGTCTCTAATTTGTGATTTACTATCATACTCTCCTCCTAGTTTTCCCACTCTAGAACATTTATTTTGTGCCTTTGGGGGTATTCCTCCATCCTTTGTATGTACTTACGATTTGGATACATTTCAACGCTTCTTGACCCGATCATGTTTACTTCTTCCGTATCATGCTGCAACGGAAGGTTGGTGTTGACATTTTGTTGATCAGGTTGTTAGACCACAATACTGCCACTTTCGATCAGATTTTGGATCTTATACTTTAAGGATCAACAATCTTGTGTATCGTGTCTTGGAGACCCTGAATGGTAAGCACATCTCTAACTTGGATTGTATATTTTGCTCCCTGGTTCCAGAGGTGGAGCCAGTTTGGTAATTTTCATGTGATCCATTAATATCGCCAATACATTTTCAAGGGAATCGCCTAGTGGAGTGAACATCGATTTCCCGTTCTTTCAAATTTTCTCTTCTTGTCTTGGTATTGGTTGAATGCAGCCTGTTGTTGAGATGACAGATTGTCTTGCTTTTTCCAAATGGGGGGACTGTAGGTTGGTCTCCTAGCTTGCCCCTATATAATAAGGGATACATCTTCATTGCCTTTATCGAGTACCCCTTGGGATTGCTTGCATATTTGCTAGTTTGTATAAGTTTAGCGACTGCTTCTAAGGCAGTGAAGTCTTTAATCTTGCTTGCCTTTAGGCCCATCTTTGCCATTTCGTCGTGTTTGATCATTTCCAAGAATGGCATTCCTATGCCTGCTAGGATCCTCTCATAGTAAGGAGCCTCTTGGATATCAATAAACGTTATTACCATCTCAGTTTCTGTCATTGATGGAATGACTCGAGCTACTAGATGTCTCCACCTTTGGGCATACTTTCGGAAATATTCAGTACTTTTTATTTTGACTTTAGTCACTTGGTATCGATCCGGTGCCATTTGAGACTAAAAACTGTACTGATTTAGAAAGACGTGGGCCAATTCTTCTCGGGCCAGGATTTTGGCATTGTCAAGTTTGGCATACCAAAGCCGCTTCTAGTGAGACTCTTTTGGAAAAGTTGCATTCCGAGGCTTTCATCTTCAACTTAAGACCTAACTCGCCAATGTATACTTTTAGGTGCGTATAGGGATTGCCTACCCCATTGTATTTTTCAAACTCTGGGACTTTTAATTTGTTTGAATATCGAGCCCCTGGGAATATGCAGAGATTTGAATAGGTGACACTACCATAGTTTTTTGCCCCTTTGATTGACCGCATGGTTTCCTCCATTTGTTGGACTTTCTTTCTTATATCCCCAGTTTCTCGATCATCCCTGAGTTTTGTGATTTTAGGGGTTTTGTTGGTTCCTTTATTGGAATGAGGTTTAGGTATCTGTGTAAGACCCCAGCTTTTATAAATAAAGATGAATTTTCTATAAATATTATTTTTGAATATTATGGAATAAATTTGATATAATGTTATAGTTGTAGGTAATATTTATAAATTTTGATGGGGAATATTCTTTTTGTCGGGGAATATTCGACGACTACTCAATCGATGGTGGACCTATTAAACTAAAGTTGTCGTAGTTAGAAAACGACAAAATTATCTTTCTATAAAAATAACGGCAGAGTGTTACCGATTAAAACTGTTGAACTACCGGTAGTAAAAATGCAAGAATCATGCTGTGGTTGCATAGTAGCACACACAGTATTGATTATTGATGCTTACGTGAGAAGTCATTTAGCTATACTCAATTATTGCTACTGAGAATTGCTACATCATATCTCTTATATTATTGATTCAATTATTGTCAAAGTATCATCATATAATATGTTATATTATTAATTGAGATTTACAAGTTATAAATGATTAATAATTGTTGAAAGATTAAATATGTGTTGATTAAAATAAAATGATTTGTGGTAATATTTATTCAATCCTTAATGTATATAAAGATTACATTATGAGACGTTTGTGGTAAGTTTGATTATTTTATGGGGGCTATATGTCATCATCTAAGAGTCTCTTCGTCAATAGTATTTTAATAGTAATTACCTTTGTGAATAGTAATTACCTTTCGTCGATAGTATTTACCTTTGTGAATAGTAATTACCTTTGTGAATAGTAATTACCTTCACCATTCGATAGTATTTACCTTCGTCAATAGTATTTACCTTTGTGAATAAGTAATTACCTTTGTGAATAGTAATTACCTTCGTCGATAGTATTTACCTTCATCAATAGTATTTACCTTCGTCAATAGTAATTACCTTCATCGATAGTAATTACCCCTTCACAAATAGTAGTTGTCCTTCAATATTACCAAGAGTTAACGCCTCTTCAGAGTTCCAAGGTTAATTACCCTTCATAAATAGTAGTTGTCTCTTGATATTACCAAGAGTCATTTTGACCCTTCATTAAGACCAAAAGCCACCCTCGCTTTTCTATAAATAGAAAGCTCATTCCTTCATTATTTCTTACGAATTCATTAAAACTACAGAGAGAGAAACTATAGAGAGAAAGAAGAAAAGTACGCTACTTCACTTTTCCAATATTGAGTTCTTCTAAGGTAGGGAATATTATTTGTTGTAATTCGTAAAAGTGTGTTATCTTTGTATTCATGAAGAGAACTTCATCATTCCATCCTTTATTATTACATTGGAATAATATGTATACGCTGGATTCTATACTTGGTGATTTCCTTCGTTGTTCCATTCTTTATTATTCATTACCCTATATTTGTGAATAACTTTTATTTATCGTGGTTTACTGTCTATACTTGGTGACATTCCATCTTTGATTTTACGCTCTCAAATTTCTTTATTATCATCATATCAGCATTCTTCATACACTTTCATTTCATTATCACAGATATAGAGTATATTATCGTAGATATAGTCGATGACAATAAATGTAATGAGTACCTTGAGTATGGATATTGTTCAAATGACAATATTCCTATTAGAACTCTCGCTTATGTATTGTCGATGTTTACACGATGTATAATTAAGTTTGTATTTGAATTTATGTACCATGTAAGTGGCAACCCAAGATGGGTGACGATACCTATTTTGGACCGTGACGCCTTCTAAAATTAGGTATACGCCACCCATCTGGGTCGCCACTTACATGGTACGTAATTTAAATACAACTTACTAATATAACTGTCAGGTACAATATTTATATAAATCGTGAGTTTGAATACAAATATTGTCTACTAGATATTATATAAACTCAAAAGGAGTCTTCATTACAATTATTATCACACTATTTCATGTAATAGTGAGGACTACTAATGCTATCCCTCGACCATTATTCCGCTCCCCGACTCGCCCCGCCTATATTCTCATTTCAAGAGAACAAAGGAAAGAAAGGTGAGCTCAACTAGCTCAAAGAAGAAATATTATAACTAAGATAAAGCGTAATAAATTATCAATAGTCTTCAACAATGTTAAACCGATAAAATACAATAGACAACCGCTTTAATCGGCAATGAATATGCAATCCATTAAAAGAGTCGTAGAAAATAAAGTCTACTATCTTTTAGGTTTTAAAAGGTTTTCATCAATTTTTATCACTAAGACTCGCTCAATGAATAAACCATAATATCTAATCATCCATGTACTACCTGGCCAAGGATTTTCATCAAATTATCAATGGTCATGACTATACCGAATCACCCCCCGTCATAATCATACCAAAATTATCCATCATCGTGATTATGTGCCATCGAGGACTTTTCATCACATCATTTATATCAAGCCATGATTATAATTTAATGAAACTCGGTCATAATCATACTAAGTTCATCTATGCACGTAAGCCAAAGATAACTTTCAACATAATATAAATACGAGGATGATGACAATGATATAAAAATTCAATAAAACAAGTTCAAGAATTAATTTATCTAGGAATTATTAACGCCCAAATTGTCAACAAGAAACTGCTTTTAGAGAGTAAAATTCAAGAATGATCAAGAATATTTCCATGAAAAGATATCGGATGAAACGCAAATATCAAGAATATTCTACTAATTTCATGGAGTATAGAAGTCAAAGTTTTAACCAACCGGGTATAATAAAGAATGGAATAACAAAGGAAATCACCATGCATAACGATATTTACATGACAAAGTTATTCCAATGTAATAATAATAACTAACCAGTCGTGAAATTCACATCCACTGTGATGTTCCAAATGTAATAATAAAGATGGAACTGCATCCTGTAAAACACATGATAGATATTCCAATGTAATGATAAAGATTTTAACCTGTGTCCGTGTAAAACACATGTACAGATGTTCCAATGTAATAATAATAAAGATTTTAACTGTGTCCTGTAAAACACATGCATGTGATGTTCCAATGTAATAATAGAAGAATGTCACCAAGTATAGGTAAACCACGATACATGCATTATGTATAGGTATGTCACAGACACAAAGTTATTCCAATGTAATAATAAAGAATGGAATAACAAGAGGGATTTCACCAAGTATAGGTACGCCACAGACACAAAAGTTATTCCAAATGTAATAATAAAGAATGGAATAATGTAAGTTCTCTTCATGAATAAGAAAGAATAACACTTTCACTTGTACAACAAATAATACCCCTTACCTTAGAAGAACTCAATATTGGAAAAGTGAAGTAGTAATAATACTTTTCTTCTTTCTCTATATAGTTTTCTCTCTGTAGTTTCAATGAATTCGTAAGAAATAATGAAGGAATGAGCTTTCTATTTATAGAAAACCGAGGTGGTTTTGGTCTTAACGAAGGGTCAAAATGACTTCGTATTATCAAGAGACAACTACTATTCATGAAGGGGTAATTAACCTCGAACAATCAAGAGGCGCTTAACTCTCGTAATATTGATGGGACAACTACTATTTCACTTAAGGGGTAATTACTATCGATTTAAGGTAATTACTATTAAAGAAGGTAATTACTATCGACGAAGGTAAATACTATCGACGAAGGTAATTACTATTCACAAAGGTAATTACTATTCACAAAGGTAATTACTATCGACGTAAGGTAAATACTATCGATTTAAGGTAATTACTATTCACAAAGGTAATTACTATTCACAAAGGTAATTATTATCGATTTAAGGTAATTACTATTCACAAAGGTAATTACTATTCACAAAGGTAATTATTATCGATTTAAGGTAATTACTATTCACAAAGGTAATTACTATTCACAAAGGTAATTATTACTATCGATTTAAGAGACTCTTAGATGATGACATACGGCCCCCCATAAAATAATCAAACTTACCACAAACGCCTCATAATGCACTTTTATATACATCAAGGATTGAATAAATATTACCACAAATCATTTTATTTTTAATCAACACATATTTAATCTTTCAACAATTATTAATCATTTATAACTTGTCGCCTCAATTAATAATTTAATACTATAACATATTATATGTATGATACTGTGACAATAATTGAATCAATAATATAAGAGATATGATGCAAAGAATTATCGTAGTAATAATCGAGCATACCGAAAGTGACTTCTCACGAAACATCAATAATCAATATCGTGCTACTATACAACTACGCCAGACATCGCATTTTTTACTACCGTGTAGTTCAACAGCTTTTGATGGTAACACCTCTCCGCCGTTATTTTTATAGAAAATAATTTTGTCATTTTCTAACTACGATAATACTTCCGTCAGGGGGTCCACTAATGATCGAGCATTGCATTTAATATTCCCCACAAAAAGAATATTCCCCACCAAACGTAATATTTTATAACAACTTGCTTACTTTGCAAAATTTATAAATATTACCCACAACTATAACATTATATCAAATTTATTCCATAATATTCAAAAAAAATAATATTTATAAAAAATTCATCTTTATTTATAAAAGTCGGGTCTTACAACCTCCCCTTCTTATGAAATTTTCCCTCTAAATTAGGGTACGACGTGACTGATATGATAAAGAGGTGAGGATACCTTGAATACCTTTATCGTTAAAAATATTAAATTCATCTTCTAATCCGCTAAAGATATTCATTAACAATTCATTTTGCACTACAAAGCAAAGATATACAATCAGAAACCAATAATGCTAAGACGCAGCCTTAATAGTATCAATGCACCAATTAATTATCCATGCACCATCGCCAAGGATATTCGTGTTTTCAATTACTACGGCCATGATTATACCGAATAACTTGGTCATAATCATACCAAGTCCATTAATGCACTACTACCAAAGATGACTTTTTACCACATCCATGAATTAATATTTCATCACGAGACTCAAATTTCAATAATTAATCCATATCATCGAATCATCCACGCACTACATGTGCCAAGGATATTCATTAGTATCACGACCATTAATTATCCATGCACTACTACCAAAGATAATCGTGATATTCATTAGTATCACGACCACAAATTATCCATGCACTACTACCAAAGATAATCGTGTATTCATTAGTATCACGACCACAAATTATCCATGCACTACTACCAAAGATAATCGTATTCATTAAGATCACGACCATAAATTATCCATGCACTACTGCCAAAGATAATCGTATTCATTAGTATCACCACCACAAATTATCCATACACTACTACCAAAGATAATCGTATTCATTAGTATCACGACCACAAATTATCCATGCACTACTACCAAAGATAATCGTGTATTCATTAGTATCACGCACCACAAATTATCCATGCACTACTACCAAAGATAATGGTATTCATTAAGTGTTTAGCCAATTACTAGCATGATTATACCCTCAATAATCCTCGGTCATAAATCATACCAAGTCCATCTACGCACTAAAGTGCCATGTACGCATGACTTTCAACATAATATAAGCATGAGGATAATGATATAAAGAATCAATCAAATGAGATAAAGGATAAATATTAAACATTTATAATATAATTTATCCAAGATTCAAGAATATTCCCATGTTATCAATCACTTAATAATCTCATAATCTAATATCATTAATATTATAACAATATTTTAATCACTTCTTAAATTTATAAACAATTTATCTCAATTGTTTACGCTTTACCATATAATGCATTTAATCATTCAAAATGCCATACTCATAAGATATCATCACCAATTATCAAATCCTTCAAAAAATATGCATATACTCTATATAGGATTCTTTAGCCATAAAATCCTATTTTCAACTTTGTTACTTCACATAACATATTTAACTCATATGTTCAGAATTAAACTATTTTCATGAAAAATACCAAATCAGTCCCAAAAATATTTCTTTTCTGGGATTTAGCATAATATAGTCCCATAATGAAAATATATTTTTCGGAATTTTAAAATTCATTTACTATTTTTAAAAATCAATTTCTAATTAATTCCTTAAGAAATTAGCTACCTCAAGTTTAACTCCAAAAATTCCCAAATCTTGGCAGGACCTTACACATGTTAATGTGAGCCTCCAGTTTAAATTTCATGGTCATCTGAGTTATAGAACTCCAGCTTATAGCATTTTTTGTCAAAAAACCTAAATATTGAAATGGTCATAACTTGTTCATTTTAAGTCAGAATGAGCTCATTTTTGGACAGGAGGTACTTTATAACATATATTTTCATGTCCCAAAAGGCCAGAATTTTTCACATAAATTTAGTAGCCAAAACAGCCCTTACAAAAACGTGGCAGCAAGTTTTTTGGACATTTTGAAGTTTTGACTCCTTTGCTAAAATCAGTCCACACAAAAATCTACAACACCTTTTTCATTGATTCCACTTGGATTAGTTAGGTAACTCATAGATCTAACTCTAGGACTTAACCACACTCAAAAATTCAAAATATAATAGGAGATTTGGTCAATTGAATTTCATGTTACGTTTTTCACCAAAACTGTTTTTAACTCCTTGTGATTTTTAAGAAACTTTCATGTTTTCACATACTAACCAACATAACTCATCATAACACTTACTTAATATACCACGATACCCATGATTTTCATTAGTCCAATGCTTTTATTATGACTTTCATCATAAACCACGTAAAACTGCTCATTTTAGTTGAAGAAATATTTGAGGGTTTAAGAAATGGGTTTTATATGGGGTTAATACAAAATTCAATTTCACGCCTAGGGTAGGCTAAGAAGTCTTCAAGAATACGCCAGAAATTTATTAATAATAGAAATATCATTCAAAATCGTGACTCTCATCCAAGACTTGGATAAGACGTCACATTGATACCAATTCATGACTTCTATCCCTTAACCTAGATAAGACCTCACAATGATACCTATAAACTTGCATCTTCATTCATGATGTCGCCTACAGAAGTCCGCTTGCAGCATTCCACACAAGGAAGTCAACAACGAAAGGTTCGGGGCTCTTTACTTATGGCTTGATATGACAATAATTGAATTTAGTAGTTTGGTTACTTGAATTCGCACAACAAGTTGATTATGAATATAAAAGCTAACAACCTTACTTAAAAGCATGATGAGTAGTTAACCAATTGATTCCTAAAATCACATCAAAGGAAAATATTTTCAAAAAGATAAGGTCTACAGGTAACGTGAAAATGTTTATTTGAATCAAACAAGATTTAAAAATAGTAGCGGTAACTAAGGCTCCTACTAACGAAGTTTCAACCAATAAGTCAAAGTTTAACTTCTTCGGAGTCAAATTTAAACGTTGAACACAACTAGGTGAAATAAAAGAGTATAGACTTCGCAAGAGCTTATGATTAACTTACCCGTGATAATTTTATTCAGGTTCCTCGTCACGAGAAAAAAAAACGCTCTCTCTTAAACTACCGGCTTTGGTTTGTCTGGAACAGCCTTTGGTGCCTCCATCCTAGTTGAATTTGTCTTCGGTAAATGACAAAATCGAGCTAAGTGACCTTCTCTTCCACAATTATAACATGCTTTTGATGGCACGTCACAATGACACCTTACATAAATGTATAGTCAAAAACTGTTTTAGAAATTAGAATCTTTGGGAAGTGCTCAAGGAAACCTTCGTACATGGGAGGCCATGCTTCTAGGTTATGATAGATATCATATGGCCACAGGATTATCCTTGGTTTACCCAATAGATCCCAAAAAAAATGAGAAGATTACTATCATATTCTTCCCAATGGTGAGTCTTCTCTCGACTTATCATTATCTCCACGTCTCAAATTGAGAATTATACTTCAAACAAACACCAAGATCATATAGGTAGTGCTCAGAATATACTCAAAGAAGTGGATGAGCACAACCCCGCCTTATGATGACACGAGAATGTATGTCATTAGACATCTTGTATGATAGTGGCAAAACACTCTTCAAACGTTGGGTTCGCTTTCACCCTAGTTGATTCACCAAATATAACTACTAAATGATGACCACCGCTCTATTCCATCGTTACCCCGCTTCGACCTAGCTACACTCTTATTACCTAAAAGGAATTGTGAAGCAAAATGGTTAATTAATATATCAAATATTATCCCTATACTCTAATTCCACCAATTAAATAACAAATAAACTTAGGTAGTCATACTAGCATGAAGGAATTCCCGCCTCTCCCTCCTAGTTCTTATCTCACATCTTAGCGTGGATACTAATGAATACACGATTATCTTCGTCAGAGTGCATGGATAATTTGTGGTCGGATACTAATGAATACACGATTATCTTCGTCAGTAGTGCATGGATAATTTGTGGTCGTGGATACTAATGAATACACGATTATCTTCGGTCGTAGTGCATGGATAATTTGTGGTCGTGATACTAATGAATACACGATTATCTTTGGCACGAAAGTGCATGGATAATTTGTGGTCGTGATACTAATGAATAAACGATTATCTTCGCACGAGTGCATGGATAATTTGTGGTCGGATACTAAAGAATATCCTTGGCCCGTAGAAAGCGGGGATGATTCGATGATGTGGATTAATTATCGAGCTAAGTCTCAAAGAATGAAATATTAATTCATGGATGTGGTAAAAGTCATCTTTCGTCGTAGTGCATTGATGGACTTGGTATGATTATGACCAAGGATTATTCGGTATAATCATGATCAGATTGAAAAACACGTAATATCTTGGCCAAGAGTGTATGGATAATTCGTGGTTGTGATACTATTAAGCTAAGTCTCTCTAATTTTTGATTTTACAGTTATATATCTTTGGCCTGTAGTGCAAAGATGAATTGTTAATGAATATCTTTGGCCGGATTGCAAAGATGAATTTAATGTTTTCAACGATAAAGGTATTCAAGGTATCCTCACCTCTTTAACATACCTGTGCAATGCGACGTAAATTTTGAGGGTAAAATTCCATAAGAAGGGAGACTGTGAGACCCGCATTTTATAAATAAAGATTTAAATTTCTCAAAATATTTTTTGAATATTAAGGTGTGGATTTGAGATAATGTTATAGTTGGGGTAGTATTTGAAAATTTTGCAAAGTTTGCAAGTTGTTATATAATATTTGATTGGTTCTGGGAATATTCTTTTTTTCGGGGAATATTCGATGACGACTATACACAATCATTGGTGGACCCACAATGTAAGAACCGTCAGTAGTTAGAAAATGACAAAAATATTTTATAAAAATAACTATAGGAGGTTTTACCGCTGATAATCGTTAAACTACCCAGTAGTAAAGTACAAGAATACGCGTGGTTGCATAGTAGCATTACCAGTATTGATTATTGATGCTTACGTAAGAAGTCACTCATTATACCGCATTATTGCTACAAAGAATTGTTTCATCATATCTCTTATATTATTGATTCAATTATTGTCACAAGAGATCATGTGCATAATATGTTATTTTATTAAATCAATAATTGAGACGACAAAGTTATTCACATTATTAAATTGCAATATTTACAATATTTAGAAGTTCTGTCAAGGAGAGGTTTAGTCACCTAATCACGCTACCAATAGGAAATCCTTATTGAAAGCCCTCTTTCTTGGAAATGACCTCGTTATTAAATATTGTGAGTTATGATATTAATGATGGATAAGTTCGTGTTGAGTAAAGATGAATTTGATAGTTCCATCAGTGTTGAAATTATTTGTGTTAAACATTTATTTCGATGGTAATTGATGTCCTGGAGGTTATATTGTTCAATCGGGTATTCGAGGCGCTTTTTGTCGTAATTACTATTCACGAAGTTACTATTCACGTTACTATTCACCAAAAACTATTAGGAACAGTATTTTTCGAGTATTTGGAAGTTACTTTTCATAAAGTTACTATTCATGAGTTACTATTCACGAGCTACTATTCATGTGCTAATTTTTCAAATTCATTGATGAAATTATAATAGTAAAATCAATAAGGATCGTTGATTTAAGATTTTAATAGTAACTTGTCCTTTCTATTACCAAGAGTTACCCTTCACAAATAGTAGTTGTCTCTTCGATATTACCAAGAGTCATTTTGACCCTTCATTAAGACCAAGAGCCACTTTCAGCTTTTCTATAAATAGAAGCTCATTCTTCTTCATTTCTCACCAATTCACCAAAGCTTTAGAGCCATTATTATAGAGAGAAATTATAGAGAGAAGTTTAGAGAGAAAATCTATAGAGAGAAAGAAGAAGAGAAGTCCGCTTCCTACTACTACTCCTATATCCAGTTTCTTTCAAAGGTAAGGGATATTATTTATTTGTACCCGTAAGGGTGTTATTCTTTCTTATTCATGAAGAGAACTTCGTTATTCCATTCTTTATTATTTTGTTGGAATAACTTTGTATCTGGCAGATACCCTATACTTGGTGAAATCCTCTGTTATTCCATTCTTTATTATTCTCGTTGAATAAATCAGATACGCTGCCAGCATACCCTATACATAATCTGATAATCACGTGGTTTACCCTATACTTGGTGACATTCTTCTATTATTCTCATTGGAACATCCCACATCATGTGTTTTACAGGAATCTTTATTATTATTTTGTTGGAACATCCCGCTTTGTTGTGTTTTTGGGACCGGGTTTCGCTCTTTATCATTCTCGTTGAATATCCTATCGTGTGTTTTACACCGGATCCGGTTCCATCTTTATTACTACTGTTAGAACATCCCGCTTTTGTGAATTTCACCGACCGTTCCGTTATTTATTATTCTCATTGAATAACCCGCTGTGTGGCCTATCGCATGCATGGTGATTTTTTTGTTATTTCATTCTTTATTATACCTAGTTGGTTAAAACTTTGACTTCTATACTCCGTGAAATTAGTAGAATATCCTTGATAATCATGCGTTTCATCC
The DNA here is from genome assembly GCA_020205615.1 of Panax quinquefolius. Lineage (NCBI taxonomy): Eukaryota > Viridiplantae > Streptophyta > Magnoliopsida > Apiales > Araliaceae > Panax > Panax quinquefolius. Next base: position 113,967,257 of record CM035152.1, read on the forward strand.
AAAGATCTTTCATGAAAATATTCTTTCGATCATTCTTGAATTTTACTCTACAAAACAAGATCTTGTTGACAATTTGGACGTTAATAATTCCTAGATAAATTAATTCTTGAACTTGTTTTATTGAATTTTTATATCATTGTCATCATCCTCATGTTTATATTATGTTGAAAGTTATCGTTGGCTTACGATGCATAGATGAACTTAGTATGATTATGACCGAGGTTCATTCGGTATAATCATGGCTTGATATAAATGATGTGACAAAAGTCCTCGGTGGCTGTGTAATGCAAATGATGGATAGTTTTGGTATGATTATGACCGGTGGGTGATTCGGTATAGTCATGACCATTGATAATTTGATGAAAATCCTTGACCGTGGTACGAGGTGGATGATTAGATATTGTGGTTTATTCATTAAAACCGAGTCTTAGTGATAAAATTGATGAAAACTTTTAAAACCTAAAAGATAGTAGACTTTATTTTCTACTTGATTCTTTTAATGGATTTCATATTCACCGCAGCTTAAACTGGTTGTCTATTGTATATTATCAGTTTAACATTGTTGAAGACTATTGATAATTTATTCTGTATTATCTTAGTCATAATATTTCTTACTAGGCTAGTTGAGCTCACCCTTTCTTTCACTGTTCTCTTCAGGAAATGAGAATATAGCTGGGACGAGTCGGGGAACGGAGTAATGGTCCAGAGGATAGCATTAGTAGTCCTCACTATTCTGTGAAATAGTGTGATAATAATTGTAATGAGGACTCCTTTTGAGTTTGTATAATATCTAGTAGACAATATTTGTATTCAAAGTCACAGTTTATGTCATATTGTACACGACAGTTATATTAGTAAGTTGTATTTAAATTATGTACCATGTAAGTGGCGACCCAAGATGGGTGACGTATACCTAATTTTGGGGTCGCCACTTAATGGTACATAAATTCAAATACAAACTTAATTATATATCTGTCGTGTAACATACGACAATATATAAACTGAGAGTTCTAATAGGAATATTGTCATTTAGACAATATCCATACTCAAGGAGTCCTCATTACATTTATTGTCAGCCTATTTAATAGAATAGTGAGGACAACTAATGCTATCTTCGGGACCATCACTCTTTTCCCCAACTCGTCCCAAATTTATATTCTCATTTCCTTTCAAAGAAACCGGATATAGGAGTAGTAGGAAGTTGACTTCTTCTTCTTTCTCTCTATGGATTTTCTCTCTATAGCTTCTCTCTATAATTTCTCTCTATAATAATGGCTCTAAAGCTTTGGTGAATTGGTGAGAAATGAAGAAGAATGAGCTTCTATTTATAGAAAACTGAAAGTGGCTCTTGGTCTTAATGAAGGGTCAAAATGACTCTTGGTAATATCGAAGAGACAACTACTATTTGTGAAGGGTAACTCTTGGTAATACTTGAAGGACAAGTTACTATTAAAATCTTAAATCAACGATCCTTATTGATGTTACTATTATAATTTTCATCCAACGGACTGAAAAATTAGCACATGAATAGTAGCTCGTGAATAGTAACTCATGAATAGTAACTCGTGAATAGTAACTCATGAATAGTAACTCCAACACAAAAATTATCCCAAATACTCGAGTGAACAATACTAGAGTGAATAGTAATTTCGGTGAATAGACTGTGACACCCCCAAAATTAGGTATACGTCACCCATCTTGGGTCGCCACTTACATGGTATATAAATTCAAATACAAACTTAATTATACATCTGTCGTGTAACATACGACAATACATAAACTGAGAGTTCTAATAGGAATATTGTCATTTAGACAATATCCATACTCAAGGAGTCCTCATTACATTTATTGTCAGCCTATTTAACAGAATAGTGAGGACTACTAATGCTATCTTCGGGACCATCACTCTTTTCCCCGACTCGTCCCAGCTATATTCTCATTTCCTTTGAAAGAAACTGGATATAGGAGTAGTAGGGAAGCAGACTTCTCTTCTTCTTTCTCTCTATGGATTTTCTCTCTATAGCTTCTCTCTATAATTTCTCTCTATAATAATGGCTCTAAAGCTTTGGTGAATTGGTGAGAAATGAAGAAGAATGAGCTTCTATTTATAGAAAACTGAAAGTGGCTCTTGGTCTTAATGAAGGGTCAAAATGACTCTTGGTAATATCGAAGAGACAACTACTATTTGTGAAGGGGTAACTCTTGGTAATACTGAAGGGACAAGTTACTATTAAAATCTTAAATCAACGATCCTTATTGATGTTACTATTATAATTTCATCCAACGGACTGAAAAATTAGCACATGAATAGTAGCTCGTGAATAAGTAACTCATGAATAGTAACTCGTGAATAATAACTCATGAATAGTAACTCCGACACAAAAATTGTCCCAAATACTCGAGTGAACAATACTAGAGTGAATAGTAATTTCGGTGAATAGACTGTGACGCCCCCAAAATTAGGTATACGTCACCAACTTGGGTCGCCACTCATACATGGTATATAAATTCAAATACAAACTTAATTATACATCCGGTGTAACATACGACAATAACACATAAACCGAGAGTTCTAATAGGAATATTGTCATTTAGACAATATCCATACTCAAGGAGTCCTCATTACATTTATTATTGTCACCTATTTAATGTAATAGTGAGGACTACTAATGCTATCTTCGGGACCATCACTCTTTTCCCCGACTCGTCCCAGCTATATTCTCATTTCCTGAAGAGAACAGTGAAAGAAAAGGTGAGCTCAACTAGCCTAGTAAGAAATATTATAACTAAGATAATGCAGAATAAATTATCAATAGTCTTCAACAATGTTAAACTGATAAAATACAAAAGACAACCAGTTTAACTGCAGTGGAATATGCAATCCATTAAAAGAGTTTAAAAGGTTTTCATCAATTTTTATCACTAAGACTCAGTTTAATGAATAAACCACAATATCTAATCATCCATGTACCACGGTTAAGGATTTTCATTAAATTATCAATGGTCATGACTATACCGAATCACCCCTGGTCATAATCATACCAAAAACTATCCATGCTCGTAAGCCAAAGATAACATAATATAACATGAGGATGATGACAATGACATAATAATTCAATAAAACAAGTTCATAATTAATTTATTCAGAACTAATAACGCCCAAATTGTCAACATGATACTGCTTTGTAGAGTAAAATTCAAGAATGATCAGAAGAATATTTCCATGAAAAGATACTGGATGAAACGCAAATATCAAGAATATTCTACTAATTTCATGGAGTATAGAAGTCAAAGTTTTAACCAACTGGGTATAATAAAGAATGGAATAACAAAGGAAATCACCATGCATGTTCAGACTTTCAGATAGACAAAAGTTATTCCAATGTAATAATAATAATGTAACTGTGTCGTGAAATTCACACCCACATGATGTTCCAAATGTAATAATAAAGATGGAACTGATCAGGTGTAAAACACATGATAGATATTACAAAAGATTGATAAAGACGGAACCGTGTCCTGTAAAAACACATGATAGGATAACAGAATGATGTGATGTTCCAGGATGTTCCAAATAATAATAAAGGCGGAACCAGTCCGGTGTAAAACACACAAACAGGATGTTCCAATGTAATAATAGAAGAATGTCACCAAGTATAGGGTAAACCACGATCTGATTATGTATAGTGTGTATATCACAGATATAGGTTATTCCAACAAAATAATAAAGAATGGAATAATAGAGGATTTCACCAAGTATAGGGTATCGCACAGATACAAAAGTTATTCCAACAGAATAATAAAGAATGGAATAATGTAAGTTCTCTTCATGAATAAGAAAGAATAACACCCTTACGGGTACAATAAATAATATCCCTTATCTTAGAAGAACAGAATATTGGAAAAGTGAAGTAGCGAATACTTTTCTTCTTCTTTCTATATAGTTTTCTCTCTGAGAGTTTCAAATTGAATTCAGAAGAAATAATGAAGGAATGAGCTTTTATTTATAGAAAAACCGAGTGTGGCTCTTGGTCTTAACGAAGGGTCAAAATGACTCTTGGTAATATCAAGAGACAACTACTATTTGCGAAGGGTAATTAACCCTTGAACAATCAAGAGGCAATTAACTCTCGTAATATGAAGGGACAAAAACTATTTGCGAAAGGGTAATTACTATTGACGAAGGTAATTACTATTGATGAAGGTAATTACTATATCAAGACGGTAATTACTATTCACAAAGGTAATTACTATCGATTTAAGGTAAATACTATCGACGGAAGGTAATTACTATATAGAAGAAAGTAATTACTATCGATGGAAGGTAAATACTATTCGACGAAGGTAATTACTATTCACAAAGGTAATTACTATCGACGAAGAGACTCTTAGATGATGACATATGGGCCCCCATAAAATAATCAAACTTACCACAAACGCCTCATAATAGACTCTTTATATACATCAAGGATTGAATAAATATTGCCACAAATCATTTTATTTTTAATCAACACATTTTTAATCTTTCAACAATTATTAATCATTTATAACTTGTCGCCTCAATTAATAATATAACATATTATATAGATGATATCGTGACAATAATTGAATCAATAATATAAGAGATATGATGCAAAGAATTATCGTAGTAATAATTAAGTATAGCTAAGTGACTTCTCACGTAAGCATCAATAATCAATACCGTGTCTGCTACTATGCAACCACGCCAGACATCGTACTTTACTTTTATCCGGGTAGTTCAACAGCTTTGACGGTAACACCTCTGCCGTTATTTTCATAGAAAATTAATTTTGTCGTTTTTAACTACTTACAATACTTCCGCCATGGGGTCCAATGATAATGATCGAGTCGATTTAATATTCCCATTAAAAAGAATATTCCCCACCAAACGAATATTTTATAACAACTTGCTTACTTTGCAAAATTTATAAATATTACCCACAACTATAACATTATATCAAATTTATTCCATAATATTCAAAATAATATTTATAAAAAATTCATCTTTATTTATAAAAGTGGGGTCTTACAACCTCCCCTTCTTATGAAATTTTGCCTCGAAATTAGGGTACGCACTGATATGATAAAGAGGTGAGGATACCTTGAATACCTTTATCGTTAAAATATTAAATTCATCTTCACATCCGCCAAAGATATTCATTAACAATTCATCTTTGCACTACTGTGCCAAAGATATACAATCAAAAACCAATAATGCCGAGACGCAGACTTAATAGTATCACGACCACTTAATTATCCATGCACCATCGCCAAGGATATTCGTGTTTTCAATTACTGATCATGATTATACCGAATAATCCATGGTCATAATCATACCAAGTCTATCAATGCACTACTACTAAAGATGACTTTTACTATATCCATGAATTAATATTTAATTGCCGAGACTCAGCTCAATAATTAATTCATATCATCTAATCATCCCCGCACTACTGTGCTAAGGATATTCATTAGTATCACGACCACGAATTATCCATGCACTACTACCAAAGATAATCGTGTATTCATTAAGTATCAACGACCACAAATTATGCATGCACTACTACCAAAGATAATCGTGGTATTCATTAGTATCACGACCACAAATTATCCATGCACTACTACCAAAGATAATCATGTATTCATTAGTATCACGACCACAAATTATCCATGCACCAAAGCCGGACTCTCCGTAGGGGGGACGCCATCTTTCTATTGGTAAGTCGATAGGTACCAATGTGAGGTCTTCGACACAAGTTGGTGTCCAGAGTCACAGTTAGTATCGAGCTTAGGGATATGATCCCGGCCGAGATGTGAGATAAGAACTAGGAGAGGAGAGACGGGAATTCCTTCGCTAGTATGACCTACCTAAATTTATTTGGTATTTAATTGGCTCACGTAGTATAGGATATTATGTGATATGTTAATTAACCCTTGTTTTTGTGACAGTTTGAGAATGACATCCGAAAATGCCGAGATAAGCAATGAAGCACATGAGAGTGTGGATTCACTCAAACAAAAGGTAACGACCAACAACACGATAATAATCATATTGGTGGCAACCATTATCGTAACAATGATAACCATCGTGGGGGAAATTATCATGCTAAGAATGGTAACCACTTTGGTGGTAATCATGGCAAAGATAATAGAAGTGGAAATTGCAAGAAGAGAAGGTCATTTAGCTCAATTTTGTTGTGCACCAAAGTCAAGTTTAGCTGGGATGGTGGCACCAAAGGTGGATATGGATAAAACAAAGTCATTGGTTTTAGGAAGTGCATTTTTCATGACTTCTCAAAAAGCGAGTAAACCGAACGAAGTTAGCACGGGTTAGTTAATTATAAATTGCGAAGTCTATACCTTATAAGATACCGGTTCTACCCATTATTTTATCTCTCTTGCTTATGCTCAACGCTTAAATTTGACTCAGGAGAAGTTAAACTTTGACTTATCGTTGAAACTTCGTTAGTAGGAGCCTTCGTTACCTCTACTATTTTTAAATCTTGTTTGATTCAAATAAACACTTTCACGCTATTCGTCGATCTTACCTTTTGAAAATATTTGCCTTTGATGTGATTTTAGGAATCGATTGGTTAACTACTCATCATGCTTTTCAGTAAGGTTGTTAGCTTTTATATTCATAACCAACTTGTTGTGCGAATTCAAGTAACCAAACTACTAAAGTCATTTATTGTCATATCAAGCCATAAGTAAAGAGCCCCGAACCTTTCGTTGTTGACTTCCTTGTGTGGAATGCACCAAGCGGACTTTCTGTAGGCTTACATCGTGAATGAAGATGGCAAGTTTATAGGTATTATTGTGAGGTGCTATCTAAAGTTAAGGGATAGAAGTCACAGTTGGTATCAATGTGACGTACTATCCAAGTCTTGGATGAGAGTCATAGTTTTGAATGATATTTCTATTATTAATAAATTTCCGGCGTATTCTTGAAGACTTCTTAGCCTACTTAGAGCGTGAAATCGAATTTTGTATTGTATCGATTCTCAAAGAAACCCATTTCTTAAACCCTCAAATATTTCTTCAACTAAAATGAACAATTTACGTGGTTTATGATGAAAGTCATAATAAAAGCATTGGACTAATGAAAATCATGGGTATACGTGGTATTAGTAAGTGTTATGATGAGTTATGTTGGTTAGTATGTGAAAACATGAAAGTTTCTTAAAATCACAAGGAGTTAAAACCGATTTTGGTAAAAACGAATATGAAATTCAATTGATCAAATCTCTTATTATATTTTGAATTTTTGAGTGTGGTTAAGTCCTAGAGTTAGATCTATGAGTTACCTAACTAATCCAAGTGGAATCAATGAAAAGGTGTTGTAGATTTTCGTGGTGGACTGATTTTAGCAAAGGAGTCAAAACTTCAAAATGTCCAAAAAGCTGCTGCCACGTTTTTGTAAGGGCTGTTTTGGCCACTTAATTTATGTGAAAAATTCTGGCCTTTTGGGACATGCAAATATATGTTATAAAGTATCTCTTGTCCAAAAATGAGCTCATTCTGACTTAAAATGAACAAGTTATGACCATTTCAATATTTAGGTTTTTTTTGACAAAAAATGCTATAACTGGAGTTCTATAACTCCGATAACCATGAAATTTAAACTGGATGCTCAAATTAACATGTGTAAGGTCCTGCCAAGATTTGAGAATTTTTGGAGTTAAACTTGAGGTAGCTAATTTCTTAAAGAATTAATTAGAAATTAATTTTTGAAAAATAGTAAATGAATTTTTAAAATTCGAGAAAAATATATTTTCATTATGGGACTATATTACGCTAAATCCCTTAAAAGAAATATTTTTGGGACTGATTTGGTATTTTCATGAAAATAGTTTAGTTACTTAACATATGAGTTAAATATGTTATGTGAAGTAACAAAGTTGAAAATAGGATTTTATGGCTAGAGAATCCTATATAGAGTATATGCATATTTTTTTGATGAGGATTTGATAATTGGTAATGATATCTTATGAGTATGGCATTTTGAATGATTAAATGCATTATATGGTAAAGCGTAAACAATTGAGATAAATTATTTATAAATTTAAAAAGTGATTAAAATATTGTTATAATATTAATGATATTAGATTATGAGATTATTAAGTGATGGATAACATGGGATATTCTTGAATCTTGGATAAATTATATTATAAATGTTTAATATTTATCCTTTATCTCATTTGATTGATTCTTTATATCATTATCCTCATGCTTATATGTGTTGAAAGTCATCTCGTGGCTTACGTGAATAGATGGACTTGGTATGATTATGACCTGAGGATTGTTCGGTATAATCATAACCGTAATTGAATACACGATTATCTTTTTCGTCAGTAGTGCATGGATAATTTGTGGTCGTGATACTAATGAATACACGATTATCTTTGGTCAGTAGTGCATGGATAATTTGTGGTCGTGATACTAATGAATACACGATTATCTTTGGTCATAGTGCATGGATAATTTGTGGTCGTGATATCTTAATGAATACACGATTATCTTTGGTCAGTAGTGCATGGATAATTTCGTGGTCGTGATACTAATAAATATCTTTGGCCCGTAGTGCGAGGGATGATTCGATGATATGGATTAATTATTGAAATTTGAGTCTCATCAATGAAATATTAATTCATGGATGTGGTAAAAGTCATCTTTGGTCAGTAGTAGTATTGATAGACTTGGTATGATTATGACCAAGGATTATTCTTAAGATAATCATGATCAGATTGAAAACACGAATATCCTGGCCAAGAAGTGCATGGATAATTCGTGGTCGTGATACTATTAAGTCAAAGGCCTCAAAGATTATTGGTTTTATGAATTGTATATCTTTGGCAAGTAGTGCAAAAGATGAATTGTTAATGAATATCTTTGGCCGAATTGCAAAGATGAATTTAATATTTTAACGATAAAGGTATTCAAGGTATCCTCACCTCTTTATCATATCGCACGCACGTACCCTAATTTCTAGGGCTAAATTTCATAAGAAGGGAGGTTGTAAGACCCGGCTTTTATAAATAAAGATGAATTTTCTATAAATATTATTTTGAATATTATGGAATAAATTTGATATAATGTTATAGTTGTGGGTAATATTTATAAATTTTGCAAAGTAAGCAAGTTGTTATAAAATATTCATTTGGTCTGGGAATATTCTTTTTGTCTGGGAATATTCAGACGACGGCTCAATTAGTGGTGGACCCCATTAATCAAGTATTGTAAATGAGTTAGAAAAACGCACAAAATTATCTTTCTATAAAAATAACGGTGAGAGGTGTTACCGTTAAAACCGCTGAACTACCCTTAGTAGTAAAAGTAATAATAATCGCGATGGTTGCATAGTAGCAATACCATATTGATTATTGATGCTTACGTGAGAAGTCATTTAGCTATACTCAATTATTGCTACAAAGATTCTTTGCATCATATCTCTTATATTATTGATTCAATTATTGTCAAAGTATCATCTCAGATAATATGTTATATTATTAATTGAGATGACAAGTTATAAATGATTAATAATTGTTGAAAGATTAAATATGTGTTGATTAAAATAAAATGATTTGTGGTAATATTTATTCAATCCTTGATGTATATAAAGAGTCCATTATGAGACGTTTGTGGTAAGTTTGATTATTTTATGGGGGGCCCATATGTCATCATCTAAGAGAGTATTTACCTTTCAATAGTAGTGAATAGTAATTACTTCGCCAATAGTATTTACCTTTGTGAATAGTAATTACCTTTGTGAATAGTAATTACCTTCGTCAAATAGTATTTACCTTCGTCAATAGTATTTACCTTTGTGAATAGTAATTACCTTTCAATAATAGTATTTACCTTTGTGAATAGTAATTACCTTCACAATAGTATTTACCTTCATCAATAGTATTTACCTTCGTCCAATAGTAATTACCTTCGTCAATAGTAATTACCCCCTTCGCAAATAGTAGTTGTCCTTCAATATTACCAAGAGTTAACTACCTCTTGATTGTTCCAAGGGTTAATTACCCCTTCGCAAATAGTAGTTGTCTCTTCAATATTACCAAGAGTCATTTTGACCCTTCGTTAAGACCAAGAGTAACCCTCGCTTTTTCTATAAATAGAAAGCTCATTCCTTCATTATTTTTATTTAATTCATTGAAACTCTAAAGAGAGAAACTATAGAGAGAAAGAAGAAAAGTATTCTCGCTACTTCACTTTCCAATTAGGGAATATATTCGTAAGGGGTGTTATCCTTTTCTCAAGGAAGAGAACTTCCGTCATTCCATCCTTTATTATTCTGTTTGAATAACTCAGATACGCGGACTCCCTATACTTGGTGATTTCCTTCTCGTTGTTCCATTCTTTATTATTCTCGTTGGAATAACTCAGATACGTGGTTTACCCTATACTTGGTGACATTCTTCTATTATTCGCATCTTTTATTATTCGTGGAACATCCTCGCTCGCGTGTTTTTTACCGGACTGGTTAAAATCTTTATTATTCTGTTGGAACATCCTTGCTGTGTGTGTTTTACATCGGACTGGTTCCGTCTTTATCATTACATTGGAATATCCTATCTCGTGTTTTACACGGATCCGGGTTCCATCTTTATTATTCATTTGAACATCCTGCGTTTGTGTGAATTTCACGACGACTCGGTTCCGTTATTATTATTCTCGCTGAATAACTTTTATCATCGGCAAGTACCGCATGCATGGTGATTTCCTTTGTTATTCCATTCTTTATTATACCCAAATAAGTTAAAACTTTGACTTCTATACTCCATGAAATTAGTAGAATATTCTTGATATTTGCGTTTCATCCATTATCTTTTCATGGAAATATTCTTCTGAGCATTCTTGAATTTTACTCTACAAAGCGGTATCATGTTGACAATTTGGACGTTATTAGTTCCTGAATAAATTAATTCGTGAACTTGTTTTATTGAATTATTATGTCATTGTCATCATCCTCATGTTATATTATGTTATCTTTCGCTTACGTGCATAGATGAACTTAGTATGATTATGACCAGGATCATTCGGTGATAATCATGGCTTGTTATAAATGATGTGATAAAAGTCCTCGGTATTCTGTAATGCGTTGATGGATAGTTTTTGGTATGATTATGACTGGGGTGATTTTAAGTATAGTCATGGCCATTGATAATTTGATGAAAATACTTGGACCGTGGTACAGGATGATTAGATATTGTGGTTTATTCATTAAACTAAGTCTTAGTGATAAAAATTGATGAAAACCTTTTAAAACCTAAAAGATAGTAGACTTTATTTTCTACTTGACTCTTTTAATGGATCATATATTCACCGCAGCTTAAACCGGTTGTCTATTGTATTTTATCGGTTTAACATTGTTGAAGACTATTGATAATTTATTCGCATTATCTTAGTTATAATATTTTTCATTGGGCTAGTTGAGCTCACCCTTTCTTTCACCGTGTTCTTCGTGAAATGAGAATATATATTTGGGACTTAGCGGGAGAAAAGGGTGATGGTCCCAAGATAACATTAGTAGTCCTCACTATTCATTAAATAGTGTGATAATAAATGTAATGAGGACTCCTTGAGTATGGATATTGTCTAAATGACATTATTCTTATTAGAACTCTCGGTTTATATTTTCGTATGTGTTACCGACGGATGTATAATTAAGTTTGTATTTGAATTTATGTACCATGTAAGTGGCGACCCAAGATGGGTGACGATATACCTAATTTTGGGGCGTCCACAACTGGTTTCCATCTTTTTGCCAATACCTCGCCCTTCTAGTGTGAATGACTCTCGTTGAGTAGGCATTGTTTGGCCCCGGGTTCCTCCATGTGTAGAGGATTCTATGTGGATGGGTATTTGTGGACTCTGAGTGGACTTGTGTAGTTCTTTGAGTAGAACAGCCAACTCTGTAATTTGATTACTTAATCCTTCAAACTCTTCGCGAGAGATAGGAGTAGGATCAGGCTGGGCACTTTTAGCCATGTTTAGCTATAAGCTTATTGCCTTTTTGGATTTTGAACGGGTAACAGGATCAATTGCTTCCCTATAAAAAACTTATATAGTTTAGTCTTAGGGAATGTATAAATATTGCATGCTATATGATGTATCCATTTTAGGAGTATTATCCTACAAAATGGATGTTAGCTTGCATGACAAAAAGGGAATGCGTGTACATATATGCCCTCATAATTTCCATTACATAAAGATTGACATGGCATGGAATTACAAGTAATTGAAATAGGAAAGTATGAAGAGACTTCCCTCCGTGTTTTGGTTTATAAGAGGCTGACCTATCTTAGATTACTCTCATGGTTTTTTGGCATCAAGGTCCCCAGATCATTGCAATTTACTTGATGGGAAGTTAATTCGATCTTTCAACTGGAGCGAATCTAGGTGGTGCCTTTCATGAGCGTCATTGGAATTAGTCTCCCTACGAGTCCAGTAATCAAACACCGACAGGATAGCCTGCTGGTGGAGGAACCACACAACATACATTCACATACAACGTGTCTCACCGTTATGGAAATGATGACATGTCAAAGCACTTTAATATCACAAGTAGATATAGTGCGGAGCACTAAGTGCAGTAAGTAAATGCATTTGTACACATTTTTAAATGTAAATGCAACATCCACACACAAGCAAATAACAATTTTGAAAAGTTTGTAGTACGTGCGCTCGGACAACGCGATGTTCGCTCGAACCTTCCTAACTTTCAATCCGGAGTCCGATGGAAGTGTTCCATACAACTCCGAAAATCTCTTTCCAAGAGCTACCCAATGACATAGGATTTTCCCTTTTCAACTTTGGAAAGATGGGTCCATGACCAAAATGGCATTTCTGGGTTTTCGCCAGGAAGTACGTTGAGCAATTTTTCGTAGTTTACGCTCGGAAGTTAAGATATGGTTTTTGTGGGACTTCTTTTGAAGCAATTTGAGTTGAAATGAGTGTATTTGATTTGAGTTGAAGTTGATTTGGCAAAATGACTATTTTGCCCCTCTTGGGGTTATCTTCAATTTTTCGCACAAATTGTAGCGAGCGCTCTTTTCTCGGTGTTATCTCGAGGTTGGCTGCTTCATTGACTCGATCGTCCTCGTGGTTATCTCTAAGGTTGGCTTAACCTCCTGGTGTTATCTTAAGGCTTTGAACTTGATCCCCCGGGGTTATCTCCGGGGTTGGAACTAAATTTCCTGGGGTTATCTCTAGGGTTAGAAACTGATTTCTGGGGTTGAAAACTTGATCTCCTGGGGTTGGAATTGGTTTTGTGGTCCTCCAGGGTTATCTCTAGAGTGTGAAAAAATTGATTTTGTCCTCATGCATAGTTAGTAACAGGAAAACAAAATTTTGAGTGTCTACATATATATATATATATATAAGCAGTAAACGCTTCAGATATTTTATTCAGCTTAGTCAATTTCGAGGATCGAGTTTATGTATATATATATACACTCAATCCTCAAAATCGATTGAACCTGGAGAGACTACTTTTATATATATATATATATAAGTAGTAAAAAGCTTAAAAATCTGGAAAATCTTACAGTAGGTTGCCAAGAAGACTTCAGAAAGCTTTTGGGGCCTAAAAACTTGGTTTCCAGTGATTAAACTTCAGTATGTTACAGAACACGAGTTTATAAGTGTTTAGAAAGAAGAATCACTCAATTTGGAGCACTCTAGCAGGGGTTAAAGGCTGAAATGGACAGAGTTTTCTCTCTTTTTTTTTTTTTGTCAAATGAGCTACTAGGAGCTCATATTTATAGAACAAGGAGCTGTGGGTCAACCTGCAGCAGCCATGGGTCTTTCTACTACTGCCCAGGCTGCCCTGAGCTTGCGAGTCCCTTTGTCTCAAAGTACGTGCACTTGGGCTATGCGATGTCCACTCGAACCTTCATTACTTTTGATCTAGTCATCCGATGGAGGAGTGATGTACATTTTCAGATAGCCATTATCGAGAGCTACACATTGACATGGGATTAGAGATTGTCCGAATCTAGGAAGATGGGTCCATGACCAGATCTCCAAGTCTTCATTGTCTATCCGTTGTGCTGTCTTGTGCATTTATCACTCTGGATTTGAGCTATAATTCTTGTGGAACATCCTTGTATGTTGTTTGAGTTGAACTAGATTGAGACAATGTTGATGTGATGTTGAGATGGAAAAATGTCCATTTTTCCCCTCCCGAGGTTATCTTCAGCTTTGGCATAGTGGTAGCAGCCGTTTCTCAAGGTTATCTCTGAGATTGGGCTGCTATTGACTCTAACTATCCTCAAGGTTATCTCAAAAGTTGGTTTGACCTCTCGGGGGTTATCTTCGGTTAGGTCTGACTTTCCCGAGGTTATCTTTTGAACTTAGACTGAATCTCTCGGGGTTATCTTTGAGATTTGAAACTAGATCTCCTGGGGTTATCCTCGGGGTTGGAACTGGATCTCCTGGGAATATCTCTGGGATTGGAATTGGATCTCTTGGGGTTATCTCTTGGGTTGGAACTGAATGTGACTTTCATGGTTATCTCTAGAAGACGATTCTGTTTTCCTACATGGTTAGTAACAGGAATGCAAAATTTTGATTGTCTATAGATGCCCCTCTTTATCATATTAATGCAATACAATGGCATGGATAGGATAAAGACTACTAGACACTTGAAATATGACAAGCTTGGGATGATGAAAATGTAATGCATCATGATGTAAGGTTATTGCTGAATGTTGTTATTGGAATGATTTCCAACGGGATGTGATAACTGCATGTCCCCGCTGCTTTTGTTGGGGGATGGAGTTGTCCATAATGGCTCTATTAAATTGATTTAATGTCTACTCGAATGGTAGTCTAGAAAGCTCTCATCACCAGAATCTCCCGATGTTACGTTGGGGTCGTCACCAGTAGTTTGAAATGTCCACCAGTGCTATCTGAGCCTGATTTGCTGACAAGTCGTAGAGATGTCTTCAAGATCCCTGCAATGGATGTTTTCCAATGTTTGAGATCATAGGATGTTGACCTTGGGGTTGTCACCAATGTCCATAATCTTTTGAAAATGCTTTCCACCAAAGACATTTTTCTCTTTCGCGAGAAACTCTTGGGGATTGTTGATGTTTCATCAAGATGATGGTTTGCCTTTGTTGCCACCATGGGATATTTCTTTCCATTACATTGGCATTATCACCATCATTCTGATTTTCTTCCAGGTTGATGCTGATAGTTCCTCTAGGGATAGAGTTTTAATTTTTGGGGATCTGTATAACAGATTCCATCATCGGTCCTCCACGATGAAGATGGATTTTCCATGGTTTTCATCATCAGACTTCTTTGACACTTCACTAGAGATATCACCACTGGCTTGCAGTATCAGATACCCAGATTTTCAGTGAATTAGCTTTCAACGACTTATATTACCATATCATTTCCGATGCTTTGTTGGAGTTATCGCTAATGGCTCACCGTGTCAGGGATGCTTGGCCATCGTTGAAATAGCTTTCAATGACTTACATCACCGGATCATCTCCGATGCTTCATTGGAGTTATTGTTAATGACTTGTAGTTTTAGGGATGCCTGACCCTCGTTGAAGTATCTTTCAACAACTTGCATTGTCAATGATGTCTGAAATCTCCGCTGAGGAGGTATTTCTGACGAGATATACTCTTGACGACTTTGGATGCTTTTGATTGTAAGCACAACCCTCAATTGATGCCATCAAAACTTTGCGATGCGTTGATAAGAGCTGTTTTCAATAGATTTTATCATCGGCTTCCTGAACCTTGTATTTGGGGGAATACCAATGATTGACATGTAGACCCGCAGTTTGGTCTCTAAATTCAGGATTTTAGGCTTTTTCGCTCAATCGTGTAGCACCTATTTTTCTGATTTGACTTTTTAGCTTCTGGGACCTCCTTTGCAACTCAAATTTGATTGAGCCAGAGGGGGTGGGGACCACCATAGGTAGCCGCAGGTAGACCTGCAGCTGCCGCGGGTTGACCCGTGGCAACCTGTGGGCCATATCTCACCTTCTATCTCTTTCACAAGTCATTTTTGAGTTGAAGCCACACAAAAAATCTGAGATTTCTTCTTCAGATCTACTAAGTTCGAGTTTATTCGACAAAATCTATCAATATACAATTGTTTTGCACTATCCTGGTAACGTTTACATGATTTCTTTTCTAGTTTTGACTGTTGGAAAGTGAGATATCATATAAAATGCTTCAAAACATATAATAGTGAATATGCATGCTTATATGACTTGATAAAAATAATTTAATGCATTAAATGTTAGTCTTTAACCATGCTGAATGTATTGATGTGAAAAAAGTTGACTTTTGAAAAAGTCAATTGGCACCCTTTTCTACTATTTTTCATCTTATTTGAGGGCAAATGAGCAAAAGTTTTGAAACAAAGCAATCCGGGTAATTAGGCTACCCTAATGGATATGACTTTGATGTTTTTTCATGCCTATAAGATGTTTATGACTTTGAATATGTGTGCTACTGAATGGCCACCTAGTCATGCCAACGTGCATGTTGATAGTCCTTTTTACAAATGAGACTCTGGAAAAATTATTTCACGATTCTAGGCATTGAATGAACACACATTTTTAACTATATTGCAAATGTATATTAAAGTAATGCATACATGCATAAAGCTATGAACTCAATTTAATGAGCTATAGGTTAGAATTTACCACACCCTTTCTGAGGTAATTTAGAGACTTTTGTCCAGATATATGGATCCAAACCAGCCGAGTAGCTCCCGTAGGACCTCTTCAGGTGTAGAGAAGGAGAGCTGTAGATGTTCCTCGGCCTTGCCCGGTCCGATAGCCTCGTTGATTGACTGAGTCAGTGATTCGTCCTATCCAGGTTGAAAGACCCGGATGTTGAGGATGAGGAGGAGGATGTATCCATTGCAGATCCTGATCCTTCTTTTTCCATTCCCTTCAGGGAGCTTCCAGCTATAGATGTGATGATTCCAGATCTTCTAGATGATTTGAGTTGTCACCCCTCGATATATCTTCATGTGAACGAGGTGATAGCAGTGTTGATCTTCCTTTTTCCTATTTATGGGGGCAAGGGTTCTAATTTTAATTTGCACTTTGATGCAGGTTCCTATATTTACGCAGCCCAGAGGGAACTTGTTTAGTATACATTCTCTATACTAAACTCTCTATTTAGAGTACCAAGAGATTGTTCATGCCTTGGGCTTTGAGGCTTTTTTTTAATCCTCCCCCGTCGTTGTCCTTGGGGTTATCTCAGGGCTTTGTCTGAGCGTTGGTTTCACCAAATCCAGTCTCTCCATTTGTTGGATTATGAGGTGATGATGACACCGATGGATTGGCGATTCATCACCGGATTGGAGTTTTTAAGGGCGTCAGTGCCTTTGGTGGCTGACATTTCCTCGACTATCGTCAGATCCTTATTGGGAGTCTTGGCCACAATGCTCAAG
Organism: Panax quinquefolius; assembly: GCA_020205615.1. Lineage (NCBI taxonomy): Eukaryota > Viridiplantae > Streptophyta > Magnoliopsida > Apiales > Araliaceae > Panax > Panax quinquefolius. The sequence continues at coordinate 113,984,724 of CM035152.1, forward strand.
GGTCAGACAGTCCGTTCTGTTCCCTTGAGTATAGATGCCATGAATAAGGCTCTGAATGAGCCATTTCCCGATGATCAGAGGGTTAGAGATCGCATCCTTTGACGATTGTTTCTGATCATACTCAGGGGTTATTTCCTGGCTGATAACTATTTGATGGTGTCATTCGCTTTAGTTAGCGCCACTTGGGAGGTGGACCGTATCAGAGAGTTTGATTAGGGCTCCTACACCTCTGCTTACTTCCTTAGGGGGATATGCCTACGCTTAGAGGGCTTGACAGAGGCTTGGTTAGGATTTTACCCATTTCTACTTTTGAGCATTTTCTCTTTTGATTTTTGATTCCCCTTTGTTTGGGTTTCCAGTTTGACTGACCGCAGATATTTGATCTTTGTATTCATAATTTTGGGCCTACGAGAGGCTCCCATGTCTTCGTCCTGTTAGTATGTTGGGTTTGGACACCTATCCACGTGGACGGCGATGACATTATTCCACTTTGGTAGAGGTTCCTATAGCTGAAGGTTTCTCCTATTCTCGCCTATAGTTGGAGTTGTTGACCGCAGATGTCATTACATGGGTTCCTTATTCCGAGGACCACTTGATAGTTAGCTTTGAGGGTGGTTTCCTGACTGGTGTTGAGTATGTATTGTCCACCCGTCGGATTCTTCTCCTTACTAATGGAGGTTGAGAGCTTTATTTGGGAGAGCGTGCTATTAGGAACACTACAAGAGATATACACATTCCTTCTTTCCTCCTGCTAAGCGTCATTGGCCTTTGTCGCAGACCGATCAATGAGATCCCATTGATGGGTGTGGATGGATTTACTTTGTCAGAGGGACCTTTCACTCATGAGGCTTTTTACCGCTGGTGTTTTCCTTGCACCATAGAAGCTCAGACCTGCGCCACATAGTTTATGGGGGATATGGTTTATGGACCTATTATGATGAAAGATTGGATAGCCTACGTCTGAGAGCCTACTCATTTGATGCAGATTGAGAGTTTTACCCAGCAGTTGGACTGGACACATTTCTTTATCCGACATTTGGGTAGAGATCCATCAGAGGCATATACTTTTGATCCTTCCAGCTCTGGGGCTGGTCCTTCAAGTGGCCCATATTCCGATGGTTTTACCAGTGCAGATCCTTTATTATATCAGCCTGATATCCCTTCTAGCAGAGATTTAGTGACTCGGGAGGAGTTACATTAGATGGATAGATTAGATGATGTGGATATCAACATCATTAACTTCTTTTGATGCATTTCTCATTATTTCTTTTGATAGGACTCTGTTTAGATATTGGGCGGCTGTGCCCCAGTTCTCGTTATATCTTTTGATAGGCCTCTATTAGATGTTGGGCGGTTGTGCCCCATTTCCCTGTATTTTTATTTTTTAGTTATATACAAAGATGATGTATTTAGATGTTGAAGAACTTAGGAATGTATGTATATTGCTTTCTATTTCCTACATCATATTGCCATATGTCATTTATTATGCATGCATTTATGTCATTGATATGCATTCCTAGAGATGAGTTTAGCATTGACCCCTAGATGGTCTTATGATACGGCTCTACAAATGTCTTCATCCACTGTTAGTCGGATTGAGCATACCCCACCCATATTGGTGGCCTCTTCTTTGAGATCTTAGTATGACAGTTTATCTTCCCTAGATCGGGTGACAGTTGATCAATTGTTTAGACAATCCATGACCCTCCTGACATTTTAGGTTCCGCTGGGCTTTATACAGGGTATGCTTGATCATTGGATACCAGATAGACAGGTGTTGAGATTTCATACCCATGAGTTGACTCCTATATTGGAGGAGTATGACCGTTTTACAGACTTGCCTTTAGATCGGCATTACACTCGGATGGCTGTCAATGACATGAGCCAACAGTTTGTGACCTTGACAGGCTTGAGGCGCAGAGTTTACCTAGACAAGATTACCTCGGGGCATGTGGTGTCCATGGACTTCTTGATTGATAGATTTGGGTCGTTGGATAGCTATCTGCGATATTCTATGGACTTAACCATTTTTGAGGGTGAGTCGCATGTCGCCTGTGTAAATATATTCTTGATGTGTATTGTGGCCTATCTATATATGTCGTTGTACATGGACCATATGGATATCGGTGTGATTATGGTAGTCCGTGCTATCAAGGAGGGTCATACCATCTTACCGATGATTTTGGTAGAGACCTTAATGTCGGCCATGTTTTTCCATAACCATTCAGTGGGGATTTTTAGAGGCAGTGTCGTCTTGTTGTATGTGTGGTTTATGACACACTTGAGATCGATTGACACCTTCAAACGTCATGGGTATTATTTTTCCCATGAGATAGCCATGTCCTATTCCTTTTAGTCGGCTGAGTGTATAGACGCAACATCATGGTTGGCATTCTTATCGAGGACCCATTTGATATTTTGCCATGTTCAGGGCTAAGCCCTCCCTATAGCTTTATCACTCATGCAGTTGGCATGAACTATCTTCCCTTGGCCGGTTTGAGTGGGTGACCACATATCATCCACTGGCTGTCATGGGACAGTTTGACCATTTTCAGGATATTCATCCCTTTAATGGGGTAGTGGGTCTGCGATTGTCTTCTCAGCTTCTATCAGTAGAAGATTTGATCAGGATTTATGACTATTGGACTCGTCGAGAGAGGGATGACTTTTCGACTAGCCATCCAGGTCACTCTTTAGAGTATTCTGCATGGCTGGAGGTAGCGATTGCATCGACTAGGGTTATTTCCTCAGAGTAGTGAATTGATTCTGATGATGGGGATCCTATGGAGTACCCTGATTCTCCCATTAAGGATGAGTTATTTACTGGTTCGTCAGTAGCTCTAGTTGATTTCCTCAGTATCCCTACTACTGTTGCTCCACATTTTTTAGAGTATTTAGAGTATAGGTTACATCTGATGACGTTTGGGAGGGATCAGGCTAGGGCCTTGATGTTGATAGCTCTTTCTGATAGAGATGCCATTTTTGTTGAGAGAGATGATGCTCTAGCTAGCAGGGATACTATTGTTGTTAAGTGGGATGAGGCTTGATCCTCTCGGGATGCAGCTGTTATTGAGCGAGATGAGGCTCTAGCTACCTGAGATGCTACCACTTCAGATAGAACTGAACTTAGATCTCATACTACTAACATTGTTGTAGAGATGAGTGCATTCATTGATGAGTATAGTAGCACTATACAAATAGGCATAGATCTCTTGGATCTCATGGACACCCTGAGGCAGGAGCTCATAGATTCACCTCCATCTATTGAGAGGGATGCCATGTTGGACTTGATGGCTCGCTTATCCACGAGTTTGTAGTTTAGCTTTAATTTTCCTTCATAGACTAGGTTAACCATTTTTGTCATGTACAGGATACATTATATATATCAAACATTATTATATGGCAAGGAAATATGTTTTTATTCACTTCCCTTTTAGATATGCCTTATTACTTGCTTGATAGTTGCCTTTTCTCTATAACTTGCGATCTTGATGTATTCTAAACTCCTCATTGATGAATGGACATTGAGATGTCTCAGGATCTTTCATAATGGATCAGTGATCTTTGTATTTCCCAATTCTTTGGTGTCTTAGGGCTGATTTTTGAATGTGTTTGTGGATTTGAAGAGAGGATTTTTGTTTTTCTCTTTGAGGTTGACCGCACCACAGAAGGTCGACAGTTTTCTCCCATTGATGAGGAGAGACCAGGTAGTTCCATCTCTTATGGATTGGTATTTCTCTTTGAGGATTCAACCGCAGCATAGATGGTCGCCGATTTTTCTCCCTTTTGTGAGAGGATACCAGGTAGTTCCATCTTTGTGGTCTAAGCCGATGAGGTGTGGTTTGACCGACCCACAGATGGTCGCCGACGTACTCCCATGTATGGGGGAAATCAATTAGTTCCATCTTAGCACCATTGACAAGGTTTTATGATTTCGTAAGGGTGACACCACATCGTAAATGACTGCCTATGTACTCCCATTGATGAGGGGATATTAGGTTTGCGTTGTTCAAACCTAGCGTGAAAAGGTTCGAAAGGTTGACAAAGTTGAAGGGGTTTGGAATTTTTATGTTTTTATAGTTAGACCATACCATAGATGGTTGCTTATGTACTCCCGTGTATGGGGGAGATCAGGTCTGCATAGTTCCAACCTAGCATGAAAAGGTTGAAAGTTGTATGTGGTGAAGGGTTTTTTTTTTGCAAAGGTTAGACCGCACCATAAATGAATACCTACGTACTCCCGTGTCTTGGGAAGATTAGGTCTGCATAGTTTGTCCTTTTTTAGGAAGAACTGATGCAATTAGAAGGGTTTTGAAAACATGAATTGACTGATGGATTGATGATCAAGAACTAGGATGCTGGTTTGCAGGTAACTTCACACATAATACCTTTTTACGTTGTCTAAGTTGATGAGCTGGGGAAATTCTTTGCCATCCATTTTTTGCAATCTAAGGGCTCCTCCTGTCAATACCTCCTTGACAATGAAAGGGCCTTCCCAGTGTGGGGTGAAATTTCCTTTAGATTGATCTTGGTTATCAAGGACCTTTTTCAAGACCAAGTCATTTTCTTTGAACTGCAATAGCCGGACTTTCTTGTTGTAGGATCGAGTGATCCTCCGTTAATATAATTGACCATGGAAAATGGTTTTGGCCTGCCTTTCATCTATTAGAGATAATTGGTAGTATCGATTATGCAACCATTGGTCTTCCTCCATTCGAGCATCTATCAACACTCTCAAGGATTCCATTTCTACCTCTATGGGGAGCACTACTTCTATGCCATAGGTTAATGAATAGGGGATTGCCCCAGTTGAAGTACGCATTGACATTGTGTAGGCTAATAGAGTTAGAGGCAACAAGTCAGACCATCTTTTGTGATTGGGGGACATCTTTTGCATGATCTTTTTGATGTTCTTATTAGCCGCTTCAACATCACCATTCATCTTTGATCGATAGATGACAGAGTTGAGATTCTTGATGTGGAATTTGCTATATAACTCCTCCATTATTTGGTTGTTGAGATTTTTGGCATTGTCTGATACAATCACCTCTGGTTGTCTATATAGACAAATGACATTATTTTTGATGAAACTAATGATCACCTCTTTGGTAACTCTGGGAAAATAGGCCGCTTTTATCCACTTGGTGAAGTAGTCGGTCATGGTGAAAATAAACTGATGACCATTGCTGGCTTTGGGCTCGATTGGCCGGATCACGTCCATTCCCCCACATTTAAAAGGGCTATAGTGAACTCATATTATGGAGTTCCCTTGAAGGGCGTGGATAACATTTTCATGAATTTGGCATTGATAACATCTCCTGACGTGATCATCAGAGTCAGCTTTGAGAGAGATCCAGTAATGCCCTGTTCTTAAGATCTTCTTGACAACTAAAGGACCACTCATGTGTGGGCCGCATACTCCACTATGGATTTCATCCACGAGTCTTTGGGATTGGTCTTTGTCAAGGCATGTTAGAAGGCCTAGTCCCGCATCCCTTTTGTAAAGTACATCTCCGCTCAGATAGAATTTCATGGCCATTTTATGGATCCGCTTTCTTTTAGCTTGACTTACCCTAGTAGGCATAGATCCATCTCATAGATATTCCTTGATGGAATGGTACCAAAGGTGTTGGATGGGAGGCAAATCATCCGATACTTCTGTGATGTAATTCCCATAGGTTGGGGCCTTTTGGCTAGCAAATTTGATATTTAGAATAACTCCCCTTACAGATATGTTGATCAAGGAGGCCAAAGTTTCTAACGCATCTGTAAAGTCATTCCTGTTCTGAGCAATATGGAGGAAGGATATTTCATCAAACTATGAAGCCATATAGATAACTTGCCGATGGTAAGGCAGCAAATGTGATTCTTTGGTGTGATAGACCTCAGTTGTTTGTTTGATTACCAACTCAAAATCTCTAAAGATAGCTAACCGTATGACGCCCATGGATTGGGCTAGCTTCAACCCCATTATACAACCTTTATACTCAGATGTGTTGTTGGTGCTGGCAAACTATAATTTGATAGCAAAGGGATACTATTCTCTCAAAGTAGACACCAGAACTGCCCTTGCTCTGGCACCTTCCATGTTTACAGCTCCATCAAAATACAACTTCCAGGATCAGACTGTATTCTCCTGATGGTGTTGCTAAATTATCATTACACCTTCATCGAGGAAATATGTTTCCAAAGGTTTGAAATCCCCTGATGGTGATGCAACCAGTTGATCCATAATTCCTTGACCTTTGATAGACTTTTGGGTCACGTAGATGATGTCATTGCTGGAGGATTAACTGTCATTTGGACAGTTGATAATTTAACATGGGTTTGCTGAATACGTACTTCAGAGGATCAGTGCGGGATATGAGATGGGTTGTGTGACCATGGAGATAATGTTGTAATCTCATGGAAGCCCATGCTAATGCACAACAAGTCTTCTCAATCAAAATGTATTTGTGCACACTGATGCTGAATCTTTTGGTGAGGTAATAGATAGCTCTTTCTTTGCCTCTATCATCTTTTTGTCCCAGCATGTAGCCCATGGCCTTATCATTGATTGACAAGCACATAAATAGGGGAACGTCATCCCTGGGAGGTACCAATAAAAGAGCTTTAACCAATTGCTCTTTGATGGAAAGGAAGGCTTTTTGACACTCTTCATTCCATTTCTTGGAGGAGTTCTTCCTTAACAACTTGAAGATGGGCTCACATGTTGTAGTGAGTTGGGAGATGAATCGGTTGATGAAGTTGATTCTTCCCAAAACTCCCCATATTTCCCTTTCTATCTGGGGCACGAGTATCTCAGCAATGGCTTGAATTTTGGTAGGATCCAACTCAATGCCTTTGTGGCTCAATAGAAATCATAGTAACTTATCTGACTTGACGTCGAAGGCACACTTGGCCGGATTTAGCTTCAAGTTATACTTGTGCAACCAGTTAAAAAGCTTTTTGAGATGGTCTATGTGGTCTTCTTCTCTTCGGGATTTAAAAATGATGTCATCCACATAGACTTCTATTTCTTTAAGCATTAAATCATGGAAAAGAGCCATTATGGCTCGCTGATAGGTAGCATCGACATTGACGAGGTGGAATGAAAATCGTCTGTAGCAAAATGTTCCCCAGGGAGTGATGAATGATGTCTTCTCCTGATCCTCTTAAGCAACCATGATCTGATGCTACCCAATAAAGCAGTTTATAAAAGAGTACATATCATACTGAGTTGTATTGTCTATGAGTATGTGGATAAATGGTGCTGAGAAGTTGTCTTTGAGACAAGCTTTGTTCAAATCCCTGTAATCCATGCATACTCGCACCTTCCCTCAAGGTTTAGGTATGGGAACTAAGTTGGATAGCAACTCTGGATATGTTGATACCATGATGTTCTCGGCTTTGAATTGTTTCATAATTTCTTCCTTGACTTTCAAACCCCACTTAGCTTCTGTTTGACTTTCTTGAATCCCTCTTTAATGGGTAGACGATGAATGACGATATCGGTTGACAAACCAATCATGTCCTCATGAGACCATGTAAACATATCCTGGAATTGGGTTAATAAAGAAACCATTTCATTCCTTTAGCTTGGGTTAAGGTCCATGCTAATCTGGATTTGTTTGGGGTTTTCTGAGGTTTCGAGGTTGACAGAGGTGGTTTGATCAAGGTTTGGCCTGGGTTAATCTTCGACCCATTCTTTGATCTCCTCAGGCACCTCATAGTCCTCTTGCTCAATCTCCATCAAGTCGGAGTTCAACTTTATATCAAAGTTGCAGTCATTGTGAAGAATTGGCATTTTATCAACAAGTTTAGACAAATCTAACTCTGGAGTCCTGAAAATAAAATGCTTTCACTTAAAATATGAAAATGTTTGATCATAAAAAGTGTTAGCATGATATAACAAAAGTAACTGCTAATACTATGCAACAAAAATAAGCAATTAATGTGAAATTCAAATAGATACACTTAGAAGGGGGGGTGAATAAGTGTAGGCACAAACTATGTCCAAATTTTGTTTTATAAAAATTCTTTGGATATTTAATGCAGTAAGCTGGATTATCAGGATATTATTTAATTTTGAATCAACCTATTTGTTGCTATAATTTGATGTGGACTGCAGGCTGCTGGATAGATATCAGAATAATAAGGTACAAAATGTAATCATATAAACACCAGAATTTTTACGTGGTTCAACTACTACCCTCTAGAATAGTAGTCTAATCCACGTCAAATACCAACTAGTATTGGAGACTCACTTTTATTATACTCTTCCAATTACAGTACAAGTTCTAACAATTCGAACACCTTTGTTCCATGTGCACCTTTGCACTCCCAAGCACCTATGCTTTCCTTAAACTTGACTATAATGAGTTATCAACCTAAACAGGATTACATACAATAAAATATTGATTAAGACAAAGAAAAAGTAAGATACACACTAGAGGTCTAATGATCAAGAAATATATCACTTACCAACTTAAGGCTCTAGTATTAAATTAAATGATAAGCAAGAAGAATATTACCAGAATATGTTCTATACGTTCTTCGTAGCTGAAACTCTGTTCTTAATGAATTTAATATCAATCAAGGTTAAAAACACTTTTGTAGCTTGTATGCGTTTGATATATTGTATATGTTTTTCATATGTAAATTTGATAAAGAGCTCAGTTTATATAGACCACCCCAGAATATTACCGTTGCCGAGATTTGTTACTATAATATGCACGTTTAAAAACACTTTGCACAAATCTTGCAGTTCTATGTCAATCATGATAAACTCAGCTCGATTTCCATCAAAGAGATTCTAGTTTCTGAGATATCACGCTATCAATAATTAAAGGCTAATTGATTTCCATTGCATGGGAGATAGGCCTGTTGAAGATTTCTACTGTCCAAATTTCTAAAATGTCGGAAGTCAACACTTTGTATTTCCATAAACATTTGCTACCATGTTTCCATATTTTTTAACATACATTGGACCGTTAGAATTAACCAATTAGATTTCTCAAATCATGAGACACGATTATGGCACATGATTTCTGCTATGAATGTATAACATATGGTAATTTATTCAATCAACTAGTTACCTTAATTAGTTACCTAGAATTAAGACCCTTGATTTATGACGCATAATTTATGCAGCATGATTTATGAGATGTGCTTACCGTGAATCAAGGTGATGACAATGGATAGATTTATGGTATTAACTACTGTCGATCATTTACTCTAGATTGCCATATATGTATTGGTTATCAAGATTTGATTTCATTTGTTATGCTAAGTAATACCGGCCATGCATATTTGAACAAATGAGTTAGCGGGTAGTAACAAGTATGAAAATGAAAGTATGTATGTAATGCACATGTCCTAGAGCCTTAGTTTGGAAAGTAATAAATGCTAAGATCTTATATATATTCCTAGGACTCAAATTTGCTTTACAATGGCATCTTGACATTTGAGCATTCCTCTTTGAGATGTCATCTCTTTCCCTGAAATGTTATACAGCATGATTAGTGACATAATATGGTCATCATCAAAACATGGAGTGTGACATAAGTCAACATAATGATATCTATAGGGCAAAGGGATTTTCTGCCCTTTTTACCCATTTCGGCAAATGCAAGGAGTGATGCTCCAATTGCCTAGGGTCAAGTCCTGATGGAAGGTTGTAATGGCGGTTATCATCCTCCTCCTCTTGGATTATGACCATGACATCTGAACAATCATCATCTGGGATATCATCATTCATACCCTCGGTATGTACCAGAACGTATATCTTTGATAACCGTCTATTTATGTCTTGTTTGTACTTTTGATTTCTTTCCTTAATGTTTGGGTCTAGAATTAGGACTTCTTTTCCACGAGTTGGTCTGGGATTAGGAAATAGCATACACGCCATGGAGACAAGAATTTTCCTTTGAGGCCGTATAGAATCTGTATCTATAGGTTTAGGCAATAGAATTGTAGATGAAGGAACCGGTGTATGCTTCTGCGGGTTCCTATGACTTGACCAAGAAGAATAGCCTAATATGGCCTTCTCTGTCTGGCTGAGAATTTGAATTGGGCTTCTGATTCCTTGTTAATTTTTTCTAACCCTTGTCCTGGTTAGAAACCTAACGATATCAACTCTTGACTGACCGACATTACTTTGGTGAAGACTCTGGGTTTCAAAGCTGGAGCCCCGATAGATTGATAGTGAGTGTTGCTCACCTCAAAGGCTTGGAAGTTGACAAGCTCAACTCCTTCATTAAAACTGATTAGAGGCATATCACTTTGGACAGGATACTCTGGTTTAGCATTGACAATGACCAGATTAAAGTTGATGATATACTTGAGTTGTTGCTGAAGAGTGGATTGGATGACCCCCGCCGTATGGATCCAAGGTCTTCCTAATAGTAAATTATATCCTATAGGGATTTTGAGCACTTGAAATGATATGTAGAAGATATGTGGACCGATTTCCCCTAGAAATTCAACCTCTCCTATAACATCTCGTCGAGACCCATCAAAGGCTCTTATGACTGTGTGGCTGCTTAAGATCCGATTGGGATTAATCTTCATTTTCTCCAATGTGGCATAAGTGCAGATGTTCAAGGAATATCCCCCATCTATTATCACACCTCTGACCACATATCCTGAAGACATCACTGCTATGTGCAGTGGCTTGCAATGACCTATCCCCTCAGGGGGTATGTCATCATCAGTGCAAAATATCACATTGCTATTAAAAATATGATCTACCAGATGATGAAACTTTTCAACATCCACCGTCTTTGGCAGGTGGGCTTCTTCCAATATGTGAGACCCCAGATTTTATCAATAAAGATTTAAATTTTGTTGAAATAATTTTTTAATATTATGGTGTGAATTTAAGATAATATTATAGTTATGGGTAGTATTTATAAATTTTGCAAAGTATGCAAGTGGTTATATTATATTCGATTGGTCTGGGAATATTCGGTTTAGCAGGAATATTCAGATAACTACTCAATCATTGGTGGACCCCATTAATGTAAATTATTGTCGGATCGAGAAAGCGACAAAAATATTTTATTGAAATAACGGCGGAAGTTTTACCGTGGTTCTTTGTTGAACTACTCGGTAGAGTAAAAGTACGATAATATATGTGTGGTTGCATAGTAGCACACGGTATTGATTATTGATGCTTATGTGAGAAGTCACTCGGTTTGATTCCATTATTGTCGATTAATAATATGAATTATTATAGCGATAATGGCGTTTTGTTTTATTCGTATTATTAACGTAATAAAAAGCGAAACATCTTTTATATAAAATAGAATACTTTATTAAAGTTATTCTATAAATAGAATATATTATATTTTATTATGCATAGTGTTGCGTAGTGTTTTGCATAGTATTTTGCATAGTATTGCATAGTGTTTGCATAGTAAAATGTTTTTATATAAATAGAATATATTATATTTTATTTAAAATATTTTTCTTTAAATATGGACCGTCGATTAAAGTAAATCAATCTGGAGATAGTTCATGGATTAGTTACTTATGCATTCCATTTTCCTATAAATAAGCTCATTCCTTCATTATTTTCTTACAAATTCATTGAAACTACAGAGAGAAATTATAGAGAGAAGTTATAGAGAGAAAATTATAGAAAGAAGAAGAGTATTCTGCTACTTCACTACTACTTATATTCAGGTTTTTACACGGTAAGGGTGTTATTCTTTCTTCTTGAAGAGAACTTCATTATTCCATTCATTATTATTACATTGAATAACTTTGTAAAAGTGGTATACCCTATACATAACTTTGTATATGACGGCGATACCCTATACTTGGTGAAATCCTTATGTTATTCCATTCATATTTATTACATTGGAATAACTTTGTATACGTGATTTACCCTATACTTGGTGACATTCTTCTATTATTCATTGGAACATCCTGTCTCGCATGTGTTTTTACAGGACTGGTTAAAATCTTTATTATTCTCATTGGAACATCACATGCGTGTGTTTTACAGGACCACTGTGTAAAATCTTTATCATTCTGTTGGAATATCCTATCGTGTGTGTTTTACACGGATGCAGTTCCATCTTTTTATTATTCTGTTGGAACATCCGCGGTGTGAATTTCACCGACTTTGGTTCCGTTATTATTATTACATTGGAATAACTTCATCTATGCGGCAATCCGCATGCGTGGTGATTTCTTTTGTTATTCCATTCTTTATTATACCCGGTTGGTTAAAACTTTGACTTTATACTCCATGAAATTAGTAGAATATCCTTGATATTTGCGTTTCATCCAAAGATCTTTTCATGGAAATATTCTTCCGATCATTCTTGAATTTTACTCTCTGAAACAAATTATCGTGTTGACAATAAGGGGCGTTAATAATTCATGGATTAAATAATTCTTGAACTTGTTTTATTGAATTATTATGTCATTGTCATCATCCTCATGTTATATTATGTTATCTTTGGCTTACGTGCATAGATGAACTTAGTATGATTATGACCGAGGATCATTCGGTATAATCATGACTTGATATAAATGATGTGACAAAAGTCCTCGAGGGTGGCTGTAATGCGTTGATGGACAATTTTGGTATGATTATGACCGAGGGGTGATTCGGTATAGTCATGACCATTGATAATTTGATGAAAATCCTTGACCGTGGTATGCGGGGATGATTAGATGTGGTGGTTTATTTATTATTTGAGTCTCAAATGATAAAAATTGATGAAAACCTTTTAAAACCAAAAGATAGTAGACTTTATTCTCTACTTGACTCTTTTAATGGATTGCTTATTCCACGCAGATTAAAGCGGTTGTCTATTGTATTTTATCGGTTTAACTTGTTTTAAGGCTAATGATAATTTATTACGCATTATCTTAGTCATAATATTTCTTCTTGGGCTAGTTGAGCTCACCTTTCTTTCACCGTTCTCTTGTGAAATGAGAACATAGCTGGGACGAAGTCGGGGAGCGAAGTAATGGTCCAGAGGATAGCATTAGTAGTCCTCACTATTACGTGAAATAGTGTGATAATAGTTGTAATGAGGACTCCTTTTGAGTTTGTATAATATCTAGTAGACAATATTTGTATTCAAACTCGCGATTTATGTCGTATTGTATACTACGATTAGGTTAATAAGTTGTATTTGAATTTATGTACCATGTAAGTGGCGACCCAAGATGGGTGACCTATACCTAATTTTGGGGCGCCACGCGGTTGGTATCGAGCTTAGGGATATGATCCACGGTGAGATGTGAGATAAGAACTAGGAGGGAGAGCGGGGAATTCCTTCGTTAGTATGACCTACCTAAATTTATTTGGTATTTAATTGGTCGATTCGAGTATAGGGATAATATGTGATATGTTAATTAACCCTTGTTTTGTGATGGTGTTTGAGAATGATATACGAAAATCTTTGAGATAAGCAATGAAGCACATGAGAGTGTTGATTCAAAGCTCAAACAAAAGGTAACGACCAACAATACGATAATAATCATATCGGTGGCAACGGCCATCGAACAATGATAACCATCGTGGGGAAATTATCATGTTAAGAATGGTAACCACCGGTGGTAATCATGGCAAAGATAATAGAAGTGGAAATTGCAAGAAGAGAAGGTAATTTAGCTCGATTTTGTTGTGCAATCAAGTCAAGTCCAATTTGGGATAGTGGCACCAAAGGCGGATCTGGACAAAACAAAGTCGGTGGTTTTTCGGGAAGGCGTTTTTCGTGACTTCTCAAAAGTGGGTAACCCGAACGAAGTTAGCACGGGTTAGTTAATTATAAATTCTTGCGAAGTCTATACCTTATTAGATCTGGGTTCTACCCATTCTTTTATCTCTCTTGCTTGCGTTCAACGTTTAAATTTGACTCGGAGAAATTGGACTTTGATTTATCTGTTTAAACTTAGTTGGGAGAAACCCGTTACCTCATTTGTTTATAAATCTTGTTGATTCAAATCGAAACTTTCACGTTACCTGTCAATCTTATCTCTTTGAAAATATTTGCCTTTGATGGGATTTTAGGAATCAATTGGTTAACTACTCATCATTCTTTTCGTAAGGTTGTTAGCTTTTATATTCATAACCAACTTGTTGTGCGAATTCAAGTAACCAAACTACTAAAGTCAATTATTGTCATATCAAGCCATAAGTAAAGAGCCCCGAACCTTTCGTTGTTGACTTCCTTGTATGGAATGCACCGAAGCCGGACTTTCTGTAGGCGACATCGTGAATGAAGATGGCAAGTTTATAGGTATCATTGTGAGGTGCTATCCAGGTTAAGGGATAGAAGTCACAATTGGTATTAATGTGACGTACTATCCAAGTCTTGGACGAGAGTAACAGTTTTGAATGATATTTCTATCATTAATAAATTTCTTGGCGTATTCTTGAAGACTTCCTAGCCTACCCTAGAGCGTGAAATCGAATTTTGTATTGACCCCAGTGCAAAACCCATTTCTTAAACCCTCAAATATTTCTTCAACTAAAAGGATCTGTTTACGAGGATTATGATGAAAGTCATAATAAAAGCATTGGACTAATGAAAATCATGGGTATATGAAGTATTAGTAAGTGTTATGATGAGTTATGTGGTTATTATGTGAAAACATGAAAGTTTCTTAGAAATCACAAAGGGTTGAAAAAATCGATTTTGGTGAAAACGTAATATGAAATTCAATTGACCATATCTCCTATTATATTTTGAATTTTTGAGTGTGGTCAAGTCCTAGAGTTAGATCTATGAGTTACCTAACTAATCCAAGTGGAATTACTGGAAAAGGTGTTGTAGATTTTTGTGTGGACTGATTTTAGCAAAGGAGGCCAAAGCTGTAAATTTCGAAAATGCTACTGCCCAGAAACTTTAAGGGACTGTTTCGGCCACTTAAATTATGAGAAAAATTCTGGCCTTTTGGGACATGAAAGTATATGGTATAAAGTACCTCCTGTCCAAAAATGAGCTCATTTTGACTTAAAATGAGCAAGTTATGACTATTTCAATATTTAGGTTTTTTTTCAAAAAAACGCTATAACCTAGAAAGTTCTATAACTCCGATGACCATGAAATTTAAACCTGGAGGCTCACGTTAACATGTGTAAGGTCCTGCCAAGATTTGGGAATTTTGGAGTTAAACTTGAGGTATCTAATTTCTTAAGGAATTAATTAGAAATTAATTTTTGAAAATAGTAAATGAATTTTAAAAATTAGAAAAATATATTTTCATTATGGGACTATATTATGCTAAATCCCAGAAAAGAAATATTTTTGGGACTAATTTGGTATTTTTCATGAAAATAGTTTAATTCTGAAACATATGAGTTAAATATGTTATGTGAAGTAACAAAGTTGAAAATAGGATTTTATGGCTAAAGAATCCTATATAGAGTATATGCATATTTTTGATGAGGATTTGATAATTGGTGATGATATTGTATGAGTATGGCATTTTTGAATGATTAAATGCATTATATGGTAAAGCGTAAACAATTGAGATAAATTGTTTATAAATTTAAGAAGTGATTAAAATATTGTTATAATATTAATGTTATTAGATTATGAGATTATTAAGTGATTGATAACATGGGGATATTCTTGAATCCTGGATAAATTATATTATAAATGTTTAATATTTATCCTTTATCTCATTTGATTGATTCTTTATATCATTATCCTCATGTTTATATTATGTTGAAAGTCATACGTGGGCTGTTGTGGTGCATAGATGGACTTGGTATGATTATGACCACGGATTATTCGGTATAATCATAACCATAATTGAATACACAATTATCTTTCGTAGAAAAGTGCATGGATAATTTGTGGTCGTGATATTAATGAATACACAATTATCTTCGGCAGTAGTGCATGGATAATTTGTGGTCGTGGATACTAATGAATACACAATTATCTTCGTCAGTAGTGCATGGATAATTTGTGGTCGTGATACTAATGAATACACGATTATCTTGGTAGTAGTGCATGGATAATTTGTGGTCGTGATACTAATGAATACACAATTATCTTTGGTCGTAGTGCTTGGATAATTTGTGGTCGTGATATTAATGAATACACAATTATCTTTGGTCAGTAGTAAATGGATAATTTGTGGTCGTGATACTAATGAATATCCTCGGGCCTGTAGTGCGGGGATGATTGATGATATGGATTAATTATTGAATGAGTCTCAAAGAATGAAATATTAATTCATGGATGTGGTAAAAGTCATCTTTAGTAGTAGTGCATTGATAGACTTGGTATGATTATGACCACGGATTATTCTTGTATAATCATGGCCAGTAATTGAAAACACGAATATCCTTAGCCAAGTAGTGCATGGATAATTCATGGTTGTGATACTATTAAGTCGAGTCTCGAGATTATTGGTTTTACAGATTATATATCTTTGGCTTTGTAGTGCAAAAGATGAATTGTTAATAAATATCTTTGGCTGTAGTGAAAAGATGAATTGTTAATGAATATCTTTGGTGGGATTAAAAAGATGAATTTAATGTTTTCAACGATAAAGGTATTCAAGGTATCCTCACCTCTTTATCATATCAGTATCATTACCCTAATTTCGAGGGATAAATTCCATAAAGAGGGGAGATTGTGAGACCCCGTGATTTTATCAATAAAGATTTAAATTTTGTTGAAATAATTTTTAATATTATGGTGTGAATTTAAGATAATATTATAGTTGTGGGTAGTATTTATAAATTTTGCAAAGTATGCAAGTGGTTATATTATATTCGATTGGTTGGGAATATTCGGTTTTTAGGGGAATATTCGCATAATGGCTCAATCATTGGTGGACCCCACAATGTAATTATTGTCGGATTGAGAAAACGATAAAAATATTTTATTGAAATAACGGCGGAAGTTTTACCGTGGTTCTTGTTGAACTACTCATTAGTAAAAGTACAAGAATAACGTGTGGTTGCATAATAGTAACACCACGGTATTGATTATCGATGCTTTGTGAGAAGTCACCGGTTTGATTCCATTATCAGCCGATTAATAATATGAATTATTATAGCGATAATGACGCTTTTGTTTTATTCATATTATTAACGTAATAAAAGCGAAACATCTTTTTTATATAAAATAGAATACTTTATTAAAGTTATTCTATAAATAGAATATATTATATTTTATTATGCATAGTGTTGCATAGTGTTTTCAGATAGTGTTTTGCATAGTATTGCATAGTGTTTGCATAGTAAAATGTTTTTATATAAATAGAATATATTATATTTTATTTAAAAGATTTTTCTTTAAATATGGACCGTCCGATTAAAGTAAATCAATACGGACCGTTCATGGATTAGTTCTTATGCATTCCATTTTCCTATAAATAGAAGCTCATTCCTTCATTATTTTCTTTTAATTCATTGAAACTCTAGAGAGAGAAATTATAGAGAGAAGTTATAGAGAGAAAATTATAGAAAGAAGAAGAGTATTCTCGCTACTTCACTACTTCTATATTAGGTTCTTTTTTACGGTAAGGGTTTTATTCTTTCTTCTTGAAGAGAACTTCGTTATTCCATTCATTATTATTCTCATTGGAATAACTCGTAAAAGTGGTATACTATATACATAACTCAGTATAGCGGATACCCTATACTTGGTGAAATCCTTATGTTATTCCATTCATATTTATTCTGCTGAATAACTTCATAATGCATGATTTACCCTATACTTGGTGACATTCTTCTATTATTCTCATTGGAACATCACATGCGTGTGTTTTACAGGACTGGGTAAAATCTTTATTATTCTCATTGGAACATCCACATCTGTGTGTTTTACACGGACCGTGTTAAAATCTTTATCATTTTGTTGGAATATCCTATCGTGTGTTTTACAGGATCTGGTTCCATCTTTATTATTCTCATTGGAACATCACATCGGTGTGAATTTCACGACACGGGTTCCGTTATTATTATTCTGTTGGAATAACTTCGCCTATCGCAAGTACCGCATGCATGGTGATTTCTTTTGTTATTCCATTCTTTATTATACCCAAATTGGTTAAAACTTTGACTTCTATACTCCATGAAATTAGTAGAATATCCTTGATATTTGCGTTTCATCCAAAGATCTTTTCATGGAAATATTCTTACGATCATTCTTGAATTTTACTCTATTTAAACAAAGATCGTGTTGACAATAAGGACGTTAATAATTCATGGATTAAATAATTCTTGAACTTGTTTTATTGAATTATTATGTCATTGTCATCATCCTCATGTTATATTATGTTATCTTTGGCTTACGATACGCATAGATGAACTTAGTATGATTATGACGAGGATCATTCCTAAGATAATCATGACTTGATATAAATGATGTGACAAAAGTCCTCGGTGGCTCTGTAATGCGATGATGGACAATTTTGGTATGATTATGACCAGGGGTGATTCTAAGTATAGTCATGACCATTGATAATTTGATGAAAATCCTTCAACCAGTGGTGCGGGGATGATTAGATGTGGTGGTTTATTTATTTATTAGTCTGAGTCTCGGTGATAAAAATTGATGAAAACCTTTTAAAACCTAAAAGATAGTAGACTTTATTCTCTACTTGACTCTTTTAATGGATTGCTTATTCATTTGCAGATTAAATTGGTTGTTCTATTGTATTTTATCGGCTTAACATTTGTTTTAAGGCTAATGATAATTTATTCTCGCATTATCTTAGTCATAATATTTCATCGGGCTAGTTGAGCTCACCCTTTCTTTCTTTGTTCTCAGAAATGAGAACATACTTTGGGACGAAGTCGGGGAACGAAGTAATGGTCCGAGGATAGCATTAGTAGTCCTCACTATTCGTGAAATAGTGTGATAATAGTTGTAATGAGGACTCCTTTTGAGTTTGTATAATATCTAGTAGACAATATTTGTATTCAAACTCACAGTTTATGTCGTATTGCATACGCACGTTAGGTTAGTAAGTTGTATTTGAATTTATGTACCATGTAAGTGGCGACCCAAGATGGGTGACGTATACCTAATTTTGGGGGCGTCACACAATATCTTCGTTAAGACCTTCCAATGATCTTTAGAAGAGAATACCAAGTCCAAAATAGATATCTGATGAGGTGCTTCTTTCAAGCTTCGCACCACCTTGGCTTTATTATGTCCCATCTTGTGGAGGAATTCTTCGATTTTTTCCTTGGGCACTACCCCCTTCGATCTGATGATTGGTTTCATCACTCATTGAGGGAGATACAATGGGTTTTCCTTGGATACCACACCTGTTGTATTTGACATTGATCCTTCAACCTCCCCATAGTTCCATGGGACTTTCTTCAGGCTGGTAATAGGATAATGCGGCCTAAATGGAAATACCAGTGGTTCCAGTGCAACCACATTCAAAGGATTTTTAACTCCTTTGAGCTTGATTATTTGAATTGTAAGGGGTGTTCTAGCCAGGTCTCCCTCAGAGGATATGACTGCTATTACTTCCCTCCATTTTTGCGCTCCTGGAGGAAATATCTTTCCACCCTCAGCCAATACGGTGTCATTGTCTGCCATTTGCAGGTCACCACTATCAATCATATTTTGGATGAAATGACTAAGCGCCCAACATCTTTTAGTGTTGTGACCACGAGTATTGGAGTGGTATTGACAGACGTCGGTAGCATTAAATCTCTTTAAACATGGATTGACTTGTGGCAGCGGTTCTGTGATTTTTCCCTTATTGATCAGTATCTGCAAGATTTCTTTCATCGGTTGGCCCAAATGGGTGAACTACCTTTTGTTAGCGAAGTCCCAACGGGCTTGGGCACTTTCTTTTCTTGCAAGCTTTTCCTCTAAGGTTTCATTCTCTTTGGTCTGTGGTTGATTTTTTGTGATAAGGGAGAAGAGACTCACATGCTCCTGACTGAACAAATATGGTGTGACTTGGTGCTAATGTATCACCAGTTTTGCTAGCTGATTGACTTGTTCATCGATGGACTTCAATTCCTGTTCCATCATGAACCAGAACACTAAATAATACCACTTATCGGAATTATCGTTGCTAGTTTGAGGAGAACCACCCACGTATTTGAGGTAATTGGAACTCTCTCCACTCCCTCTTTTGATCATGTTAACATCCTCTTCCTTGTGTTGAAGGAGAGGGTTATCATAAACATGTGGTTTTTGGGCTTTGTCACCACGATCTCACCACTGTCTATTAAGTCCTGGATATTATGCTTGAGGGTCCTATAATCTTGGGTGTTGTGGCCTGGAGCTCCAGAATGGTAAGTACACTTCTTGCTTGTATTGAAGCCCTTTCCACTTAGAGTGGCTGGTGGAAGGAGATGAGTAATTTTCTTCAAAGTTGTCAAAAGTTTGAAAATGTCTTCCAATGAGTCCCTTAAGGGTGTGAACACTCTTGGACGTCTGCCTTCTCCACTTTCTGACAAGGGAGGATTTGAGGATTGTGTTTGAAAAAGGGAATAATTTCTCCTTTGAATAGGAAAGTTTTGATTGCCTCTTTGAGTTTGTCCTTGCAGTACCAAGGAGACATCCTCTTCATTCTTCTTATGGACCCTCCGAGGGTTTTTCCCATAACTTCCAGCATGGATATACTCAGCTACGACTTTTAAAGCGGCGAGGTCTTGAATCTTCCTAGATTTTAACCCCATCATTCCATTTCTCCTTGCTAGATCATTTTTGAGAATGGTTTTCCTATACCTGCTAGGCCCCTCTCATAAAATGGAGCTTCTTGAATGTCTATGAAGGTCATCACCATCTTAGTCTCTGTCATGGATGGGATTACTTGAGTAGCTAGACGCCTCCATCTTTGGGCATACTCTCTGAATGACTCATTTGTAGGGATTTTGGCACATAAAAGTAGCGGAATATAAAATTTTCAAAGCAATTTCTGAAACTCAAAAACAGGATCCATACGAAAACATATTAATTCAGGGGTTTAGATTTTATACCGATTATAGAAAATTCTAAAACGGCTCCAAATCTCCAACGCAATCCAACAGAACTGGGCCTCTACGGTATCCACACAAACGTCCCATGAATCATCACATGATCTGCAGTACAGAGATCCGCGATACTAGCCACCAAGGATTAGGATTTTCTATTTTCTCTCTAGTCTCTCTCTAAGAGTGGCTAGGGTTTTTAGCTTAATGATCTAATGCCTAAAATGGCTGATATATCATATATATAGCAGTCAAAAGGAATTAATCAAAACCAGATCCAATTAGAAAAGTAAAATTTGAATTTATATATATTATATCTTAATTAAGTCTTACTTAATTAATATATTTATATATACAAATTATCCTATTAATATAAATTTGTAATTTTAATACTACAAATCATATTGACATATTTAAATCCTTATAATTTAAATTAATTCCCTTTTTTTAATTACGTTCTATGTGTGTGACCCTATAGGTTATTATTACGTTGGCAATAATTTTAAAATCATATTATAAAATTATAAACAGTGAGTGGCATCTAGTAATGCATTCGATACAACCTTTTCGTGACCAATGTTTCAATATAATTTAATCCTTTTAACGTTGACATTCTAGATTAAACTCGAGTCATGGAATGTGTCATACTCTTCATAATTTAATTTGAGTTTTCTTGATCAATGAGTAGACTATATGAAACAAATCACTATTTGAGCATGGCCATGCATTTCATTGTCCTAGTCAATCAAGAGGCCTATGGATATCACCCCTAATATATAGGAAGGTTAAAT
The DNA here is from genome assembly GCA_020205615.1 of Panax quinquefolius. Taxonomy (NCBI): domain Eukaryota; kingdom Viridiplantae; phylum Streptophyta; class Magnoliopsida; order Apiales; family Araliaceae; genus Panax; species Panax quinquefolius. The sequence continues at coordinate 114,006,432 of CM035152.1, forward strand.
TCCATCTAGATCACTCATATTCCTCACATGATTCATGATGTACACAATAATCACCTTTATTGTAACACCCCCATATCTATACTCCCATGGTATCCGATATGGTGCTTCCAACGAATTTATATAATGCATTTAAATCTATACACCTATGGTATCCGATTACAAGATTTCATTAAATTGATGGACTATCAGATATAATTCCCATAGATCCAAAATTCAAAGTATCCCATAACATATATCAATTCTCAAGAGAACTATTATTGTGTTTGGATACCCTCACTTGGATATATGAACTGTATCTGTGACTAGAGTCTATATATCCGAAATTTGAGTATCAGTAATAACATGAACAATCCATATTACCAATACCCTCACCCAGATGTATAGTCTATGCCCAGCGAATTTATACTATCGTATCGATAGTAACTATCTATCCGAAATCCAGAGTATTAATAACAACATGAACAGTCCATGCTATTAATACCCTCACTCAGATAAATAGTTCTCAAGGATCTCAACTAGATTCAAAGAATTCTAACTTTACATCTATATATGTAAGAAAACACGACTGCGGAAATAAAAAATGTTATATATATCATAATATTAAGATTTGATTACATGATTCTCATAACGAGTTTCTTATTACAAAGTATTCAAATAGACAAGAATATAATCTAATCTAAACAGGGACGCTTCCCTTTATCTACTCCAGATGTTCCAGGGTTACCATCTAAAACTGCAAAGGAAATAATTTGCAAGGGTGAGCTATGACTTGCTCAGCAAGTTTTGTATTTATAACAATATATGATTTGAAGAAATACAACAATTCAAATTTCGACTGATAGTTGTTACCATTTCACTATGGATTTATATTTCTATTAGTCACACAGACTTAGAAAAGAAGGTCACCTAGCTCAATTTTGTCGTGCACCAAAGTCAAGTCCAGTTGGGATGGAGGCATCAAAGGGTGTCTCAGACAACACAAAACCGGTAGTTTAAGGGAGAGCGTTTGTCGTAACCTCCCAAAAAGCGAGGAATCCGAACGAGGTGATCACGAGTAAGCTAATCATAAACTCTAGCGAAGTTTATACTTTATTTGATATCGGTTCTACCCATTCCTTTATTTCTCCTACTTGCGCTCAACGTTTAAATTTGACTCTGGAGAAATTAGATTTTGACTTATCTGTTGAAACTCCGTTGGGAGAAACCTTCATTACATCCACGGTTTATAAGTCTTGTTTGATTCAAATCGGTAACCGTGCGTTACCTATCGATCTTATTTCTTTGAAAATAATTGCATTTGATGTGATTTTAGGGGTTGATTGGTTAACTACTCATCATGCTAAAATCGATTATTTTCGTAAGGTTGTTAGCTTTCATATTCCTAACCAACCTATTATGCTAATTCAAGCAACCAAACCACTAAAATCCATCATTGTTATATCAAGTCATAAAGTTATTCATTTATTGAAAAACGGATGTTAAGCTTTTTAGCCCATGTGACGGATTTAAATAAAGATACATCAGATTTGAATGATATTTCTATTGTTAATAAATTTCCTGACGTATTCCCTGAAGAACTTCCTGGCCTACCCCAGAGCGTGAAATTGAATTTTGTATCTACCTTGAATCCGGTACAAAACCCATTTCCAAAGTCCCATATCGAATGGCTCTATTGAACTTCGTGAGTTAAAACCCAACTCTGTGAATTGCTAGACATCGGTTTCATTCATCCTAGTACGTCTCCTTGGGGTGCTCCTGTTCTATTCGTGAAGAAGAAAGATGGAAGTATGTGACTTTGTATTGATTATTGGGAGTTGAATCATGTCACCATCAAAAATAGGTACCCATTGCCTCGTATTGATGACTTGTTTGACCAGTTGCAAGGAGCCGAATTCTTTTCAAAGATTGATCTTCGTTCCAGATATCATCAGTTGAAGATTAAAAACTAATTACATTCCAAAGATTTCTTTTAGAACTCGGTACAGGCATTATGAATTCCTAGTCATGTCTTTTGGATTGACTAATGCTCCTGCTGCCTTCATAGATATGATGAACCGAGTATTCAAGGAATATTTAGATCACTTTGTGATCGTCTTTATTGATGACATCCTCATATACTCCAAAACCCATGAAGACCATGAAGCAACACTTGAAAGGTCGATACTCAAAAGCTTCTTGAAAACAAGCTTTATGCCAAGTTAAAGAAATGTGAGTTTTGGCTTGAGGAAGTTGCATTCCTTGGGCACGTGATATCAAATCATGGAATATCTGTTGACCTGGCAAAGATTGAAGCAATTCAAAGCTGGGAGCAACCTAAGTTAGTGACCGAAGTACGTAGCTTTCTCGGCTTAGCTGGTTATTATCGGAGATTCGTAGAAGGGTTTTCTCGAATCGCTACTCCATTAACTCAGCTGACTCGAAAAGATACAAAATTCGGTTGGAGTGAGAAATGTGAAAAGAGTTTTCAAGAACTCAAGAGGAGACTCACTTCAACAGACTGTTCGACGATAACATAACGGCTGCCTTGGGATTTGTCATCTCTGGTGATGCTTGTGCAAAGGGTTAGGATGTGTTCTCATGCAACATGGGAAAGTTATAGCCTATGCCTCTCGACAACTCAAAGAATATGAGAGGAATTATCCTACTCATGATCTAGAGTTGGGAGCACTCATTTTTGCGCTTAAGATTTGGAAGCATTACCTGTATGAGAGAGAAGGTGGAGATCTTTACGAATCATAAAAGCCTCAAATATTTCTTCACTAAAAAGGAACTCAACATGCGGCAACGATGATGGCTTGAGTTGTTGAAAGATTATGATCATACCATCCAATACCATCCTGGAAAAGCTAACGTAGTAGCTGACAAATTCAGTAGAAGATCATATGCGGGTATGAGTGCAATATTATCAACAAAAAGACCCATTTTGTATGACTTGGAAAGGATGGAAATAGAGTTAAAGACTCCAGGGACCCATGTGATAATGGCGAATATACGAGTGGAACCGACTTTAATCGATAAAGTTAAAGCTGCAAAAACTACAGACCTGGAGCTAATGCGTATGAAGAAGAAAGTGCAAGAAGGTGCTATTCCGGAAGCAAGAATCGATGAAGAAGGAATACTTCGAGTCAACTCCAGACTTTGTGTTCCTAACGATTCTGACTTGAAGTATAAAATCATGATGGAGGCGCACAACACACCGTTTGCAATCCATCCAGGGAGTACCAAAATGTATCGTGATCTTCGACATACATTTTGGTGGAGCAATATGAAGAGAGAGATAGTTGGGTTTATCTCAAGGTGTCTAACTTGTCAACGAGTCAAGGCGAAGCATCAAGTGCCAAAAGGTCCATTGCAACCACTTGAAATTCCAGAATGGAAGTGGGAGCACATTACCATTGATTTCATTACTGGTCTTCCCAAGGTGTCTCAAGGAATAGATGCGATTTGGGTCATTGTTGATAGATTGACCAAGTCTGCTCATTTCTTACCGATATGAGAAACTTTTACACTTGAACGTCTTGCTAGTATGTACATAAACGAGATCGTAAGATTGCATAGTATGCCAATATCCATAGTTTCTGATCGAGACCCAAGATTCACTTCATGATTTTGGGTTAGTTTGCAAAAAGCTATGGGCATGGATTTACGATTTAGTTCGGCATATCATCCTCAAACAGATGGGCAGTCAGAAAGGACTATTTAAACTCTTGAAGATTTATTAAGACTTTGTGTGCTTGACTTCAAGGGAAGTTGGGACAAGTTCTTACCATTGGTGGAGTTTTCCTACAACAATAGTTATCAAGCAAGTATTAGCATGGCTCCATTTGAGGCGTTGTATGGAAGAAAGTGTCGTTCTCCAGTATGCTGGGTTGAGGTGGGTGAAGCAACGTTGTTGGGACCGGATTTGGTACATATGACTACGAAAAAGATTCAAACGATCCGACAACGAATAAAAACCTCACAAGATCAACAAAAGAGTTATGTTGATCTTCATCGAAAAGACGTGGAATTCAATATTGGAGATCATGTGTTATTACGTGTTGCTCCATGGAAAGGAGTTACAAGATTTGGAAAGAGAGGAAAGCTCAATCCTCGATTCATTGGCCCATTTTTAATCCTTGATCGAGTAGGAACTATGGCCTATAGACTCGCCTTACCGCCAAGTATGTCTCGTGTTCATAACGTTTTTCACATATCTATGTTACGTAAATATGTGAAAGACCCAAACCTGTTAGACTCGCCTTAACACATGAAGAGGTACCTGTTAAAATCTTGGATAAGAAGGATCATATTCTACCCTCCAAGGTTATACCTCAAGTAAAAGTTTTGTGGAGAAACCACGATGTGGAAGAAATGACCTGGGAGTTAGAATCTGAAATGAAATCAAGGTATCCTCACCTCTTCGACATACCAGGTATACACCCTAATTTCGAGGATGAAATTTCATAAGAAGGGGAGGTTGTAAGACCCCAACTTTTATGAATTAAGAAAAAATTTCTCGAAATATATTTTTGAATATTATGGTGTGGATTTGATATAATGTTATAGTTGTGGGTAATATTTACAAATTTTGCAAAGTAAGCAAGTGGTTATATAATATTCGATTGGTCGGGGAATATTCGTTTTAATAGGGAATATTCGTACGACAACGCAATCATTGGTGGACCCCACAACTGAAGCATTGTCGTAGTTAGAAAATGACATAATTATCTTTTTATAAAAATAATGACGGAAGTTTTACCATTAAACTGTTGAACTACCCGGTAGTAAAAGTACAGTAATGCGCGTGGTTGCATAGTAGCACACGATATTAATTATTGATGCTTACGTGAGAAGTCACTCAGTTATACTCAATTATTGCTACAGTAATTTTTGCATCATATCTCTCATATTATTGATTCGATTATTGTCACAGTATCATCTGCATAATATGATATATTATTAAATCAATAATTGAGACAACAAAGTTATTCATATTATTAAATTGCAATATTTACAATGTCTAGAAGTTCTGTCAATGAGAGGTTTGGTCATCTAATTGCGCGCCAATAAGCATAAATCCTTAGCCCCCTCTTTCTTGGGAATGACCTAGCTGTTAAATATTGTGAGTTATAATATTAATGATGAATAAGTTCGTGTTGATTAAAGATGAAATTGGCAGTTCCATTGTGTTGGAATTATTAGTGTTAGTGGAAATTGACATTTATTTCGATATTAATTGATGTCTGGAAGTTTTACTTACCAGTCGGGTAATTAATCGGATAAATGAGCAATTAATTGATATTAATTCACATGATTATAACTATTTGTTCACATGTGTGTACTATTGATTCATATTCTTGTACTATTAGGCGAGTTGGTGCAAGATTGATAACACTTGCATGACTAAGTTAAAAATGGAGGTATAGATGGAGGTACTTATACTTGTAATTCATATATTCACATGTTTATAACTATATGTTCACATGATTTACTATTGAATCACATTATTTATTATTAGGGGAGGTGGTGCAAGTTTGATAATACTTGCAGGACTAAATTAAAAAGGAAGAAAAAGAGGAAGGTATTATACTGTAATATTTCGAGCCCCAAAATATGTAATTATAGAAACTATATTTTCCTATAAATAGAAGCTCATTCTTCCTTCATTTCTCACCAATTCACTAAAGCTTTAGAGCAATAATTATAGAGAGAAATTATAGAGAGAAAGAAGAAGAGAAGTCTGCTACCTCACTATTTCAATATTCAGTTTCTTCTAAGGTAAGGGGTATTATTTATTTCGTATTCATGAAGAGAGCTTCTGTTATTCCATTCTTTATTATTATGTTTGAATAACCTGTCTATGCGAAGTACTGCATACATGGGGAAATTCTTCTATTATTTTATTCTTTATTATTACATTGGAATATATCGCATATGTAGATTATGCTAGACCTGGTTCCATTCTTTATTATTCTATTGGAATAACACATGCATGCGATCTATCACATACATGGTGAATTCTTTGTTATTCCATTCTTTATTATTACATTTGGAATATCTTATGCGTGCGGATTACGCTAGACACGGTTCCATTCTTTAGTATTACATTGAATAACACATTCATGCGATTCTATCGCACGCATGGTGAATTCTTACATTATTCCATTCTTTATTATTACATTTGGAATATCCCATCTGTATGGATTACGCATAACCCTGGTTGTATTCTTTATTATTACATTGGAATAACTTTATGCGTGTGGATTATCACATGCATGGTGAATGATAATTCGTATTCATTCCTTATTAAATTATGGAAATGATCTATCTACGTGGATTACTGCATGGCGGTGAAAATCCATTTGCGATTTCATATATTCTATGATACTCATTTGGTTAAAGTTTTGGCTTCTTTACTCCATGAAATTAGTAGAATATCCCGGATATTTGCGCTTCATCCGTATCTTTTCATGGAAATATTCTTACGAGCATTCTTGAATTTTACTCCTCCAAAGCGATTATCATGTTGTCGATTTGGGCGTAATTGATTTCAAGATAAATTAACTTATAAATCTTTAAAATTTATTCTTGAACTTGTTTTATTGAATTATTATGTCATTGTCATCATCCTCATACTTATATTGTGATGAAAGTCATCTTTGGCTTACGTGCATAGATGGACGTGGTATGATTATGACCAGAGATTATTCGGTATAATCATGACCTGTAATGTTATAAATGATGTGGTAAAAGTCCTCAGTAGCATGTAATGCATTGATGGAAAGTTTTTGGTATGATTATGACCAGGGAGTATTCGGTATAGTCATGACCATTGATGATTTAATGAATATCCTTGGCCCGTAGTGCAGGGATGTCTCGATGATGTGGTTTATTTATTAAAATTTGAGTCTCGTGATAAAAATTGATGAAAATATTTTAGATCATAGAAGATAGTAGATATCATGCTCTACTTGACTCTTTTAATGGATTGCTTATTCCGCTGCAGTTAAACTTGATGTTTATTGTATTTTATCAATTTAACATTGTTGAAGACTAATGTAATTTATTCTGCATTATCATTGTTATAATATTTCTTACTGGGCTAGTTGAGCTCACCCTTTCTTTCTTCGTTCTCTTCAGGAAATGAGAGCGTGAATGGACTAGTCGGGAAGCGGAGTGACGGTCCAGATGATAGCATTAGTAGTCCTCATTATTCTGTTAAATAGTGTGACAATAAATATAATGAGGACTCCATTGAGTGTGGATGTTGTCTAGATGATAATATTCTTATTAAAACTCTTAGATTATATTTTGTTGTATTTTACACAACTATATTGGGGGCGTCACAATCATAGTATCATCTACATAATAATTTATATTGTTAAATCAATAATTGAGATGACAAAGTTTTTCATATTATTATTTGCAATATTGATGATGTCTAAAAAAGTATGTTGAGGAAAGGAGTTTGGTCACCTAATTGCACGCTAATAGGGAGAAATCCTTATCAGAAAGCCCCCTCTTTCCTGGGAATGATCTAGTTGTTAAATATTGTGAGTTATAATATTAATGATGAATAAGTTCGTGTTGATTAAAGATAAAAATGGTATTTTCATTGTGTTGAGATTATTAGTATTAGTGGAAATCGATATTTATTTCGATAATAATTGATTTCTGGAGATTAAATTGACCAATCGGGTAATTAATCGGATAAATGAGCAATTAATTGCTATTAGTTCACATGCATATAACTATTTGTTCACATGAATGGAACTATTGATTCACATGATGTACTATTAGGGGAGGTGGTGCAAGTTTGATAATACTCGTAGGACTAAATTAAAAATAGAGGAAAAGATGAAGGTATTATACTGTAATAATTTGAGCCCCAAAACGTGCAATTATCGAAACTATATTTTTTTATAAATAGAAGCTCATTCTTCTTTCATTCTCACCAATTCACTAAGACTCAGAAGAACAATTATAGAGAGAGAAGATATAGAGAGAAGCTATAGAGGGAAAGAAGAAGAGTATTCTTCTACTTCACTATTGCAGTATTCAACCTTCTACTAAGGTAAGGGGTATTATTTCTTTCGTATTCGTAAGGGATACTATTTTTGTTCAATATTCGTATGAAATATTATTTTCTTCCATACTCTATAGTATGTAAGTAATATTATTTCATTTCGTATCCCTAATTCTTCACTCATTTTGTTGAAGTATTGCTTCTATACTCCGTGAAATTAGTAGAATATCTTTAAAATTTGTGTTTCATCTAGTATCATTTCACAAGGATATTATTCTGAACATTCTTGTTAAATTTTAAGCTTTTTATCTTGGGAGTACTATTCATTTAGTACTATTCATTTATACTGAAGACTATTCATAAACTATTATTCAAAGTACTATTCATGGATACTATTCATAAATATAGTACTATTCATAAATAAGGTACTATTCACGAAGTACTATTCATGGGGTACTATTCACGAAGTACTATTTACGGGGTACTATTCACTCGGGTACTATTCACCCAAAGTAGTATTCATGAAAAAAATTAATTTCTTTTCGGTCTAAATCATTTTTGATAAAATATTATTCTTAAATTTTACTCAACAAAGTAATATGTTGGCAATTTGGATATTATTGAATTCTTGATAAATTAAATTATAAATCTTTAAAATTTATCCTTGTTTTCATTTAATTAAATTCCTATATCATTGTCATCATCCTCATGCTTATATTGTGATGAAAGTCATATTTGGCTTACGTGCATAGATGGACTGTTTATTCGTATGATTATGACCAGGGATTATTCGGTATAATCATGACCTTAATGTTACAAATGATGTGGTAAAAATGCTCATTGGCCCGTAGTGCATTGATGGACATATGTTGGTATGATCATAACCATGCGTTCTCTTCGGCCAAGGGTGCAAAGATGAATTATTGTTTGGCAGGATCATGACCATTGGTGAAAACAAGAATATCCTTGGCCCATTGTGCATGGATAATTCGTGGTCGTGATACTAATGAATATCCTGGCCCGTAGTGCATGGATAATTCAGTGATGTGGATTATTTATTAAGCTGAGTCTCAGCAATAAAATTGATGGAAAACTTTTAAATCATAGAAGATAGTAGATATCATGCTCTGCTTGACTCTTCTAATGGATTTCTTATTTCACTGCAGTTGTTAATCTAAAACTTGTTGTTTATTGTATTCTATCAATTGTTATACTGTTGAAGGCTAATGATACTTTATTCTGCATTATCTTAGTCATAATATTTCTTACTGGGCTAGTTGAGCTAACCCTTTTCTTTCATTGTTCTCTTCAAGAAATGAAAATATAGCTGGGACGAGTCGGAGAATGGAGAGATGGTCCAGGATAAGTGGCTATAGTAGTCCTCACTATTCTATGAAATAGTGTGATAATAATTGTAATGAGAACTTCATTGAGTGTGAATATTATCTAGAAGATAATATTCATGTTAAAACTCTTAGCTTATGTTTTGTCTTATTGTACACGAAAGTTGTATAATTATGTTGTATTTGTATTCTGTACCAAGTATTTGGCGACCCAAGATGGGTGATGTATACCTCATTTGGGGGCGTCACATTGGGAGCCTTGAATTGTTTTGGATAATGAACCCCAGGGAAGATGCAAATGTTTGAATAGGTAACGCTTCTGTGCGTTCCAGTCCCTTTGATGGACCGGATGGTCTCTTCCATTTATTGAACCCTCTTCTGAATATCATCAGTGTCTTGATCTTATTTAAGATGGGTGATTTCAGGGGTTTTGTTGGACTTCTCAGTCTGAGACTCGAGTATTGGAACTTCTTTGTTCGGAACTTGGATTCCTTCATGTGTAGAGGATTCAGTTAGATGGGTATTTGTGTACCCTGTGAAAGTAGTATGCACACAAGCCAATCATGTTTGATGATAAAGCATATACTTTGTAACAATCTTATTTCATTTATTAATAAAAAGTATTAATTTATTAAAGGCTTTTAATTATCTACATGATGCTTTTTTATAATATGTGATAAACCCATAGTTTTAAGCAATGCTTTTAGAATAATGATGATGATCATTATAATGAGATCTAAATTCTTAGAAAGCTTAAAACTAAAATAGTTCCCAATTGTTGGATTAGTGAATCCGGATAGATTGGTACATACGTTGCTTGCTCATTGGATGGGGATGATTGATCTCATGATCATTTGTGTGGAAACACTAAAGAAAGTATGTAGATGCTTATTAGAGAATAAGTTCACTGAACGTGACTCACTAAGGAATATCTAATGGAGTTTTACTTGCCTGTCAATAGGTATTCCTATAGTGATAGTAGTACAAGTGATCCTTGCACTTGAGATCATCATAGTATCTTGTGTATGATGAGTTATACTTTGACTTATTCCTTAAGACCCTTAGGGTATATCAAAGGGTATGCTTGGGTATAATAAGTTGTACATGGATATAATGTATGATTAATAAAGAATCTACCGCTTCTAGTAAAAGAAGAGAAATGTCCTATGTGATTCGATAAATGACAACCTAGTAGTCCTTGGCCAAGACAGAATTAAATTAGAAAGGAGTTTCTAATTTGCATTATTTGGTGTTGTACATTTAAGAGTCGAAATACATATAATTAAATAAAATAAGACTTGACAGTAATTCCATGTCTTATATTTAATTGGGACATTGTATAGTGGAAGGATTGAATTGTGCGGTAACTATTTACTCAAAGGTTCTTTTATGATTAATGTTGAAATCTATATTATCTGGAAAGTCGTTGATCGCTAGGGAGGCTTATCCCTATTGTTGAATAAATATTATTTATTTAAATAAATTAATAGTTTAATTTATTTATTTAAATAAGATCAGAATTGTTATAATTGATTTATTCACAACCGGTTTAATATGGAGAACCTAAAGGGTCACACCATAAAAGGAAGTATAATTATTTAAGAAGTTAATGGTATAATCGTAATAATATATTAAGTGTATTTAATTTAATCTATGGTGATAGAATAAATTAAATAGCTTAATATTTATTATTTAATATTTTGGAAATATTAAATATATAAATTAATAAGAGGAGTCTTATTAATATTAGTATAATTATAATTATTTTAATTTCTAAAGAGATGGAAATTAATTTAATATTAGTACTCTCATTTATTCCTAATAAGATTAGGAGACTAATTAATTAAAGAATTTTAATTAATTAAAATAAAATTCAATTCCTTAATTGTTAAGGAGGGTTGACCACATCTATAAATAAGAGGAGTCTTATTATGGGTGAGAGTTGTTGTTGACTTTTTCACAACATACGTGATTCCAATTGTTGGAGAGTACGCTTATTTTCTATGAGAGATAGAAAAACTAGGGTTTTGCCAAACATCCATCTTCTTAGATCTTTATTCTTTCTTGGTGGATCACCTGTAGAGGCCAAACATTTGGGTGGCTAAACGTTGATTAAAGGAAGGAACCAAACCCGGTGGATTCAAGTTGAACGCGAAAAGGATTGGAGGTGAACTTGTACGTGAGGAAGCTCGAATCTTCAAGGGTATGATTATTGTTCTTCATATTTTCGTTTAATTAATAATTGTGCATAAAGGGTGATCCGGGTATATGGTTTGTAAAATTTTAAAACTCTGTTTTTTCACGTTTCCACTTATTTGTGCAATTTAATTGCGTTCATGAATATTACAAACCTAATACAGTGGTATCAGAGCCAAACCTTTATGCAAATTATTAATTATTTTAATTTGATATATATATTGATATGTGTTTCGAACAATTTAATTGGGCATAATTAATTGTATAAAATTTATAAAAAAAAGAGCTGAATTTTTTTTCTTCCGAAAATCTGTTTTGTTATTTCATGATTTGCGTGGCTAGCCTATTTCAGAATGAAATTATGGAATAGCAGCGTGGAGTATATAAACTGTTCCCTTATGATAATATATATAATATATTAATCGTGACATTCCAGTATACTAACTAAGACATTCACGCTGAACTTTGATGCACGTGGTTTATATATATATAATATAATATAATCATGTTAAGTATTCATGATTTTGTGATCCTGAAGCATAAGTGATTCAAGATCTTGTAGATTCATGTGATTCTTTATTATATATATATATATATATATATATATATATATATATATATATATATATATATCTGATTTACTTTAGTGTATATAATAAATATATATATATATATATATATTATATTCTCAATTATTTTATAATTAAAATAAAAATTAATTTTAATCTTAAAATAAAAATTTATTTTAATATTAAAATAAAAGAGTTTATTTTAATTTTAAAATTGAATTTCATGCTAACTAATTAGAGTTGGAATTAGATTCCATGATAACTAATTGGAATTAAAATTGATTCCATGTTTCCTTAAATAAAGGAGTTTATTTAGATATGAAATAATATTTCATATTATTCAAAATAAAAGAGTTTATTTGTGAAAGAAAAGAGAATCCTAATTTTTTAAATAAAGGAGTTTATTTAGATATGGAATAAGATTTCATATTATTCAAAATAAAAAAGTTTATTTGTGAATAGGAAAGAGAATTCGTGTTTCCTTTAATAAATGTTTTTTACATGAAATTGGATTCCATAATTAATTAAAATAAATGAGTTTATTTTGATTAAAGATTTTGATTAAAATAAAATAATTTATTTTATTCAAAATTGGATAAATTAAAATAAAAGAGGTTTATTTTGATTTAAATTTGGATTAAAATAAAGGAGTTTATTTTGATTCAAAATTAGATTTTATGCTAACTAAATTTGCCCATTAAATGATATCAATATATATATTGAATGTTTATTATTCATGAGATGAATGTTATTTATTGATGCATATGGTGATGTGTATGATAATAAATGGGATTGATTATGGACTATTGACCAATGTGATTGGATTTTATTTTAGTTGGATGCATGAATGTATGGATTTTATTAAATGGGGTCTGCATACCTCGTCTTCTCTAATTTTTTCTTAATGTAAAATTCTAACTCCCTCCTATGTACTTCCCCTTGACTGCTGATCAAAATTTCTATTTTTAAATAGTTTTGTAATAGGATCAGTTTGAATTATTTTTGAAGAATTGGAGATCAAGAAGCAAGGAGCGCTTGAAGACCCGTTTGTAATGGAGCCCGAGTTTAAATATAATAGTTATATTTAAATATTAAGTCTTGCACCCTAGGGTTTGGCCTTTGGTTCACTTGGTGGCTCTAGTGAACCAAACTAGAATAAAAGTCCATAATCAATCCGGGTAGAATATAGTATTCTATATGTGCATGCTTATATTATGCAAACATGTTTCGCATGTTAGTTAATATGACTAATATTTTATATATATACTAGCGATAACCCGTGCCTGAAGGCACTGTATAATTCTCAAAAAAATAAAAATAAATTATGAACACAAAAAGAAATGAGAGTTATTTTGCGGCAACATGTGATATCTGGGACTTGCACTGCTCTTTCTTAACAAACACATGCTACTAAGAGGAGAATTATCTCCTAGTGACACAAAATCTAGATGCATCATGTACATATAACAACTATCTTGAAATTAGATTAGATTAATACCAGTGCATGATGTACATATAACAACATAAAGGCATGGCGTAATGAAAAATATTACATTATCTAAATATAAATCCAACACCACCTCCGGATATACGATATTACCATCACTTCCCACAGAAGCAAGAAATTTCCCATCAGGGCTGCAAGATAATGAAATCCAGAAAATCAAAATATTTTACATTTATGAATTTAGTATGATTTTATTGAAGCTTGCACTTGCAGGGTTGAGGATTTTAAATTTAATGTGATTTAGCAATTATTGTGAACCTGAAAGCCAAATCCTTCACAGAGGTATGAGCATTAGTGTGACGCCCCCAAAATAGGTATACATCACCCATTCTGAGTTGTCAATACATGGTACAGAAACAACTACAACTTTATTATTACAACAGTAAAACTGTGAGTTTGAATACAAATATTATCTTTTAGACAATATCTATACTCAAATAAATTCTCATCACATTTATTGATACATTATTTTACAAAATGGTGAGGACTACTAAACAATCCTTTAAAAAACCTTCATTCCATACCTCGATTTCGACTCTCGCTATATTCTCGCCTCCCGAGAAAAATGGAACAAAAGGAAAAGGGTGAGCTCAACTAGCTCAAGAAAGAATATTATGACTAAGATAATATACAACAAATTACCGTTAGTCTTCAACATTGGAAAAATTTAATAGAATACAATAGACAACAAATTTTAAATCAATATTCGCAATGAAATAATAATTCATTAGAAGAGTTAAGTAGAGAATGCAAACTACTATCTTCTATGTATGAATTTAAAAGTTCATCGCCTATCTTTTATCCCCATGAACATCAATCAATATACATCCGGAATCAAATATTCATCTTTTCACTACAAAGGTAAAGATATTCATCGATCGGTCATGTTCATCTCAACACTGCTCATCTTTGCACTACAGTCAAAGATATTCTTGAAATCATTCATCTTTGCACTACTGAGCAAAAGATATTCAATAATATCATCATTTAAGACCGAGGATGATGAAAATATTTTAAAGAAAGCGAATCCAAAGTGAAACAAAATGATAAGGATTAAGGATTTAGGATTAGGTACTTTGTTTTATCCATGTTTAAAAGTACCTCAAAAAAAATCATAGTGGTGTAAAATTCAAGAATTATCAAAACATGGATACAATCAATGCTAGTCTCGTAATAGATATTTTAGAGCGAAAAGAAAAATTTTTTTTTTAAATTGAATAGTGCAGATTTGTGAATAAGTACCGTGATACGTGAATAGTCAGATATCGTGAATAGTGTCGATATACATGAATAGTAAATCCGACAATCAAAGATAGAAATTTCACAAAAACATCTTCACGCCTCACATGAATAGTACTCGTGAATAGTAACTCGTGAATAGTAACTCATGAATAGTAACTCGTGAATAGTAACTCATGAATAGTAATCCCGACATGAAAAAGTTCCAATTTTGATAAAAAGTTCCAACCAATATTTCAAAGATAATGATATGAAGAAATAATATCATTTGAGAAGAAAATAACATCCCTTACCTCAAAGAATCAATTACTTGAATGAAAGGTCGAAGTGATTTGAATGAAACTTATCTTTAACAAAGAACTCTCAAAGTATCTAAATACTCACAAAATACGCCAATAATATAGAGAGAAAGAGAGAAAGCTTATGTTTTTCGGTGTGATTTTCAATTCTAACTTAGTCCTCTATTTATAGGAAAATGTTAGCCCGCCAAGCGGACTTGACTTCGCTACACTGATGGCTTTTACTCGCTACTATTGCCACCCACCACATTTGAAATAAAATTCAGCACATTTCTTCACCAACCACAAGTGGGGCCCACTCAATTCTAGAATTTTCCACCAAAATCCATTATAAACCTAATTTTTGAATCAGTCACCTCTTAAAATTCATAACAAATCATTCGTTCATTTTTAACGGTTCAAAATTTGTGGACATATACTCAACTTATGTATGTATAACATATCCAAAAATTACAACGATCCAACGGTCGGATTAAAAATTATAACTCACATAATATATCGTAAAAATATCGATTTGATTTTAATACCTCCATTCAAACAAAATTACCGATAAAACACCTCAACATTAAATCATTCAATTATAACCACATAAAACAAATAAATCCATCATTTATAAATATTTTCTTATCATATCAATAATTAATTATTCACAAATAATATTACAGAATCACAATTATGACAACCAGCCGCTCCTGGAAAGAGGGGCTTTCCGATAAGGATTTCTCCCTTCTTGCGCAATTAGGTGACCAAACCTCTCCTTGATGTAACTTTCTAGACATTGCCAATAATGCTATCTAATAATATTATTTAAATAATATGAATTATTGATCCGATAATGGAGATAATGCGGTGACAATTATTGAACAACAATAATATAAAATATCAACGTTAAAGAATTATTGAATCAATAAAATAAAATATTGAATAAGAATCAATGTGAAAATTATTGAGTAGTGCCTTCACGTAAGGATCAATAATTCAACAATATGCGCAATACTGCGTGTGCTCTTTTGTGCAACCACGCGTAGACATCGTATTTTAACCACCGGGTATTCCAACAAATCTTAATTCGGTGAATAACGCTACGCCGTTATTTTTAACCAACTTATATTTGTCGTTTTCTTCATCCAATCGCTTTCCGTTATGGGGCCCAATACATGGTTAAGTGCGCTGTCGCATTTAATATTCCCACAAAGCATTAATATTCCACGCACCAAACGAATATTCGACAACAATGAATATTTTATAACCACTTGCTTATTTTGAAATATTTGCATATTTAACCCCTAACTATCCACATTAATCAAATCAACCCTTACTATTTCAAAATAATAAATAGAGAAAATTAAATTTCATTAATAATAAGTTGGGGTCTTACAATTAGACTTATCTAAAACAAAGATCCATGCTAGGCCACTTGAAAACCCTCAACTTGCCATCACATCGCACTATAATGAAATCATCAACAAATATATTCTTCGCATAAAGAGGATAATTTACTTGTGTATATCAACTTCATTGTGTTAAACATGGTTGATATAGCATCTGACTGTAGTAAAAATAGTAAAGATCAACAATACAACTACTTTAAATCCATTCCTACAATCGAATAACAAAATATAGTTATTTCTACATTAAAGTTTGGAAGTGAAAATTAGAACAAAAATAATTATTTAAAAAGTCTTTCAAAAAGAAAGGCTCCCTATTTATTGTATAATAGTATAATACTTTCAAAAACAAAATATAAGTATGTGCCAATAGCATAAGTCTCTTCAAGGTAGTTCAGGAGTACTATTAAAAGAAAATTGGAAAGCAAAATACTTGTGACTGCATGACTCTGTATAAAAGTAAAACGCCAAAGTCACCTATTTGGTTATTTCTCATTTCAACACAAACATTTATTAGAAATAACATGACCGATGAATACTACCTCACCACCAACAGCAAGTACAGAACCGTCATCATCAAAAGTCAGTGCTAACTATTGTCCTAATAAAGTGCTAACTGTTGTACTCGGTCCTAATAAAAGTTTTGAGAAAAGATATCATTACCTGATCCTCAACCTTCATATGCTTTGAGAAAAGCTTGGCAGCATGACATTCATTATCTAATTATGTGAATATTTAAAGAAAAATAGTATAGGTCAGAAGATATGTATTGAGAGAACTCGTGTTATGCTTAAATGACTTAGTGTCCTTTCTTTTAAATTCTACCAGCCCCGTCACTAAAAATTGATTTCGTTTGTTGCCATAAATTAACATTAATTTGTTTCTTCTGCAGTAGCGAGATAAGAACAAGGGGATTAAACCAGAGGCTATGCTATTTGAGATCACTTGATCAAGTAATTCAGGAGAGAGGGCATATTCGGTGCGAGAGTCTGCCAAAGACCCTATAGTTCCAGGATGAATTCTGCTATATCCGCGCGAGATATAAACAATGGTAAATATAGATTACGTAATTCTTGATGAATAAGCGGCATACTGGCCAAAAATTGGTAAAGAAATATAAGCAACTTTGTCTACAAGGATACTTAGAAGCATCTCCGCAAAATATGAGTTGTATGCATAACGATTTACAATTACATAGAATTGGTTGTTAACCATATTGGCAATTAGATGATATGTACCAAGATTGTTCAGATATGGTGAATGGAGCATAAACTTTATCAAAAACTAATAGAAGGATAGAAAAAATAATGCTGAATAAAGAAAAGAAAAGGAATACAAACTGTTTGTGCACATTTATGAATGTACCTGGCAAGCCTTCTACATAGCAGAATGAGTTTGATTAGAATAATAAACCACAAGCTTTCCAAGAGCATCTTTACCTATTCTTCTTAAAACTTTGTCACGACGAGTAAATGTAATACAACAAGCATAGCTCCACTTGCGATTGCCTTGTATTACTCCACCACCCTATCCCGTAACATGGTTCCCAACAGTAAAAAATCTACGTCATGGTCAACTATTGCACATAAGTTGATCCAATATTGTTCTTACTGAAGAAAGAAAGAGTACAGATGCATACTTGAGAGAGGAGAAAAAAAGAAGCCCTAAACCAGCCATATTAAGTATAATTCTTATAAATTATGTCTAAACTTTTCAGTTTTTAACATCCAATAAATCATTGAGCCAAAATTTCTCTCTTTAGAACGATTTATCAATATATTTTCCTAGAAAACTGGTTGTCAAATTATCAGTATATTTTTCGTTGCTTATGATTTTAGTTTTTAGTTACATTAATATGTTTTTAGTTCCTCAACACTTAACATACCTAATTAAAAACAACTTATATATAATACATACATATATTGATACGTGAAAAGTTTATGCTTATTTGACTACATTAGAAATAGCAAATATTGGGTAGTCAAGGATTATGATGATGTGGGTTTCTTGAAATCGACTTCGAAGACTAATCAAAAGACTTTTGTTCACCATCTTTTTTGCAAGTAGGCTAACAAATGGTTGTAATAAAATTGCACAATGTAAATATCACAAGATAATTTTTAAAAAAAGAAGCACATTTCATATAAATATTTTTAACTATTAGGTGAAAAGAAAACGAAAAATTAAAATTGTGAAATAACGGAAAACCTAATACTGAGATGTTCTTCTTTTCTTACCCAAGAATTAATTCTGGATTCTTTGGATCTCCACTACATGTCATTCCTTCATTGGTTCTCAAACTTGTTCTGGTTTGCAGCACGCCAACACCTATCAATCAAATGCTGCAAAAAAAAAAAAAGTGGTGTACTTTCATTAGTGTAATAAGGACACCAACAAGGCCACAACCCATGCACACACATGAGCTCACAAAAATAGTGAACACGCTCGAAAAAGAGTACATGACATCTGGAAAAGTTTGTGACAAAGAGAGCTTCTTGCAGGAATACTTTGAGACAAAGTTTGTGATATAATCCTTTGAGCAGAACAAAAAAGAAGATTCAGCAGGGAATACTTTGACAATACATGACATACAAGTTACTAATAGAAACCTTTGTTCACATTTGACTACAACGTAAAAGCGCAAGTTACTAATGGAAACCATTTACGCTTTCTATTAATGCACAATCCAGCAATGAAGTCTGATAATAATAATATCAGAAACTAAACCATTACATACAATCATATGAAATAACGACAAAGCTTGCATCTCATAAATAAAAAAATATAAGAGAAAAATCTGCTACAATATTTCAACCCATCTTAAAAATAGTGTTGAAAATTTCTATTGTGCATTTCAAATAGTGTTAAATAAGACCTGTAAAATAGTGTTGAAAATTTTTATTGTGCGTTTCAAATCATAATGGGGCACTTGAGATAGAGATGCATAACTTAGTCTACTTTTAGCTTCTTGCAATATCTATTTATTGAAAGGTCTATTGCAATATCCTTTTATTCATCATGGGGATCTCTTTACCAAAGCTGCTAATTGCAAACCCCAGCAGTTTTCTTGTGATATTTACATTGGGCTATTTTATTACTTCCATTTGTTAGCCTACTTGCAAAAGAGATGGTGAACAAAAGTTTAAAACCCAAAGAAATTCTCAAATATCAATACTTAATATTGAACCCTCTGTTCTTCAAATACCCACTGAAATCGACTTCAATGTTTGTTTAATCTAAACCCACCAGTGATTCTCAAATGTTATTCTAAATACCAAAAGACTATTCCGAACAGAAATACCTCAAAATTAAATCAAATTGTAAAATTTTTGTAAAACAAAAGGCTACCTTAGGGAATTAGGCGGAAAGATGAAGCAGATGCAGAAGAGGAGGGGTCCGTAAGATCTGAAGAAAGACGACGCAGACAAATTCCTGGAAGATTTTATAAAACAGAGTTTGTTCCCTCTAAAGTCATTGAGAGATGATAAGAGGAAAATCAAAAGAACTGGTCAAAGTATTGAAGGTTGCTGCATCTGCAAACTGTGATTTCCTATTTGGTTTTGTTGGCGTCAAGCGATGGCGGATTTTCTTTGAATCATTTGAAGTGAACAAGAAAACTGTACTTTCTCTATGAACCCAATTTAATTCTAGGTACTTTTTCTATGCTTTAGAGCGTAAATTAGGGGCTGGGTATGAGAGATAAGAGATTTAGGGTTGGGTATGAGAGATTAGAGATTTAGGTGAGTTGAGAGAGATAGAGTTATTTGGAGGAATAAGAACAGAGAGAGAGATAGAGGGTTTGAACTGTGTGTGTAAGAACAGAATAGAGGGAGAGACGGAGAGTTTGAAATTTGAATGAGAGAGCGAACTTGTGACATACAACACTGGATGGGACACTTATGTTCTCTCTCTGCTATCTTTTAGATATAGATGTGCATGTATACTAAACAAGATGAGATACATAAATAACAAACTCCTCAAATATTTTATATTAAGTTGTAACGTTCAAAGATATTTGGAGTATCGAACGCCGCTTTCTAGCATGATAGAAATAATAGAGTATTGAATATTTAATATGAGTTTGTTGTGCACACACAAGGCAAATATTAAATATTTAAGATGTTGTTTTTATTATATATGATGTTTATAAGGAATTGAACATTACTGCTTTGTTGTGCACACACAAGGGCTATAGTTTTCTCTTCACTTATATGGAAATGTTGGGTCTAACTTAACTTAAATCATTTTAGTTCGGATGTGCACACACTTGACCATTATGATTTAAGAGGCAAAATACAAGGAGTTGCATAGTTGATGTAATTGATAAGAGTTGTCTACCTATTTATTTATATATAGTTTGTTGTGCACACACAAGGCTATATACATTTGAAATGGGATCCTTATTCTCACTAGCATATCTTCAATTTGATATTGCCAAACTATATATACTGAGGGTAATATAGTTTGAAGAAAATAGTGGGAGATACCAATTTAAAATAAAACCTAAATTATTTTGGTAATTAATAAAAGAATGTATGCTAAAATATTCTTAATTACAAATTTATTTATAGAATTTTATAATGTCTAAAATTACTATCACTGTGAAGCATATTAGATGCTATTTAACCGGACCGTATTAAACGGATTGGTTAAGGAAATTGAGAAAAATTCTCATGGTTGAAAAGCTATCTTATGTCCTTAATACGCCTATCCCTGCAATGGTTGCAGACAATGCCTTTGAGGAAGAGATTGCTATTTTTAGAAAGTGGCAAGATGATGCACAGTTGGCTCAATGCATCATGCTCGCATCCATGAGTAACGAGCTTCAGCGTTAGCATAAAACTATGGATGCTCTTACTATATTCCTGAACATCAAGTAGTTGATGGTGAGGAAAGTAGGACTGATAGATATCAGATATCCGAGGAGCTCTTCTGATCTAGAATTACCGATGACACAATAGTACAGATAAAAGTCCTTAACATTATCAATTTGATTGATCAATTAGGATAACAGGTTTTTATCATGGATGGAGAGTTGAGCCAATATTTGATCTTGCACTCACTCCCGGCCTCCTTTCACAATTGTTGTAAATTTTTCATATGAACAAGCTAGATATCAGCCTCGCTGATTTGCTTAACATGTTGAAAAATGTTGAGAGTCACTTTCCAACTAAGAAAGACCATGTCTTACTGGTAGGGGCCAAAGGATCTTCTGAAAAGATGAACAATTCTAAGAAGGTAAATAGAAAAGGAAAAAACAAAGGATAATAAGAACAAAACTGATACAGATAGCAAAGGAGTTTGCTTCCACTGCAATAAGCCTGGACACTAGAAAAGAAACTGTGAGAAGTATCTTGCAGAGGCTAACCAGAAGAAGCTTAGTGAAGTTTCGGTTATAAATACAATTTTGTTCAAGATTTAAAATAAATTTTTCTTAAAGTAAAGGTTCTACTTGGGTATTGGATACCGACTTTGGTTATCATAAATATAGATTTATGAAGGGACCAAGCAAAAATAGAAAGCTAAACAAAGGATAAGTAATCCTATGTCTGGTAAATGAAGCAAAGGTTGCTGCATTATCCATAGGAACTTATAGTTTAGCAATGCCTACGGGCAAATCTATTAAGTCAATAAGTTGTTATTGTATTCCAGTACTTGTTAGAAACATTATTTCATTTTGTTGTTGGACAATGAAATCTTTGATATTATATTTAAGAACAATTGTTGTTCTATTTATAATAATAATGTTTTGTATAGAACTGGAATATTACTTAATGGATTTTGTATACTTGACTTACGTAAAAATAATTTTGAATATTGAACAAATTAGTATAAGAAAATGAGATGATCATTTAAAAGGTTGAATGTGTGTATTTGCTAAAATACAAGTGTGAATTATTTGAAAGGTTCAAAGAATTCAGAAGTGAAACAAATTGGCAAAGTACTAAAATTCTTTGATTAGGTCAAGGAATAAATACTTGTGCAATACGTTTCTAGATCATCTCAAATGGTTTTCTCATAATGGACGCCTCCTGATACGCAATAATTGATTGATGTATCTGAAAGGAAAAATTATACCTTGTTGGACATGGTACGGTCCATAATGATTTTATTGACATTCAAGTATCCTTCTGGGGTAATGTCCTAGAAATGACTGTATATCTACAGAAAAGGTAACCTCAAAATCCGGGCCCAAGACTCCATAAAAGTTATGGACAGGGAGGATTCCTAATCTTAAGTATGTTAAGGTAAGGAGTTGTCCAACTTATGTGAAAAGGTTTCAAAGGATAAGCTTGGAACAAGATTTGACAAGTGTCGATTTGTGGGACATCCTAAAGTAAGTTTAGGGTATATATTCTATAATCCGACTTAGCAAAAGGTATTTGTTGTGAAACACGCTGCCTTCTAAGATAAAGGTGTTTATCATTGAAGGGGCTAGTGGGAGGATAATAGAATCTTGAAGAGTTTAAGAACCACAAAACACTATAAGTCAAATAAGAGGAACTTGCAGATAGACCTATTGTACCACAACCGAATCGTAAAACTAGAATAGTATCGAAGATACCTGGGAGGTATGGATTCATCATGGATGATAATGATGATGAGGTACATATCATAAAAGTTGATGATCCAGTTACATACGATGAGGTAAGAGTTATAGACACTCAGAGAAATGGATTGAAGCAAGCTTCTCAATATGGAACATTTGTTTTCATGAGACAATCAAAAGAGTTTGATTTTATCAAAAATAATAATGAACCTAGTGTGTACAAAAGGGTTAGTGGGAGCGTCGTGACATTCCTAGTATTATATGTTGATATACTACGGATAAGGAATGACATAGTAATGCTACAATTAGTAAAGATAAAGTTGTCTAAATATTTCTCCATGAATGATTTTGGAAGAGTATCTTAATTGGGGATACAAATCTATATAGATAGATTTAAGAGGATGCTCGACTTAACCCAATGAACGTATATTCATTTGATGCTAAAGTCGTTTAGCATGGAAAACTCCAAAAGATGTCTCATGTTGATGAGCTATGGAGTGTATCTCTCTTAATAATCCCCAAAAAGAGAGATCACATGAGTAACTATCATGTATAAAATGAAATGTACGAGACCTGATGTTGATCAGTCATATTCTGGAGAAGTTCATTGTAAGACAGTGAAAAACATCTTAAAGTACTTAACCAGCACTAAGGATGTGATTAAAATTTCTGGTGGGTCTGAATTAAAACTAGAAGGCTTAACACACTCAAGTTTTTCAGACAGACCAAGACGACAGAAAATCTGCTCTAAGGTAAAGCGTTACCTTAAACGGTGGTGCAGTGAAATTGGAAAGGTTCCAAACAACAAAGAGTTGCTGGTTTAGTGATAAAGATAAAGTATATATATAGCTATAAATGAAGCTACAAGTTGATTGTTTGGATGAAAAGTTCATTACAGAACTAGGAATAGTTCCTAAGTCTCATCTTGGATCTAAACATGTGTTGTGGCACTTTCATTTGATTATAAGAATCATTGAAAGATGGGAAATCATTATAGAGATAGTGAACTCTCAAGAACAACATTACATATCCATTAACTAAAGCTTATCCAACAACAGGATAATCGTCACTTAGAGAAGAAGGGTATGAGATACCATGACGATTGGCTTTAGTGCAAGTGGGAGATTGAAAGTAGTATGCACACAAGCCAATCATGTTTGATGATAAAGCATATACTTTGTAACAATCTTATTTCATTTATTAATAAAAGCTTTTGATTATCTACATGATGTTGTTTTATAATATGTGATAAACCCATAGTTTTAAGCAATGTTTTTAGAATAATGATGACGATCATTCTAATGAGATCTAAATTCTTAGAAATATTAAAACTAAAATAGTTTCCAATCGTGGGATTACTAAATTGGGGATTAGTGAATCCAGATAGATTGGTGCATACGTTGCTTGCTCATTGGATGAGGATGATTGATCTCATGATCATTTGTGTGGAGACACTAAGGCAAGTATGTAGGTGCTTATTAGAGAATAAGTTCACTAAATATGGCTCGCTAAGGAATACCTAATGGAGTTTATTTGCCTGTCAATAGGTATTCCTGTAGTGATATTAGTACAAGTGATCCTTGGACTTGAGATCATCATAGTATCTTGTGTATGATGAGTTATACTTTAACTTATTCCTTAAGATCCTTAGGGTATATCAAAGGGTATGCTTGGGTATAATTAGTTGTACATGGAGATAATGTATGATCAATAAAGAATCTACCGCTTCTAGTAAAAGAAGAGAAATGTCCTATATGATTCGATAAATGACAACCCAGTAGTCCTTGGCCAAGGCAGAATAAAATTAGAAAGGTGTTTCTAATTTGCATTATTTGGTGTTGTGCATTTAAGAGTCGAAATACATATAATTAAATAAAATAAGACTTGATAGTAATTTTATGTCTTATATTTAATTGGGACATTGTATGGTGGAAGGATTGAATTGTACGGTAACTATTTACTCAAAGGTTCTTTTATGATTAATGTTGAAATCTATATTATCTGAAAAGTCGTTGATCGCTAGGGTGGCTTATCCCTATTGTAGAATAAATATTATTTATTTAAATAAATAAATAGTTTAATTTATTTATTTAAATAAGATTAGAATTGTTCTAATTGATTTATGCACAACCGGTTTAATATGGAGAACCTAAAGGGTCACACCATAAAAGGAAGAATAATTATTTAAGAAGTTAATGGCATAATCGTAATAATATATTAAGTGTATTTAATTTAATCTATGGTGATAAAATAAATTAAATTGCTTAATATTTATTATTTAATATTTTGGAAATATTAAATATATAAATTAATAAGAGGAGTCTTATTAATATTATTACAATTATTATTATTTTAATTTCTAAAGAGTTGGAAATTAATTTAATATTAGTACTCTCATTTATTCCAAATAAGATTAGGAGGCTAATTAATTAAAGAATTTTAATTAATTAAAATAAAACCCAATTCATTAATTGTTAAGGAGGGTTGGTCACATCTATAAATAAGAGGAGTCTTATTATGGGTGAGAGTTGTTGTTGACTTTTTCACAACATACGTGATTCCAATTATTGGAGAGTGCGCTTATTTTCTATAAGAGATAGAAAAACTAGGGTTTTGCCAAACACCTATCTTCTTGAATCTTTATTCTTTCTTGGTGGATCACCTCTAGAGGCCAAACACTTGGGTGGTTAACGTTGATCAAAGGAAGGAACCAAACCCGATGAATTCAAGTTGAACGCGAAAAGGATTGGAGGTGAACTTGTACATGAGGAAGCTCGAATCTTCAAGGGTATGATTCTTGTTCTTCATATTTTCGTTTAATTAATAATTGTGCATAAAGGGTTATCCGGGTATATGGTTTGTAAAATTTTAAAACTCTATTTTTCCACGTTTCCGCTTATTTTTGCAATTTGATTGTGTTCGTGAATATTATAAACCTAACACCTTGAGTTGGTTTGTTTAGTTCTTTTAGAAGAACAACCAACTCTGTTATTTGATTCTTTAATCCTTCGAAGTCCTCTTGGGAAACAGGAGTAGGATTAGGCTGGGCAATGCTAGCCATATCTGACGATGGGCTTAGTTCCTTTTTGGACTTTGAACTAGTAACAGGACCAATCTTTTCCCTACAAAAAGACTACGTAGTTTAGTTTGGGAAAACGTGGAGATGATGTACGCTATGAAAAGTGTCTATTTTTAAGGAGTGTTTTAATATTCTCCTGCAAAACAGTTGTCAATTGTTTTGATGACAGGATAGCGTGACAGGTCTTGATATGAAAAAGGAATGCATATTTATATCTTCCTTTATATTTTCCATTACATTGAGATTGACATGGATTAGAAATTACATGTAATTGAAAGGAGAAGATACATGTAATTGAGACTTCCTTTCGCATTTTTTTTATCAGAGGCAGGCCTATCTTAGGCTACTCTCATGGCTTTTCGGCATGAAGGTCCCCAGATCATCGCAATTTACTGGATGGGAAGTTAATATGATCTCTCAACTAGAGTGAATCTGGGTGGTGCCTTTCCTGAGCCTCACGAGATTAGTCTCCCTTGAATCTAGTAATCAAACATCGATGGGTTTGCCTCCTGGTGGAGAAATCACACAACATACATTCACATACATTACGTCTTACCGTATGGAAATGATGACATGTACAAAGCACTAATATCACAAGCAGATATGCTGCGAATCACTAAAGTGAAGTAAATAAAGCATTAGTACACATCCATTCAATGTAAATGAAGTATTCACACATAAGCAGATAAAAAGTTTTATTTTAAAAAGGTTGAATAGCGGCTTAAGCCCTCTTATTGGATTCCCCAGCAGAGTCGCCACTTGTCGACGTCGGGAAGATTTGTGTCCCTTTTTATGCTTACCCTTTTGTGTTCTCATTTGGTGAGTTTTGTCTTAAAAGGCTAGTTTGAAAAGGTTCGACATATTAATGTCGACTATTTGACTTTTAGAGTCACCAGTTGGTAGATTTGAAATGGTTGTACCAACTCAACCGATTTTAAAAGGTTTGCATAGAGACCTAATGGTTGGACACTATTTAATTGGCCTTGGAAACTGAGGTTCATTGGGTTAGAGGGCTTGATTCAGCGGGGGGAAGGTGTTAGGACCCCCCCCCACACTTCCGTGAAAACAAGGTTACCGCAACTTTTCAATTAACTTGTTTATCTGTGCGTGTGTGTGTGTATTGGGCCTTAGTGAAATTATCTGGAACTAGTGCTATGCCTCATTTGCACCTATATACAAAGGGTTTGACTTGTATAAAAGGTTAATTTTAACAAGATATAGCAGTGATGTTTTGGAAAACAGGTTTTCAAACCCTTATGCTCAATAGTAATTGAGGCCTTTAATACTTCCATTTTATTCTGTATTCGGCTTGATTGCTTTTATTTTTGAGATGTGAAGCATCTTCGAGAAAATAAGATACATAGCAGTGTCGAACTCCTTATGGTCATGATAGCCATCCAAGGATATCCAGACACTGTAGATAATTTACAAGCTGGCTGCAGCTAAAAAATGTCCATCGTGGGAACCGAATCTAGATTCACAGACTGAATCTTCGATCACATGATTCCTAGGCTCACATGATAGATTAATATATACAAAAGCTAGAAAGAAAACTAGATTTAAATAAATCTAAACCATTCTAGTTTCAACGGTTCAAGTTTAGTCACTTTTGAACTAGTCAAAGTTAGAGATAGCTAGATTTAGACAAATCTAGTCCACAAGCTGGAAGATGAAATATATATACTATGAAAGCAGTTAAAGCATATATATATATATATATAAGTAGTAGAAAGCTTAAAATTTTGAAAAATCTTAAAGTGAGCTGCCAAGAAGACTTTAGATAGCTTTTGGGGCCTGAAAACTCGGTTTCCACCGGTTAAACTTCAGTATGTTACAGAACACAAGCTTAAGAAGTTTTTAGAAAGAAGAATCACTCAATTTGGAGTAGTCTAGCAGAGGTTAAAGGCTGAAAATGGACAAAGTTTTCTCTCTTTTCTTCTTTTTTTTCAAATGAGCTGTTGGGAGCTCATATTTATAGACCAAAGAGCCACGAGTCAACCCGCGGCATCCGTGGGTCTATCTGCGGCTACTCGGACTACCCCGGGCTTTACGGGTCTCTTCATCTCGAAGTATTGATAAGTGGGTTTTATACCCACGAATCGGTTCCTAATTCAAGCTTAATCAGTGTTAATTCCTTGCTTTTATATTTGTTTTTACTTCTTTATTGTTATTTCTTGTGTAGGTTTGGTGGTGTTGAAAGTGATCAAAAAGAGTGGATTTGAGGTACATTGTGGCAATCAAAGGAGCAAAACAAAGCCATCTAGCAGAACACTAGCCCGCCAGGGCTGGCGTTTGTAAGCCTAACACCCTTGCCGAGGCGGGGGGTCCAAAAGTCAGTTTACAGAAGCCATGCCCGCCGGGGCGGGCCATTCTCAAGGCTAAACCCTCGCCGGGGCAGGGGTACGGGGCAAAGAAGTCTCCTAGTTGATTTTAAATGCTGAATACATGGAGCTTAATTGATGGTAATGGTTTGGGACTCATATTAGCATGGAATGGTAATCAGAATCTGTGTCTAAGTATATAATCAACAACAAATACAAGTTGGAAGGAGATTAGAAGGCAATTAACAGAGAAAGAATACAGATTTTTCAGAGCAAGCATTAGAGAGAAGATTTTGAAGAAGTTTCATAACAGTTGCAAATTAAGTTGAAGAAAAGGGTGGTTCTGGATTTATTCTTTTCTTTTAATTTATTTGTAATTGAAAGGATGATATCTTTAATTTATTTAGTGTTTATTTCATTTATGATTAACTAAATTACTTTTTAGGCTTATGATGGATCTTTAAATGAAACGATGGTTATGTAACTTTGATTTTTAGTTTAATAAGCTATTCCTTGATTTATCTATATTTATTTGTGCTTGAATGTATGAATTGTCTGATCAACAATTCTTTGTGGACTTGTATGGATTCAAGGGAGGAAATACGAGTCTAGACTTAATTAATATAGCATGTGTTCTTGAATTCCGTGAATGAATAGAATCTTGATGAATGTTAGGGTAGAGATATGCTTAACATCGCATGTAATCGAATAGAGAACTTGAACTTAAACCTTCTTTGATTGTAATTCAAATAGAGATATAGTGAGTTAGTTAATTAAGGTGTTTAACTTAATTCTATCTAAATTGTGGATTTGAGTTATTATGGTGTTAGTGCATCGAGAGGTGGCTAATTCTTCTTTCGTGTTCTTGATTAATAAACGGGGATAGTAAATTAAACTGGAATAAAGGATAATAACCAGAGTGAAGCTTAGGGTGAAGTTGTAAGCCCAATTCTCCAATACTTGTTTAGAAATTCAGTTTTTACGAGTTGTGATTGCTTTGTGATCTTAGTATTTTTTATAATTGAGAATTTATAATTTTAATCATTAATTTTGATAGTTTAATAAAATTGGGATTAATATGAAACTGGTAATTGTAAGGTTGAAATTCTTACTAATTTCTCTATGGGAACGATACTCTACTTAATATTATATTACTTGTTGATCGCGTATACTTGCGCGCTGTGCATAATTAGATTTTACCCAACAAGTTTTTGGCGCCGTTCCGGGGACTATTAGTATAGATTTTAATATTTTATGATATCAGTTTAATTAGTCCAGTTTTACTTAAACATTTTTATTTTTGTTTTGTTCGTCTTATTTCAGGTTTTTGAAGTTGGTTTATGCAAACTCGGTCCAAAAATCCAGACTTGCTTCCTTTTGAGAACAACGTTGAGAGAAGGTTTCAAAGGCTGAGTAAGTGGATTAAGGAAACAAGGGAAGACTTCAAAAATTCTAAAAAAGAAGAAGCAATGGCTGTCAAAGATCAGAAAGCATTGAGGGACTTTGCTACACCTAAGGTGACTGAGCTGCAGTCGAGTATCACCAAGCCTGCTATAGCTGCGAACACATTTGAATTCAAGCCTGGGACTATTTAGATGATTCAAAATTCGGTTCAGTTTGGGGGTTTGGCAAATGATGATCCGAATGAACACTTAATCAGCTTCTTGGAGATTTGTAACACCTTAAGGTATAATGGGGTGTCGGATGATGCAGTAAGGCTTCACTTCTACCCATTCACTTTACGGGACAAGGCGAAGAGTTGGTTACACTCTCTACCACCCAGATCAATAACTACATGGGAAGACCTCACTCAGAAATTTCTTGCAAAATTTTTCCACTAGCAAAAACTGCAAAAATGAGGAATTAGATAACTATGTGTGAACAACAATATGGGGAGTCACTGAGGCATGGGAAAGATATAAGGAATTGGTCAGAAAGTGCCCGCATTATGGATTGCCTAAGTGGTTGCAGATGAATACATTCTATAATGGGTTGAACGGAAAGCTCAGGACTAATATTGATGCAACTTTGGGTGGAGCATTTATGGCAAAAAGTTACGAGGAGGCATGTCAGTTGATATAGACAATGGCAGCTAACAACTACAAGTGGCCCACAACAAGAATGACACAGGCGAAGGTAGCTAGAGTGTTAGAGTTAGATGGAGTGACGGAAATAGCAGCCTAGATTTCAACGCTCTCTAAGAAGTTGGATGCTTTGTCAGGGGTATAGATATAGTAAGTTGCAGTTATTTGCATATTGTACGCGGGTGAACATCCTACAGATCAATGTGCAATCAACCCAGTGTCAGTGCAATTTATGGGTAGCTACAATAGGATTCCACAAAATATGTACCAGAATACATACAATCCGGGGAATAGGAATCACCCAAATTTTTCGTGGAGTAATAATCAGCATCAACAAGCTTCACGACCATCTTATCCCTCAGGATTTCAGAATCAACAACAACCAGCTCAACTTCAAGAAAAGAAATCATATTTAAAGGAGTTGTTGTTAAAGTATATAACAAGAAACGAGGCAGCTATGAAAAACCAAGCAATGGCCATGAAATCGCAAAAGATAGCCATCAAGAATTTGGAAAATTAGATGGGACAAATTACTTTAACATTGAATAATAGACCTCAAGGGACTATACCAAGTGACACCGAAAGAAATCCGAAGGGAAATCACGAACAGTGACAGGCAATCACTTTAAGAAGTGGAAATCATCTAGATGGGAGAAGTACAGAAAATTCAGTTAGACCAGATGACAAAGTGGTTGAGGAAAAAACAGGGTGAGGAAAAACAAGTTGAGAAAACAAAGTTAGATGATAAGCCAGTTGTGTATCCTCCACCGTCGTTTCAACAGAGTCAAAAGCAGAAATTAGATAAGCAGTTTGCAAAATTTTTGGAAGTGTTTAAGAAACTTTGGATTAACATCCCTTTCGCAGAAGCCCTAGAGCAGATGTTAAGTTATGCGAAATTTATGAACGGTATTATGTCTAGGAAAAAGAAGTTGGAAGATTTCGAAACAGTGGCATTAATAGAGGAGTGTAGTGTACTTTTACAACGAAAATTGCCACCAAAGCTGAAAGATCCAAGAGTTTTACCATTCCGTGCACAATTGGGAACATGGTGTTCAACAAGTGATTATGTGATTTGGGAGCAAGTGTAAACATTATGCCATTATCAGTTTATACAAAATTAGGTCTACCTGCTCTAATGCCTACGAACATCTAATTGCAGTTAGTGGATAGGTCAGTCACACACCCGAGAGGCATTGTGGAGGACATCTTGGTCAAGGTTGACAAATTTATATTCCCTGTGGATTTCATAATTCTAGATTTTGAGGAAGATAAGAACATCCCAATTATCCTAGGGAGACCATTTTTGGCTACGGGTAGGATACTCATCGATGTACAAAAAGGTGAACTAACTATGAGGGTCCAAGATTAAGAAGTAAAGTTTAATGTTTTCAAGGCCATGAAATTCCCTACGGATGAAGAAGAGTGTTTTAGAATGGATATCATTGAGCAGATAATAAGCGAAGACATGGGTAAAAGTTTGGATAATGATCCATTGGAAATGACATTATTGGGAGATGGAGATTTAGATGATCCAAAATTTGTGGATTACTTGCAGATGTTAGACTCCCTACCACGAGTTAGCAGATTTAAACCACCATTTGAACCATTGCACATGGAGGAAAAAGCCACAACAAGGATGAAACCATCTTTGGAGGAGCCACCTGCTCTTGAGCTAAAGCTACTACCTAAACACCTCAGGTATGCATATTTAGGCAATTCGAATACTTTACCTGTTATTATTTCTGTTGCGCTTAACGAATTGCAGGAAAGTAAGTTGTTGAGGGTGCTTAGAGAACATAAATCGGCTATAGGATGGACAATCGCAGATATCAAAGGAATCAGCCCATCCTTTTACATGCACAAAATTCTAATGGAAAAGGATGCAAAGCCAACAATGGAGCAACAAAGACGGCTCAACCCAATTATGAAAGAAGTTGTGAAGAAAGAAATACTTAAATGGTTGGACGCCAGTATCATCTACCCAATTTCTGATAGTAAGTGGGTCAGTCCGGTTCAGTGTGTGCCAAAAAAAGGAGGAATGATCGTGGTATATAAAGATGACAACAAGCTAATTCTAACGAGGACAATAATTAGTTGGAGGGGTTGCATGGATTACATGAAATTGAATAAGGCAACCCAAAAAGACCATTTCCCTTTGACTTTTATCGATCAGATGTTGGATAGATTAGTGGGCCACAAATTTTACTGCTTATTGGACGGGTATTCAGGGTATAATCAAATACTCATTGCTCCTGAAGATTAAGAGAAAGACAACTTTCACATGCCTATACGACACATTCGCATTCAGGAGAATGTCCTTCGACTTGTGTAATGCACCCGCTACCTTCCAACGATGTATGATGGCTATTTTCTCGGACATGGTGGAGAAAAATGTGGAAGTCTTCATGGATGACTTTTCTATCTATGGAGATGATTGTGATGCATGTTTGGAGAACTTGGTGATGGTGTTAAAGAGATGCACAAAAATAAATTTGGTACTTAACTAGGAAAAGTGCCACTTCGTGGTTGAGGAAGGAATAATTTTGGGTCACAAGGTTTCAGTAAAAGGACTAGAGGTTGATAAAGTAAAGTTGGAAATGATTGAAAAGCTTCCACCACCAACTTTAGTTATGGGAATAAGCAGTTTTTTGGTACATGTCGGGTTCTACAGGAGATTTATAAAAGACTTTTCAAAGATTGCAAAACCACTGTGCAGTCTTTTAGAGAAAGATTCAATTTTTAAGTTTGATGAGGGTTGTAAGTTAGCATTCGAGCAATTAATGAAGAAATTGACTACATCCCCAGTTATCGTCGCACCGGATTGGACAATGTCGTTTGAGTTAATATGTGATGCAAGGGACTATGCGATTGGGGCTGTCTTGGGTCAACGTTGAGAGAAGGTATTTCATACCATATACTATGCAAGTAAGACACTCGCAGAGACCTAAATGAATTATACCACTACAGAAAAGGAATTGCTTGCAGTAGTATATGCATTTGATAAATTTTGGGCATATTTGATCGAAATAAAGGTGGAAGTTTATACAAATCACTCAGTTAATCGATACTTAATTTTGAAAAAAGATGCTATGCCACGCCTTATCAGATGGATTCTCCTTCTACAGGAATTTGACTTGGAAATAAAAGATAGAAAGAGGATGGAAAATCAAGTTGCAGATCATTTATCAAGGCTGGAAAATAAGGGTAAAGATGATGAGGATAAATGTGTAATTAATGATTCATTTCTATATGAACAACTGTTTGGAGTTAATGCGGAATTTCCATGGTACGCGGATTTTGCTAACTATCTAGTAAGCAATATACTTCCCCCTGATCTTACACGTCAGCAAAAAAAGAAATTCCTACATGACGTCTAGTGGTATATGTGGGATGAGCCATACCTATTTAAATAGTGCACCGACAAGATGATTAGAAGGTGTGTGCCCTATAGCGAGGTGAATATTATTTTGCATGAATGTCATTCGCATACGGGGGACATTACGGTAGTGAGAGAACAACGACAAAAGTTCTTCAAGCCGGGTTCTATTGGCCTACATTATTTAAAGATGCCCACCAGTCCATAAAAAGCTATGATAGATGTCAAAGGGTGGGAAACATATCAAAAAGGAATGAGATGCCACTACAAATAATCTTAGAAGTTAAGATTTTTGATCTATGGGCATGGATTTCATGGGACCATTCCCTTCCTCATTTAACAATCAGTACATATTGCTTGCGGTTGACTATGTATCAAAATGGGTTGAAGCTATAGCACTCCCAAAGAACGATGCCAAAGTGGTTCTCAAATTCTTGTAAAAGAATATCTTTACAAGATTTGGCACGCCAAAAGCTATTATAAGTGATGAAGGTAGTCACTTCTGCAACAGATCATTTACAGATCTCTTGGCAAAGTATGGGGTCAACCATAAGGTGGTGACGACATATCATCCCCAAACAAGTGGCCAAGCTGATGTTTCAAACAGGGAGGTGAAAAGAATCTTGGAAAAGGTGGTGAACCCGAATAGAAAGAAGCTGGTCTCTCAGGTTGGGCGATGCACTATGGGCCTACCGAACTGCATACAAAACACCAATCGGTATGTCACCATATCAATTGGTCTACGGGAAAGCATGTCACCTACTTGTGGAGTTAAAACATAAAGCTTACTGGGCAATTCAGAAACTAAACTTCGATCAAGCAACTGTGGGTGAAAAGAGACTACTTCAGCTAAATGAGCTCGATGAATTCGACTTCAAGATTACGAGAACTCAAAGTTATACAAAGAAGAGGTCAAGAAATGGCACAACCAAAAAATCATGCAAACAACGTTCGAGCCAGGGCAATCAGTACTACTGTTTAACTCAAGGTTGAGGTTGTTCCCAAGGAAGCTAAAATCACGATGGTCGGGTCTATTTACCATTAAAAGAGTTTTCTCACATGGCGCCGTTGAACTATATAGTAGGAATCCATTGGAAATGTTCAAGGTCAACGGTCAAAGGCTGAAGCATTATTGGGGTGGCGAATCTAACATGGATTTCATCGCAATCACATTATCCGACGTACCATAAATAGGGAGTAGTCAGGCTGAACGACTAAAAATCAAGCGTTAATTGGGAGGCAACCCAATCGTACTTTTATTCTTCGTATTTTTATCCATGCTATTTAGATTATAGTGTAGAATAATAATTATGATATAACAAGTTCATTATCTAGTTATTTAGTTGTATTATTCTAGATAATTTAATCTTTTATGCTTAATTTGTGCAAAATCTAATGATACTTATGTTTTCATAATGAGCAGGTAATGAAGGTGCTAATAGATGCATTAAGGAGCTAATAGTTGCATTAAAGAAGAAACAAAAAGAAAAACAAAGGCCATTTGTAGAAAGCATGCCTACTGGGGAGGGCCCCTTCAAGCTTAGCATGCCAGCCGGGGCAGGGGTCTCCCATTCTTGTTAACAGTAAGTATGCCCGCTGGGGCGGGGTACCTAAAGCGCAAAACCCTCGCTAGGGCGGGGGTCCTAAGTCAATTAATAGGAGGCATGCCCGCCGGGGCGGGCTTATAAGGCATAGTACCCCCTGCCGGGGCGGGGATCCTGAAGTTGAAATAGTACTTCTCGACAGTTACATCAGTTTTCCACAACCACTTCTTCCTCAAATATAACTCCCACTCCCATCCATATTCTCCAATCTCGACCCATGATTTGGGAATTAACTCTCCATCAACAAACTCAATTATATTACCTGCTACTTCAATCCACTACTCCACTTCACAACTCTATAAATCATCCCATCTCTATAAAACCTCTCCTTCACAAAACTAAATTTACACTACTCAGAAGTTCAAGGTTAGAGTTG
Organism: Panax quinquefolius; assembly: GCA_020205615.1. Classification (NCBI taxonomy): domain Eukaryota; kingdom Viridiplantae; phylum Streptophyta; class Magnoliopsida; order Apiales; family Araliaceae; genus Panax; species Panax quinquefolius. Next base: position 114,042,371 of record CM035152.1, read on the forward strand.
AGCGAAAAAAAAAATTTCAACCAATTTGGAGATACATTAAGAGTGAGTAAGTTGTTTTTCAATTCTTCACCTTCTATCACCATAGTTGCCACAAATTCATCAAGTTTGGGGGGATAAAACATTGTGCACACCAAGTATTCGATAGATTGCGTGCGTGAAGTTTAGGGGGAATACCGGAGCGGGGGTTGGCACCGGACCATGTCGACAGTGAAATGATGCAATATATATATCAAAAAGGGTAGAATAAGTTCACGGAGGAACCCGAGACCACAGTTTTAAGTGTGGTTAAAGAATTTTATGCTAACGTCGAGGACAAGGCCCCTTTCAACACTTTTATGCGGGGAAGATTAGTCCCTTTCAGTACCGATGCCATCAACACATACTATCAGTTAAGAGTGCCTAGAGCATTGCCAGTATGCTCATTTATGTGATCATGATCCGAATTATGAGTTTATTATGAAGGAAATGATAAAATTGGGTACCACATGGATGAAAGGTCACAAAGGAGGCACAGTTTTTCACAGCAAGGATCTCAGCAGGTATGGCAAGATATGGTATAAATTTTTGTGCACCAAATTATTTTCATCCACACACACGTCAGACGTGACCAAGGAGAAAGCAGTTCTCTTGTATGCCATTGTACAAGATTTTATCATCGACGTCGGGGCAATAATCAGTTTTTTAATCCGATGGTGCTTACAAGGATAATTCTCGGGCGGCTTGCCATACCCATCACTCATTTGTGGGTTGTATAGGCAAGCGGGAGTTCGATGGTCAGATGATGAGATCACACAAATGCCACTTCACACACTGGATTCAAGAATGATTGCACAGTATGCGGTATAGCCTAAAGGCGAGTCACATCCTAGAGGATTATGCTTTATATTTCCATCCGCTTCGGAGGATGAGGCTGATGCTTCCGATAGCTCAGATGATGAAGAGTTCCAGGAGGCGGTACCAATGGGAGAGGAAGGAACAGAGGCACCACAACAATCTGATTCTATATCTAGCCCTCAGTTCCTCAACTTTTAACGTCAAGTAGATGAGCAAAACAAGATAGCACGAAGAGAGATGCGGTGACTCGCAGCGAGGCAGGACCACATGTTTGAAGCTATGAACCTATCGTTCGCCTCATTGATCGTGACTCTCCAAAGCTTCAATCCCACTACTCAAATCATTTACCAACAGCTAGCCCCAATGCCACGATTTCCTCCAAGTGACTCCGATGAAGAAGAACACACACCACCACCCTAGACTTAAGTGATTACAGAGAAGTCCTCATATTTTTATTGCTATATCTATACAATGAGGGCATTGTAATTTTCAAGTTTGGGGGGTTTTAATTTCATGCTTGCATATGTGATTTCATTAGTTAGGATTGCATATATTAGTTCATTATTTAGTTTTAGGAGTAGTTACTGTTGCATTCATGTAATCATGTAGTTTCATCGTAGCTTAGGAGCATAAATAGTTTTTATTTATTGTGCTTTCATGTTATGTTCACCTTACATATATAAAAAAAATTACTTAAGTATTGTGTTAATTTTGCATATGTCCAACAGTGGTTGTAGTTCATTATATTTTGGCCAATAATGAGATTGGGATTAAGTAGACAAGTACAGTAGTGATTATTAGAACCTTGATGTAGTTTCTATTATGAATTGGATCTTGTTCTTGTTTGAAACTGATATAAAAAGGGTAGCACGTTAATAACATCTGTGTTGACTGATTAGTTCAAATTGATTCATAAAGAGTTTCTAAAGGATAATATTAGTGTAAATGAGAAAATGACAAGGATATGCAGTGAAGACAAAGAATTAGGCAAAAACTTAAGTTTGGGGGGATAAATGTGGGGTACATAAGATTTATAAAATAAATAAATAAATAAATTCGTGGCTAGTCTTGTTTTGGGGCCTTTGTTGCTTGAACAAGTACGCCCGAGGGAGTGTCTCTACACCTAGTGCCCTAAGGTCTTATATGGTCTGAGAGTCATTGGTTGAAAGCTCGCTAAGGGGTAGCACTGTTAGCCTAATGGAATGAGACATTGTACAATCATGGTTTAAAAAAAAATAAAAATAAAATAAAATGAGAAATAAGTGCAAAAATTCCCTGTGAATATATATATATATATATATATATATATATATGAATAAAAATAAAGCATAAGAACCCTATGTGAACCCTTGATAGTGGTGATTGCTTGGTTTTAGTTAGAATTCATCGGCTTTTGAACTTTTTGAGTTACTCTATATGATTCCTTATAAGAAATTGGTTATGTATTGAATTTGAATATGTATTAGTTGGCATGGATGTTGACCACACACACACTATACCAGTGATAATGGTTTAAGATTCGAGGATTAATAAGGAATTATCGATTGGTTTTAATATAAAGTGTTGTCATGTTTACTTGATTTCTTTGAGGCTGGAGGATTAATTCTGATTCTATGATGCTGTTGTATTATTAGGCATATAGATTAGATGCATTACATATCATTGCATTTCATTGTTTACCATGTTAGTTTTGTTTTGTGCTTGAGGACTAGCACGATTTAAGTTTGGGGGATTTTGATAAGTGGGTTTTATACCCACAAATCGGTTCCTAATTCAAGCTTAATCGGTGTTAATTCCTTGCTTTTAGGTTTGTTTTTTCTTGTTTATTGTTATTTCGTGTGTAGGTTTGGTGGTGTTGAAAGTGATCAAAAATGGTGGATTAAAGGTACATTGTGGCAAGCAAAGGAGCAAAATAAAGCCATCTAGTAGAATTACTTCACGGCAGGAAATGGCGTTTTAAACTAACACTCACGGGCGAAGTGACCGAAGTCGATTTATAGAAGACATACGCCTTGTATGAGCCATTCAAAGGTTAAACCCACTGCATGCGAGGGTACGGGGCAAAGTAGTCTCCTAGTTGATTTTAAATGTTAAATACATGGAGCTTAAGTGATGGTAATGGTTTGGGACTTATATTAGCATGGAATGGTAATCAGAATATGTGTCTAAGTATATAATCAACAACAAATACAAGTTGGAAGGAGATTAGAAGGCAATTAACAGAGAAAGAATATAGATTTTTCAGAGCAAGCATTGGAGAGAAGATTTTGAAGAATTTTCATAATAGTTGCAAATTGAGCTGAAGAAAAGTGTGGTTCTGGATTTATTCTTTTCTTTTAGTTTATTTGTAATTGAAAGGATAATATCTTTAATTTATTCAGCGTTTATTTCATTTATGTTGAACTAAATTACTTTTTAGGCTTATGATGGATCTTTAAGTGAAACGATAGTTATGTAACTTTGATTTTCAGTTTAATAAGTTATTCCTCGATTTATCTATATTAATTTATGCTTGAATGTATGAATTGCCTGATCAACAATTCTTTGTGGACTTGTATGGATTCGAGGGAGGAAATACGAGTTTAGACTTAATTGATATAGTATGTGTTCTAGAATTCTGTGAATGAATAGAATCTTGATGAATGTTAGGGTAGAGATATGCTTAACATCGCATGTAATCGAATATAGAACTTGAACTTAAACCTTATTTGATTGTAATTCACATAGAGATATAGTGAGTTAGTTAATTAAGGTGTTTAACTTAATTCTATCTAAATTGTGGATTTGAGTTAATATGGTGTTAGTGCATCGAGAGGTAGCTAATTCTACTTTCGTGTACTTGATTAATAAACAGGGATAGTAAATTAAATTGGATCAAAGGATAATAACCAGAGTGAAGCTTAGGATGAAGTTGTAAGCCTAATTCTCCAATACTTGTTTAGAAATTTTGTTTTTGCGAGTTGTGATTGTTTTGTGATCTTAGTATTTTTAATAATTGAGAATTTATAATTTTAATCATTAATTTGGATAGTTTAATAAAATTGGGATTAATAGGAAACTAGTAATTGTGTGGTTGAAATTCATACTAATTTCTCTATGGGAACGATACTCTACTTACTATTATATTACTTGTTAACCACGTATATTTGCGTGCTGTGCGTAATTAGAATTTACCCAACAAGTATGTGCACTCGGGCTACGTGCTGTCCGCTCAAACATTCATAACTTTTAATTCGGGCATCCGATGGAGGAGTGATGTCCTTTTCAGAAAGTCATTGTCGAGAGCTACACAATGACATGGGATTAGAAATTGTCCGATGTCAGGAAGATGGGTCCATGACATGATCTCCAAGTCTTGGTTGTCTATCCGTTGTGTTGTCTTGTGCAGTTGTCACTCGGGATTTGAACTATGGTTCTTGTGGGACATCCTTGTATATAGTTTGAGTTGAACTATTTTAAGACGACGGTGTTATGATGTTAAGGTGGCAAAATAAACATTTTGCCCCTCCCGGGGTTATCTCTGGCTTTGACGTAGTGGTAGCAGTCATTTCTAAGGGTTATCTCCGGGATTGGGTTGCTGTTGACTCTGACTATCCTCAGGGTTATCTTTGAGGTTGGTTTGACCTCCCATGGTTATCTCTAGGGTTATAACTAACTTTCCTAGGGTTATCTCTAGAACTTGGACTGAATCTCTTAGGGTTATCTCCGAGATTATAAACTTAATCTCTTGGGGTTATCTCCGGGGTTGGAACTGGATCTCTCGGGATTATCTCCAGGGTTGGAACTGGATCTCCCGAGGTTATCTCCTGGGTTAGAACTGAATGTGACTTCCAGGGTTATCTCTGCAAGACAATTCTGCTCTCCTGCAGGGTTAGTAACAGGAATGTAAAATTTTGAGTTTCTACAGTAGAAAAAGGTTACAATTGTATAATATTTCTATAACAAAAGTCATCTACTTTTTAACCCTATCTAGGTAGATTGGTTTGTAACAAAAAGTTCCAATTATATAATATTTCTATAGTAAAAAACCATCTAATTTAAGGACCCAAGCTAGATAGATTGGTTTTTAGGCAGGTCATCATGGCTATCCTGATAGCCTCTTCCCACTCATTAAAGGCTTTCTTTTCTTTCTACAATCCAGAGACACGTGGAGGTAAGGGCAAGTGTCCACCCATGATTTTTGGAATTTTTATAAGTATAGGGATAATAAGGTAAAATGGTGCTTCTCCTTAAAGAAAAAAATTAGGCCACTTATTGACAATTAATTTTTCTAATTTCTCTTTCAAATTCAAATTTTAATTTTAATTTTTATTAGTCTATTTAATTATTCCCAAATTTAAGGTTAAGATTAATTATCATTAAATTTTTCTCTAATAATTTTGATCCTACAAGATTTCTTTAAGTTATAACAAAACAATGTCTATTACTATATATAACAACACAAATAGAGATAAACTCAATGTGAAAAAGTGTCGGTTGACACTTGTCCTTCAAAATTGTCCAACTACTTAGCCAAAATTGGTCAAAAGATTAAAGAAATAAGGAACTGCTTTTCCAATGGGTTTTTTTGCCTTTGACAAAGGAATTTATTGTTAGACAATTGGTTTTAAGGATAACTGATTCAATTTAGCCTATTTGTTAATTTATAGCTAGAGTTAAACTACAGTATAAATAACAAGCTGTTGAACTATTATCAGTTAAGTCTTTTGATTTTATGAATATAATTATAAACATTCTAATTTATCCTATATGTTAATTAGCACACCACAGTTAACAATTTTATGCAACATATAACCACTACTAATATCTGATAATTAAGTAAAAACTTGGATATAATTTGTGGCTAGATACACATCTATTACACCAAGTACCAAAAAATTCATAATTCAGCCCCCGGAGTAATTGGACTTAAAATTTACTACATAAACTACCTAATTGCATACAATATTCCCCCAAATTCAAATTATGACTGAAATTGACCAGGATACCTAACTTGTCGGGAAGTTAGTAGTTTTATACGATTTAACCTTGTAACATTTTGACTTAAAAAAATACAGCCTTTGTTTCCCTCCCATTTTTGTGACACACCCAAATTCATGTACTAGCTACAATGGACTGGTGCTCACTATTCAACCTGAACTTCATTGAGTATAGATATTATAGACTCACACTACTAACAACTAGGAAGTTCAATTGAACAACCTATTTCCTTGACAGAACATTGTAGACATTGCCAATAATGTTAAATCTAGAATAAAAATGCCATTAGATGAGAGGCAGATATGTTGCTCATGATACTACCCATCCATCACATCTATCTAGTCATATCTTAATAACATAATTTTAGTCACAATAATCTTCATATAGTTCCAGGTTCTTATAACCTTTACAAATCCAAACATAATATCCTTTATAATATTACATCAACAGTACTAATAATAAAAGTAATACATAAATACTTCTACTCATTCATTTTCCTTTTTCCTTTGTCTTTTCCCAATCTTCGATCTTCTCTCTACAGAAGCTTGACATCGGTAATCTTCACTGACTTATGAGATATATACGACTGATTTTATCAGTAAGTTGAGTCGTTGATCGATATTCAAAGACTACCGGATAATTAAACTCCTAACTTCATTTGAAATAATCAAGCATGATGAGTAGCAATAAATAGTAAAATAATCTAGATCCAGTGAAGTCCGTCTGAAATCAACTTCCTCCGTCTTTATAAATACCATTGGCCATAAACCCGACGTTGCTTCTTCCGCGCCAGTTTGCTCTAATGACCTTTCTCGACTCTGATTTGAGTCACCGCCCTGTTCGAAATGTAAGTTTCGCTGACTTTATGTCCTTCCTTTAAACAATTGAATTCGATTTGACGAATATACTTAATCTATGGTCATCTCTTTATAGAATCCAGCTAACGTAAGTTTGATATTGCCTTGACATAGTCTTGGGTTAAATCTGGCGGTTATCATTTTCGCCGATCGATATCTCTCGGAAAATATGACCTTACGATGGTATCGCGAGCCGTAGATTTTTGTGATGAATAATCGAGCCTTGCTAAATCAAAATCACGTAATAAGTCATCAAGTAACGATAAAGGATCAATGATAAGGTGATGGTGACATCATCCACGACGGAATCGGCCATGTTCTGCAGTTCTAACAGTTGTTCAACTTCCTTCCATACACACGCGGGACCGATGATTATCGCGACAAAAGCTTGAATCGGTTTATTCTGCGTCTCGAATCAGCTAATATATCTTTAAGATTTGAACACGTTGTGGGCTGATTTGAATGAATGCAAAGCTCTTAATTTGGCTTCATGCATTTTACGCGTTGTTGGGTGGTCGGTGTCACCAGAGACGCTCTTCGCTAAAATGAACAGTATCCACTGGCCTCATTTTCCAGCATGATGGATTGTTAACGATCTTCTCTAATGATCTCCTCCCCAACAAGCTGTACATTTAAGGAACCAATATACCACCGGAGTGGATACCATTTAAATAAATCAATCTGATAAGATGGGCTAGAGAATAATACCATGTGGATAGCTGCTCTGCCTACCTCATGGTTGATTCCCGATCTCGATCAAAGATCTAATTATCTAAGATTCAGGCCTATTTAAACGTTGAAACTCTAAAGAAAGTTTAGTATAATGACCCATCTTGACGTTGTCAAAAGGTGGTACGTAAAAACTACAACGTTATCGTTCACAAATCTCCCCAAATAGAGTCTAAAACCAAATAACTCGTGCGAACTTCTGCATCGTAAATACTCAAATAACCGCTTTATTTATCGACTTTTACAATCTTTTAGTCGATGACTCTGGACTGGCACTACTGTTTATAAAAAATATTTAATTTAGCAAGAGTGAGCAACTAATTGATCAGCAAATAGTAAAATTGTTTAGCATCTTATATATAATGATTATAATAATCTGATTCTGAAGCCTTCAACAATTGAAACATTAATTGTGAAGTAACTTGAACAAATAGGAATAAAAAAGATTCCTTTCATTAACATTTTTATCAACATACTGAGTGGTCATAAAGAACCATGAACTCATTACAAGGTTTAATAGTCATTCAACTTAGAACTTTCAGAGTATTTATAAATCACAAAGAATAAAAAACACTATTTGCAAGTACTTAAAGGAATCAACCTATTGTACCCTACATTATGCATAACATTCAAGTCATATGCATGGAAAGTCGATTTCCCGATGTAAATTACCCCTTTATCAGGGTTGTTCAACTCAGTTTTATAATAAGTGTCTGCTCCATAACAATTTGGATTGGATTAGCATCAATGAATTTTAACAATCCAATACTTCATTATTCCATATCAATGGTGTCTAGCTGAAACAAATGGCATCAACTCATTTATTAAAAAAAATTATGATTAAACGAGAACTTTAATGATTTAAACAGTTCGGTAATAGAACAATTCTTTTCAAAGGCACATAAGTGCGAAAATTATACATAAGCAAGCATAATCAATTTAATAGATCAACTTAACTAGGAAAACTTGCACAAATATATATGAAATTTACGTTGTTTCGTTCACTCTGCCCGTCAGTTTGAGGGTGATAAGCAGTACTCAATCTCAACTGTGTTCCCATTCTCTTTTGTAGGCTATTCCAGAAATTTAACGTGAAGCACATATCTCAATCGGAGACAATTGACACAGGCATTCCATGTCGCGAAACGATTTCCTTTACATACAAATTTTCCAACTGATTTAAATTGAAACGGATCTTGATTGGTAGAAAATGATATGTCTTTGTCAGTCGATCCACAATAACCTAAATTGCATCAAAACCCTTCTGTGTGGTTAGAAGTCCCACCATGAAGTCGTTCATAATGTGCTGTTAGAGTTTATGCCTTAGAGGCCAATTATTTGATATAATTGCTTAATGTTTTGATATTATATTTGATTGAATAAATGAATGATTTTATTATGGTTTTATTTACTGCGTTATATAATTGTTAACATAATAAAATTCCTTAGAATAGTGATACAAATTATATGGTTTCAAGTATGTGACTTGAACATGAGATTATATAATTACAATTAGTATCATTGTTCTTAAATGTCCCTAGTCGAGTATCATTGTTGATGGGACAACAATGATGCATCGAGACTAGTATATGGATTGATTGATGACCAAATCTCAAATTGGTCATAAATATATGAGATATTAAGTCAATGCATAGGTACATGTTAGAGAACGAAAATTGGATAGACCCACCATGAGAATTCTATGTGGAGCATTATGCGAAGTGTCATTAGCAATTCTCATAGTGACAATGATGTAATGGTCCTCTGACCTGCAATGACTATATTACTACACGGGAATTTATGTACTTTGATATCATCAAATGTCACCTTTAATAGGGTGGACTATAAAGGTGATTATTGGGTACATCATGAATCGTGCGAGGAATATGAGTGATCTAGATGGAATTGAACCCTCCTATTTATTAGGGGTGATATCCATAGGCCTCTTGATTGAGTAGGACTATGAAATGCATGGCCATGCTCAAATAGTGATTTGTTTCATATAGTCTACTCATTGATCAAGAAAACTCAGATTAAATTATGAAGAGTATGACACATTTCATGACTCGAGTTTAATATAGGATATTAAGGTTAAAAGGATTAAATTACATTGAAGCATTGGTCACTAAAAGGTTGCATCGAATCATCGATCTTATTATTACTTGGGTAGCAGTGATGCATTACTAGATGCCGCTCACTGTTTATAATTTTATAATATGATTTTAAAATTATTGCCAATGTGATAATAACCTATAGGGTCACACACATAGAACGTAATTTAAAAGGGAATAAATTTAAATTTTAAGGATTTAAATATATTAATATGATTAACAGTATTTAAATCACGAATTTAAATTAAAAGGAAAGTTTGTATATACGTATATTAATTAAGTAAGACTTAATTAAGTTATATATATATAAATTCGGATTTTATGAAATTAGGTTTTGATTAATTCCATTTAACTACTATATATAGGATATATATAGCCTACTTAGGGTTAATTCATAACTTGAAAACCCTAAGCTTCTTAGAGAGAGACTAGAGAGAAAACATACAATTTCATAAAGGTTCCTTTGGTGGCTAGTACCGCAAGTCCTCTTATTGCGTAATCGTCACGACGGTTAGATGCGGCGTTCGTGTGGATACTATAGAGTCGTAGTTTCGTGAGGAATTGCGTTAAGGATTCGAGCGCATCAATTTTAGATTCTCGTTTTTCATGTTCGGTATAATCTCTAAACAACTGAGTTAATTGTTTTTCGCATGGATCCTGTTTTTGGGTTTCAGGAAATTGCTTTGCATTTTTATATTTCCGCTGCGTTTTATGTGCCTAACCCCTACATGTGCTCCCATTTCCACTCTGGTATTTCTAACAGTTAAAGTAGACCACTCAGCCTCTGGTGCTCTTCTTTGACTCGTTGACACGTAAGACATCTATTGACGCACTCTGTAACCTCTCATTTCAGATTGGGCCACCAAAAGTGCTGTCGAAGATCCTAGTACATTTTTGTGTTTCTTGGATGAATAGAATATGTCGTGTTGTGTGCCTCATGCAAAATTTCCTCTCTCAATTCAGTTACGGCTGACACCCACACTCGACCTTTGAATCTTAATATACCGTCGTTATCCATTCTGAATCTGTCTTCTTCATTTTTTGTTATCCTTTTCTTTATCTTCTCGCACTCTCAATCATTCTCTTGCGATTCTTTTACTCTATCTAATAACGTCGGACGAGCTTCCATTACAAATAACTTACCCTCGAACTTTCTGTGTTCCTTCACCTCTATTTCCAATCTTCCCATTTCTCTTATTAGTTCTTCTTGAACCGTCAATTTTAGTAAATTCTCCCTTCCTTTCCTACTCAATGCATCGGCTACTACGTTTGCCTTTCCCGGGTGATAAAGAATTTTGTAGTCTTAGTCCTTGATCAATTCAAACCACCTTGTTTATCGCATGTTCAACTCCTTTTTCATGAAGATATATTTCAGACTCTTGTGGTATGTATATATCTCACATTTCTCCCCATACAAATAATGTCTCCAGATTTTCAACTAAAAAACTACCACTGCTAACTCCAAGTCATGTGTAGGGTATCGCTGTTCGTAATCTTTCAACTGTCATGACGCATACGCAAATGACCTTTTTGTGTTGCATTAGCACACAACTAAGACCTCTGTGTGACGCATCACTATATACCACAAAGCCTCCCGTATTATTTGGTAAGGATAACACAGGCACCTCGCTCAACCTCTTCTCTAATTCTTGGAAACTCCCTTCGCACTTTTCTGTCCATACGAACTTCATTGTCTTCCTCGTTAGATTTGCCAATAGGGTTTCTATCTTAGAAAAATCTTGGATATTACCTGTGACACCCCCAAATCCATGTACTCGAAAATCCCACAGATTTGCTGCTCACTCATCAAAATAAATAGCATCTAACTACCCATAATAATGATAGAAATAAAATTGAAATAGAATCTTCCCAATTAAGGGTTACAACATCTAAAAAAAATCAATCACAGGTTATCTAACCTTAATGCATCAAATGTGGAAACATCATAAACAAAAAAGTCTTGCACATCACATCATAAGTCTTAACATAATTCTTCTCGAAAACTAAATAAGTCTTCATCATTTGTTTGCTTTACTCTTGCCCTTACTTGTGGATGGCTCATCAACTTTTTCAATCTTAGCTACAATGTTATTATGCAAGAGGGAGCAACCCACAAGTTTTAACAATAGTAGCAATAATAACACGAGAATAAACTATGGATACTGAACAAAAGAAAACTTGGCTTTTGAATCAAGATTAGAACAGGAATCAAAAGTACATCTGAGGGTCACTAGACTATGAACTATGTCCCAGGCTTTCAATTATTTCTACTTTAAACCTTTAACAGTCGTAAGACTATATGGACCTTCCTTCTCGTACTTAGGGGGATCAACTCTTAGTACCAAGTATGTTCCTAACATCTTAACTCTATCGCGTAATATAATCCCCTATAGAAGGGTTTGTGAGGACTCGAATTTTCAAGAATTATTAATAATAAAATTTTAATAAATAAATTCTTAAAGCATGAGATGGGTTCAAACAAGAATATATATGTGTTACGAGGTATGTGGTATTGTGTTACATAGGGTAATATGAGATATGTAATAAGTGATGTTGTGTTTAATAAATATATATCATTATTATATATTTGTTATAAATTGTAGAGATGGATTAGTAAAAAGATGGATAAGATTTATCTATCGACATTAAATAATTTATAGAATAAATTTATCATAGTAAGTTGGTGACATTAAATATCTTTGATGAACAATCACCATTTTCTTGAATATATATACGATCCGGATCTTAAGCTCGTCCTTTACCTAGCTCACCTTGCTCACCCCCCTTTAGCGATGGACCGAGCGACAATTCGGTCCGTCGCTATATATAGAACTGTAGTCTTTAGTGACAGACAACATATAGTGACAAACAACATATAGCGACGGACCGAATCGTCGCTCGGTCCGTCGCTAAAAGAGGTGAGCAAGGTGAGCTAAATAAGGGGTGAGCTTAAGATCTGGACTATATATATATATATATATATATATATACTAGTAATTAGTATGATGTAATATGAGTTTTAATTAGTGCTTAAGCTATTCATGGATAGATTGAGATAGTAAAGCATAAATTAGTTAATTATGAGAATTAACTAACAAGTATAAATATTGGTTAATTTATATTAAATTGGAATTTATATTAAGGAATAATATAATTTGAATATTAAAGCCTTAATTAACTATGGTAATATAGTAAGGGGTTTAAGAATCACTTAAGTAAATAGTGAGTTAATACACGTGTGGAATATGTGATTATAGTAGGTGCCTATATATATATATATACGCGTTGTTAAACCAATATACCTTTAAATAAAAATTGGTTGAGAATTATTAAATAATTTGATACACTATGAGAAGTGAAGATTAAAGGAATGTATGTATGTGTTATATATATCTTGAATTATATGATTTAGTGGGAAGAAAATATATATATATATATATATATATATATATATATATATATATATATATATATATATGAGATCTTAATAGTTAACTAATTATTAAGGGAAATAGAGTTTGAACTTATAGTTAATCTCTAAATCATTGAAGAAGGTTGTGATAGATAGTTAACTGGTATAGCAAGCTAGTAATTTAAAAGCATGAAGTATTTATGAATTGAAGCTAAGGTTCTGCTCAAGCTTAACTTGTCTGCCTCTAAATTTGAGGTGGCGCAGCTGCGCCACTTCCAAGCATAAGACCAGTGCAGCTGCGCATAAGACGTAGATTGTATAATTTAAATAATTAATAGAGTAAATATTAATTACTCTAACTGTAAAGGTTTAACTATAATTATTAAAAGAAAATAAATCGTAAGTTAATAAATAATTTATATTAACTATCATTATAACGTTGGAGTATATTTGAGATAGTAGATTTTATGGAAAATGATGGGTTGAAAATACCCATCTATATTATATAATTAGCCCAATTAAAATATTATTGTGATAACCCGGGATTTCGAATAATCTAAATTTTACGAATAATTTTTTTTTATATTTAATATTGGCATTGACTATTAATATTGTACTATGTATATGTGATACGAGTCTTGAGAATTAGTCAATCTGTGTATTGACTAAGAAATTAGTGTAGAGTTGTGCTTAACAGCTTTGGAAACCTTAACCCTAATTCTGGATAGGGATTCGATAGAAAATATAATTAAAATAATTATATTGATATGTATGTGTTTGTACTGTATAGAAATTTTGAACAATAATTTATCGGATAAGATTTGAAATTAATAAAACCTAATAAGATATTAGAAACCCTAATCTTAGGATTAGAAACTCTAACGCGCGGTTAGCAACCCAAATTGAAAGCCGAGAAACCCTAATTTCATATTTGGTATTCCTAAACCCTAATTAGGAAACTCTAATCCTAATTAGCGAGCATAATGTGTTTATTAAACACTAACATGATTATGAAAACCTAATTTAATTAAGAAACCCTAATTTTAGTTTTGAACTTTTAATTTTCTAATTTAAAAACCCTAATTAGAAAATCCTAAAAAGTTAGTGTTGTAAAACCTAAGGGTTAGAACCTTAGGGTTAAACCCTAAGGGTTTGGTAAATTCCATGTATGCCATTAAATTTGGAAGGAAAAAGACCAAAATGCCCTTTTAGTATATTTTTATATGTAACTTGCAAATCTTTGTATATTTGTAGTAGGTGACCAACTCAATTGACTTTGTGGCATGAAATCTCCAGCAATATCAGCTCTTTATATCAGATCTAGCAACATATCACAATATATATATATTTGAGAGAGAAAGTCTATCATTTTACTTATTTTGCACCCAAGCTCTCACCAACTCCTTCTCTATCTAAACCTCCGAATTTGTGAAGTGTTTCAGTCACATATTAACCTTCTAACACATCTAGATCAGGTTGGTAAAGCCAAGATCAAGCATATTCAAGAGAAGGTATAAACCCTATCTCATTCTAGATCTTGTATGCTATGTTCAAATATGTGTTTATATGTTTAGAATCTTGCTAATGGATGTTTTATGGTGACCTATGATGATCTACCATAGATCTATAGCATCAAAGTTGACAAAAAGTGAAAATTTTCAAAACTTTTCTTGAGTCTAAAAATGCTCTGACAAGCAAATGTCAGTTACCTTAGATCTTCATGTGTTTATGTTTTGAGTTGTTTTAAGCTTTATGTTTGTAGCCTGACATGTTGTCTTTGATATGGAAGTGGATTTACAGCCATTAAATGGCTAGATTTGTAGTTATTAACGGTCAAACCAGATTGATAAAGGCATGATAAGCCAAATCTGGGTAACTGAAAAGGCTAAACCAAATATTCAACAATTATTTTCAAGGCCTGGATCTGACATATGTTATGTTATTTGATGTTGTATTTGTAATCAAGTTATAGCCTAATATGTGGACTCTAGAATCGTGCCTTTAGATCTCTTAAAAAGTAAACAGATCGAATGTAGCAAGTGCTCAAAGTATCCTATTCGACCATGATAGCAGTTTTCTAGAATTTCTAGAAAAGTATCCTATTCGATTGAGTCATGCTGTTTCTGTTTTCTAGAATTTTGAAACCAATGAATAGTATCTGATAGCAGTATTTTGGAATTTCTAAATTTTTGATCAATGATTTGAAATACTGTGAACCGAGACAGAGTTGTATCTTGTGGATCTATTGTTGTTAAAGCCGATTTGTTGTTAAACCCATTCTGTACTAGTATGACCATAACATAGAATGGATTTGACAAGAATTAATTGAGGCCGAAGTAGCTGGAAAACCCGGGTTTTCATGTTTATAGCTAACCCCGATATTGTAGACCATGTTAACTTGATCTCAGAGTACTATCGTTGTGCCTGTATCTTGATTGAATCGATGTAATTGAGACTCATGTAATGGATTCTTGAACAAGCTCGTGGCTTTAGATCTTAGCATTTAGAGAAACTATATACGCATTTACAATATCAAAGCTTAAGTGAGCCCAAAACACGATCATAATATAAATTAAAGTCGGTCAAACATAAGATGTAATTGGTAATCGGCCGCCGTTGTTCTTGAGCTCAAGAACACCAACAATGACGCTTAGTGTCGCTAAAGGGCTATATACGACGGTTGTTAATAATTTTAATTTCGAATTTCTAAAAATTATTTAAAATAGACATAAATTATAAAAAATACCAAAAATGGTTTTAAAAAGTATTTTAAATTATGAAAAATAATTTTTGACTATTTGAGATATTTTTCATTAATATTTATAATTATTTAAATATTAATTTTATTTAATTAGTTTATTAAATAAATTAGAGAAAATGATTTTAATTATATAAAAATCATTTTAAATAAGAATAACGTGTTTAAAAATATTTTGAGTTAAAATATAATCTTTAATATTTTTAGAGAATTTTCATTAATAAATTAATATTAATGATATTAAATTTATTTAATTATTAAATTAAATAAATAAGTTAAAAATAATTTTATTGATTTAAAAATCATTTTAAATGATAATAAAGTGTTAGAAAATATTTTGAATTATAAAATGTAATTTTCAATATTTTTGGAGAATTCTCATTAATAAATTAATTTTAATGATATTAGATTTATTTAATTATTATATTAAATAAATGAATTAAAATGATTTTATTAATTTCAAAATCATTTAAAAATAAGAAAAATGATTTAAAAATATTTTAAGTTATAATTAATGACTTTTAATATTTGGATGATAATTTCATTAATATTTAAATATTAATGGTGATGATTTAAAAATGATTTTAATTTTTTAAAAATAATTTTAAGTGGAATATTGTTGATTTAAAAATATTTTAAGTTATTGATAATAATTTTAATATTTTGACAAGTATGTCATTAATATTTTAATATTATTAAATATTAATGATGATAATATTATTTGATAATTAAATAATTTAAAAATGATTCCGATGTTTGAAAAATTATTATAAATTATAATAATTGTTTATAAATTATTGTGTAGCTGTAATCAGCAGAAGAGGCAAGTTTCCTAACTCAACCTTGAGTTAATATTGTTTAATTATTATGGTGGTTAATTATTGTTAATTATACCACGTCCAAGAATTTATTATTGGTTATTCGCAGTTAGTGCATGTTTAATAATTCAAATTGAATTACTAATTAGAAAAATATACATTTGTAGAATAACTGTTGTTGGATATTCATATCCGTAGAAGATAGAATTAATCGACAAAGATAATTATTCGCTGTTGAGAAGTGTCTTAGCCAATTATTCGGCGAACATTTGTTAAAACTTGATAGGTTCGAGAAGAGAATTCAATTATTATTGACAGATCAATGCCAATTATTTCGGCTAGATCAAGAAGTAATTAGAAATTGAAATCACAGTATTTCGTTGTTAAATCAAAATCTTTATTCTGAGACTGAGAAGAACAACCTTTTATATAAAGGGAATATTTTATTAGTCGTATATTCGGCCTTTGTGCGCGATTAAGTATTATGTATAATATATGGTATAATAAAGCTGATCACTTTATATACTTGCAGAGGGGTATGATCTAATCTTTATGGTTATCTGATACACCTGGGTATATCAAAGTATAACTTTGATAGTTACTTGAGAAGAGAAGTCCAAGATCCAATGGATCGCTCAGCATAAATCTGAAAAACATTCCACTTTATTATTTCATAGAATTAATTCTTGATTATTCATTTGAATATCGTAGAAAATCTTGAAAGCGTTGTACTCTTTGATTATCAGATTATTGTTGCGTAGAATGCGAGAAGACTTGTTATTTATTCCTATACATTTATCGTATGTCTTAATTTACGAGGGCAAACATGTTGCTCGCCCTTGCTAAATAAAACCTTTCAGCTAGGGACAAAGTTGCAAAAGGTGCTGTGAAGAAGAACAAAGGAAAAAGCATAGTGATAAATTAGTATAATGAACATTATTATTATTATGTTGTATTGTAAACCCTTTTTGTATATCTAAGGGGTATGTTTGTAATGTTAAGGTTAGCAGACCTGAGACTTATGTATTGACAACATATATTAATGAGTTATGTATTCCTATTTATATTTGAATGGGTAGTTAGATGGTATTATATTGTGGATCGTGAACACCAAATTCGAGAAATGGGGAACCCAGATTTGGGGGTGTCACAATTATTGGATTAAACCAATGTACATAAGGTACATGATATTATGTATTGGTGTATATCTAAAGTATGAATATACTTATGTGGGTGTACATAAATGTTTGTGTATATGTATCCCTAACTTAATTGATGTAACCTGTGACATCCCCAATCTGGGTACTTCATTCACACAAGACTTGGTGTTCACTTTCCATTCATTTATATCTATCTACCCAAATATAATAAAATTTAAACAATAAATCTTCCCATTAAAGGGTTACATAACTTAATCAGTAAATCTCCCAGGTTATCTAAACTTTAAAAAAAACATACATCAAGTGTGGAAAATTAAAATAGTTACACCACAATATTTAGAATACAATCTGTCATCATGAAAGTCAATAAATTACAAGTCTTCAACACCTGTTCATTTTTCCTTTTCCTTTGCTAGTGGTAGGTTCATCGACCTTCTCAACCTTAGCTGCAATAATTATATATATATATATATATATGCAAGAGTGAGCAAAAGTAATGCTCACTTGAAATAACAATGAATAAGAACATCATAATAACCGCCAATGAATAGGCTCAACAGAACTGAATAATACTCTATCAATAATAATCAAGAACTGAAACCAAAATATGAAATTTATCTGAGGGTCACAAGACCACGAACTATGTCCAAGGTTATAAGTAATCTTTCAACTTAAACCTAAATAGTAATAAGACTGTAGGGACTCCTCTTACATAGGGTGACCAGCCTTTCATACCATGTATTGTGCACAAACATCTAAACGTATCGAGTAAATAATACACCTATAATAGGGGTGTTCTTCTCAGTTTTAGAGTACAAGTCCGCACCAAAGAAGTTTGGTTTGGATAAGTTTCAAGGGTAATTTAGGGTTTAACGATCATTAACTAAGGGTTAGTTGAATTAATAAGATCAATATCATTTCAAATGATCGATAACAACATAATGTGGAATAATTACCAATCATAAGTGAATCAACATTATATATCAAAGTCATGCTTAGAAATAAGCTAAAAAGCATAAGCATTCAGTAATACAATAAACCTCGCTTAAACAATATTAAGCTAAGGCTAAAAGAATTGAATTATTGAACATACATTAATGAATAACAAGCTGAGAAGAAATCTTACTCAATATAACAATAGAGATTAGAAACTTGTATAAAGTAAATAAGATAGGATAACTCAATTAGAGATTAGAGTTCAAGAACTTGCATTTATTATAAAGAGAATGGTACTAGGAAAACTTGCTGAATTGTAAACAAGTTAGAGTAGCTCAAACAACAATTAGAGTTTGAAAACTTGCCTCATGCGTCAGCTATTAAATTACAACACACGTTCACCTACATATTTTATTAGAATCATAACATCTATTAGATATGCTAACACCCACTTTCCAAGTTAAATCCCATTTTAGTTGAACTTGTTATTTTAGTAAAAGTTCTAATCACTAATACCATATACAATTCAGAAATCACAAGTCTGTTATAGTATCTTTATGACATGCTCACCACATTAACATTGCCATTAGACTAGTAAAAGCAATTTTTAAAATCTGCACAATCAACAGACATCAATGTCATTTATCTTGGCTAGTAGCGCTAAATGTCAGGTCATTTATAGCTTTTTAGAAAGCAGCGGTTGGTTAGTAGTATGTCGTCACGTCGTTTACGCCTTTGACACCGGTAGCAAGAAATTTTGGTCAAAAGTGCAGTGACGAAACTACTTAGTCAATTTTCATACTCTGCTCAAAACCAAACTCACGAACCTTATCAATTAATCAGCAAATTACATACACCCAATTGATATAGGCTTCATATAAATATTACCCATCACATATATACTGATTTAGAACAATTAAACAACAACTACAATCCAATTAAGTCCTTTGAATTGCATATTTTTGCCAAAACTTCATTTTTTATATCTTTAGAAAAAATCATCACTAAAACTTCGTTACTACACCAAATCAATTCATTCAAATTGTATTCTTTTTGTTTCTTAATGAATTAACACATTCAAGAATCAATTTAAAATTTAGTTCACAAATCAACTACCAAATTTTGACTCCAACAAGCCATATTCATAGTTACATTTACTATAATTAGTTCCTCTTATTTTTGAACAAAATTTTCCTAAATTTATATACCAAATCCTTGTCTAGATGTTAGTTATAACATTATAATTACATATACACACAATCAATCACTTTATATATCAACAATTCATCAAAATTGCATTACAGAGAGTTTGAAACTCAAGAACATAAAATTTTTCATATATGTAAAACTAAAGCTTTAGAAATTATACCTTCAATTTGCTTGTTTAACCCACGAGAATGATTAGCTTTGATTCCTCAACCTCTTTCCTTCAAACTCACAAGCTTCTCTCTTTTTCTCTCTATTTCTTCTCAATTCTTCCTCTCTTCTATTCTCAGGCTTAAGCCAAAATTTTAACTTAAAATAAAACAGACACAAGAATAAAAATGGACAAGTAACTAATACCCCTACTAAATAATATTTTACGTTAAAAATTTTCAAAATAATTTGTTAGTTAAAATTTCAAAAGCCACAAGGTTTTGTTTGGATAAAACTAATTAAAATAAAAATTAATATCTTTAAGCCTTGTTTGGAAAAAGCTGAATTAAAATTCTCTAATTTATTTTAATAAATCACTTATTATATGTTTTAATGGTCACCTCTAATTAATTAAATTCCAATATTTTAATTAATCATTAAAATTATAATTTTACTTAACAAAACTTTGAATCTCTAATTCAATTATTAAATGAAATTAATACATAATTATTCAATAACTCAATTAATTATTACTAACTTTCTCTAATTTAATTATTAAATTAAATTAGATTATTACCATTATATAATATGATAATTAGTTAACCACTCATTTAATTTAATTAACTTATTAATTTACATTTCAACCCACAAAAATTCTTCGAACATCAACTTAGTTAATATATTTCACTTAATTAAGTTAGTCCACAATTATTCATGAATTATTTATTTAACTAATAAATAATCCAATAAATATTTACTTAACAACAAACACATCAATTAAAATATTTATTTAATTCAATAAATATTTTAAATTATAAATAAAATTTTGGATTGTTACAGTAACAATATTTAGCTATTAGAGATAAGCTTGCTAGTTCCTAAAGGAAATAAACCCAAGTGTGCAAGTTGTAAGACCCCGAATTTTATGAAATAAAAGTAATCAATTTTCCTATTTAGTAAATGGTTAAATTGATAAAAAGTTAAAGTTAAGGGTGATATATATAAAATTTTCAAAATACGCAAGTGGTTATAAAATACTCATTTTCATTGGGGAATATTCGTTTGGTCGTGGAATATTCTTGTTTGTGGGAATATTCATACTCTGGTAGCATCCATTTGTGGGCCCCATATAATGAATAAGCGTGGGATGAAGAAAAGCGACAAGTTTGATTTTTATAAATAACGACGTAGTTATTACTGAATTAACATTGTTGGAATACTCGGTGGTTAAAAATACGATGTCTGGCGTGGTTGCATAAGAAAGATAGCACGGTATTGCAGATATTTTGAATTATTGATTCTTACGTAAGAAGGCACTACTCAATAATTGTTAGAGTAATTACTGTTCAATATTTTATTTTATTGATTCAATAATTGCTGCGTTGATATTTTATATTATTGTTGTTTCAATAATTGTCACTGTACAGTATTTCCCATTATCGGATCAATAATTCTTATTATTTGAATAATATTATTGGATAGCATTATTTGCAATGTCTAGAAAGTTACATCGAGGAGAGTTTGGTCACCTAATTCAATGCTTGCCAATAAGGAGAAATCCTTATCGAAAGCCCCTCTTTCTTTTGAGGAACTACCGGGTTGTCATAATTGTGATTCTGTAATATTATTTATGAATAATTAATTATTGATTTATATAATAAGAAAATATTTATTTGATGCGGATATAAATGATGAATTAATTTATGTGGTTATAAATGAAGGAATTAATGTTGAGGTGTTTTATCAGTATTTTTGTCGGAAATGAGGTATTAAAAATCAAACCAGTGTTCTTATGATATATTGCGTGAGTTATAATTTTAAATTTGACCGTTGGATCGTTGTGATTTTTGGATATGTTATACATATATAAGTTGAGTATATGTCCACAAATTTTAAACCGTTAAAACTGAACGTATAAATTTTTATGAATTTTAAGAGGTGTCTGGTTCAGAAATTGTTGAAGTTTCAGAATCTATCATTTTGGTGGAAAATTCTAGAATGCGTGGGCCCCACCTATGGTTGGTGAAGAAATGTGCTAAAATTCTAATTAAAATGTGGTGGGTGGAAATAGTATCTGGTAAAGCCATCAGATAGCAGGTCAAGTCTTCTTCGGCGTGCTAACATTTTCCTATAAATAGTGGGCTAAGTTAGAATTGAAAATTACACCAGAAACATAAGCTTTCTCTCTTTCTCTCTCTATATTATAAAGCTTATTTTGTGAGTATTTATATACTTTGAGAGTTGCTATTTAGTGCAAGGTTCCTTCGGCTTTACATTCCGGTCAGAAATACTGCTCTTTCGAGGTAAGGGATTATAAGGGATTTTAAGTGTTATTATGTTTCTTCAGTTTCCTAATTTTTCTGATCTTCAAAAATTCTGGAATAATTTGAAATGATATTTTGATGAGTTTTCTCGATTGTGTCCAAAAATGGCGATTGTTGGAATGATAGATTAGGAGTTATTGATTTTATGAGAAAAGACTATTTTAAAAGTAAACCCTTATAACTCCTTGTGGTTAACTCCAAAATTGATGAACTTTTTATTGGGAGTACATCTATATAATATTAGTATACCCTGTTAATTTTGGAATATTTGGACAAATGTACAATTTTTGATAAATATCTAAATATTCGACAGTTTTGGCCATGTGAAAAATAGTAAATGAATTTTAAAAATTCTGATAAAAATATATGTTCAATATGGGACTATATTATGCTAAATCCCAGAAAAGAAATATTTTTGGAACTGATTTAGTATTTTTCATGAAAATGAACTAGTTATGAGTAAATGAATTAAATATGTTATGTAAAGTAACAAAATTGGAAAATAGGATTTTATGGCTTTGGAATCCTATATAAGGTATATGCAGATTTTTGATGAGGGTTTTGGTTATTGGTGATGAAATTTTATGATTTTGGCATTTTAGGATGATTAAATGCATTAACTGGTAAAGTGTAAACAATTAAAATAAATTGTTTATAAGTTTAAGAAATGATTAAAATATTGTGGTAATATTAGTAATATTAGATTATGAGATTATAAAGTGATTTATAACATTTGGATTAAGGTGTTATGAAATCATTGATTCATGAATATTACTCTTGAAATTAAATGCAGTTGTTGATCGTATTGTTTTTATTATCATATATAACATTTTTATAATCTCGGTGATGAAATTTCTCTTTGACTTAAGTGTAAAGATGGGTAGATTATTGGTATGATTGTGACTATGGGTTCTCTTTGGCTAGTAGTGCAAAGATGAATTGTTGACTGGTATGATCATGACCATTGAATTTACAATTGAATATTTTTAGCTTAAGAGCAAAGGCGAATTGATCAACATGGTTATAATTTTTGTTTATATAAATTCTGAAATGATTATATATTTCTTTGACATATTAACATCTTTGGCCTATAGTGAAAAGATGAATTGTTGATGAATATCTTTGGCGTGTAGTGCAAAGATGACCTGTTGTTGAATATCTTTGGCATGTAGTGAAAAGATGAACTGTTAATGAATATCTTTGGCCCATAGTGCAAAGATGAACTTATTAGTATGATTATGAACAGGAACTGTAATTTGGTATAACCATGATCTTTGATGTTTCAGGTAAAGTCATGTGATGAAAAATATCTTTGTGTTGGATGAGAAGAGAAAATTAGAACTACAATTATGATTATGAGTTATTCACATGACTGTGAATAGGATCTGTTGATTAATGTTACAGGGTTAAAGCATTGTTGGTGGACTTTTAACATGGAGAAGATAATAGACTTTATGGTCTATTTGACTCTTCTAATGGATTGTTTATTCCGCTGCAACTATTGTTGAAAAGTTTTATCATCTACCATATGTTCTAAATCTATGATTTATTACTGATGAAGGCTATTGATAATTTAATTGTCTTTAGTCATAATATTCTTTACTAAGCTAGTTGTGCTCACCCTTTTGCTTCATAAGTCCTTACAGGTAATAAGAGTGTTGCCGGGTCGAGCTGGGATAACAGGGAAATAGAACGATGGTTTATAGCCGTTGAGGTTATCCCTAAATAGTATGTAAATAATTTTATTGAGAACTTTAGATAAGTGTGTCATATTGTATACGTCATTTGATATTTAATTTTGGTGAATCGAATAGGGTAAGGTGAACCCAACTTTGGAAGGGTGTTTTGTCACTATCATACAAGATGTCAAATGACCTATGAGTTATCATAAGATAGGGTTGTGCACATCCACTTGCTGAGTATATCTACGAGCACTACCTATATGATCTTGGAGTTTATTTGAAATATAATTTTCAATCGGAAATAGTGGAGATAGTTATATGTCAAGAGAAGACTCACCATTGGAAGGAACATGATAATAATCTTCTCATTTTTCTTTGGGGTCTATTGGATCAACCAAGGATAATTCTATGGACATATGATATCTATCATAACTTAGATTCATGGCCTCCTATGTACGAAGGTTTCCTTGAGCACTTCCCAAATATTTTAATTTCTAAAATAGTTATTGATTATACCTTTATGTAATGTATCAATGTATGGTGTTATCCATAGTTGGGACATGAGTCATAGTTGGTATTAAAACTCCCAGTATATGTGTTGTTGTATTTTACATGACAATTGTAGTAATAAAGTTGTAGTTATTTTCTGTACTATGTATTTGGTGACTCGGAATAGGTTGGTTGAATTGGACCTATTTTGGGGGCATCACATTTGGTATCAGAGCTTAGGCATATGATCTCAAGCGGAGATCCGAGATGAGAACTAAGAAGGGAGAGATGAGTAATATCCTTCGCTAGTGTGTGTCCTACCTAAGCTGAATTTTCTTACTTAATTTGACAAATTGTGATATGTCAATTAAACTTTGTTTTGAAGCTGTAATCTAGAATGATATCATAAATACATGAGATGAGCAATGGAGAAATCATAAGGACAGGGAAGATGGAATCTGAGATAAAAGCAAGGTATTCTCAACTCTTAGAAATACCAGGTATGTAAATTTTGAGGATGAAATTTCATAAGGAGGGGAGATTGTAAGATTCGAATTTTATGAAATAAAAGTATTCAATTTTCCTATTTAGTAAATGGTTAAATTGATAAAAATTTAAAGTGAAGGGTGATATATATAAAATTTTCAAAATACGCCAGTGGTTATAAAATACTCATTTTTGTTGGGGAATATTCATTTGGTCGTGGAATATTCTTGTTGTCGGGGAATATTCGTACGACGGTGCAACCATTTATGGGCCCCATAACAGAATAACTGTCGGATGAAGAAAACGACAAGTTTGAGTTTTTATAAATAACGACGTAGTTGTTACCATTAACACTGTTGGAATACCCGGTGGTTAAAAATACAGTAATACGCATGGTTGCATAGTAGCACACGGTATTGCACATTATTTTTGAATTATTGATTCTTACGTAAGAAGGCACTACTCAATAATTGTTACAGTAATTACTGTTCAATATTTTATTTTATTGATTCAATAATTGCTGGGTTGATATTTTATATTATTATTATTTCAATAATTATCACGACAAAGTATTTCCCATTATCAGATCAATAATTCATATTATTTGAATAATATTATTAGATAGTATTATTGGCAATGTCTAGAAAGTTCTATCAAGGAGAGGTTTGGTCACCTAATTGCGCGCCAGTAAGGAGAAATCCTTATCGGAAAGCCCCCTCTTTCCTGGGAACGGCCTGGTTGTCATAATTGTGATTCTATAATATTATTTGTGAATAATTAATTATTGATTTATATGATAAGGAAATATTTATTTGATGCAAATATAAATGATGGATTTATTCATGTGGTTATAAATAAAGGAATTAATGTTGAGGTATTTTATCAGTATTTTTGTCAGAAAGGAGGTTTTAAAAATAAAAGTAGTGTTCTTGTGATATATTGCGTGGGTTATAATTTTTAATCCGACCATTGGATCGTTGTGATTTTTGGATATGTAATACATATATAAGTTGAGTATATGCCCACCAATTTTGAACGGTTAAAAATGAACGTATAAATTGTTATGAATTTTAAGAGGTGTCTGGTTCAGAAATTGTTGAAGTTTTAGAATTTATCATTTTGGTGGAAAATTCTAGAATGCGTGGGCCCCACCTATGGTTGGTGAAGAAATGTACTGAAATTCAAATTAAAATGTGGTGGGTGGCAATATTTGCAGTGTAAAGCCCATAAAGTGCTTAAGTCAAGTGCGCTTTGCGTGCTTAACATTTTCCTATAAATAGAGGGCTAAATTAGAATTGAAAATCACACCAGAAACATAAGCGTTCTCTCTTTCCCTCTCTATATTATCAAGCTTATTTTGTGAGTATTTAGATACTTTGAGAGTTGCTATTTAGTGCAAGGTTCCTTCTTGGTTTTATATTCCACGTAAATATCGCTTCTTTTCGAGGTAAGGGATTGTAAGGGATTTTAAGGGTTATTATGTTTCTTCAGTTTCGTAATTTTTCTGATCTTCAAAAATTCTGGAATAATTTGAAATGATATTTTGATGAGTTTTCTCGATTGTGTCCAAAAATGGCGATTTTTGGAATGACAGGTTAGAAGTTATTGATTTTATGAGAAAAGACTATTTTAAAAGTAAACCCTTATAACTCCTTGTGGTTAACTCCAAAATTGATGAACTTTTTATTGGGAGTATATCTATATAATATCAGTATACCCTGTAAATTTTGGAATATTTGGACAAAAGTACAATTTATGATAAATGTCTAAATATTAAATAGATTTTGGCTATATGAAAAATAGTAAATGAATTTTTAAAAATTCGAGAAAAATATATGTTCAATATGGGACTATATTCGCTAAATCCCTTAAAAGAAATATTTTTGAACCGATTTGGTATTTTTCATGAAAATGGACTAGTTATGAGTAAATGAATTAAATATGTTATGTGAAGTAACAAAATTGGAAAATAGGATTTTATGGCTTTAGAATCCTATATAAGGTATATGCAGATTTTTTATGAGGGTTTTGGTTATTGGTGATGAAATTTTATGATTTTGGAATTTTAGGATGATTAAATGCATTAATTGGTAAAATGTAAACAATTAAAATAAATTGTTTATAAGTTTAAGAAATGATTAAAATATTGTGGTAATATTAATAATATTAGATTATGAGATTATAAAGTGATTTATAACATTTGGATTAAGGTGTTATGAAATCATTGATTCATGAATATTACTCTTGAAATTAAATGGGTTGTTGATTATATTGTTTTTATTATCATATATAACATTTTATAATCTCCGGTGATGAAATTTCTCTTTGACTTAAGTGTAAAGATGGGTAGATTATTGGTATGATCGTGACTATGGGTTCTCTTTGGCCAAGAGTGCAAAAGATGAATTGTTGATCGGTATGATCATGACCATTGAATTTACAATTGAATATTTTTAGCTTAAGAGCAAAGGCGAATTGATCAACATGGTTATAATTATTGTTTATATAAATTCTGAAATGATTATATATTTCTTTGACATATTAACATCTTTGGCCTGTAGTGAAAAGATGAATTGTTGATGAATATCTTTGGCGTGTAGTGCAAAGATGACCTGTTGTTGAATATCTTCAGCCCGTAGTGCAAAGATGACCTGTTGTTGAATATCTTTGGCATGTTGTGAAAAGATGAACTGTTAATGAATATATTTGGCCCATAGTGCAGAGATGAACTTATTAGTATGATTATGAACAAGAACTGTAATTTGGTATAACCATGATCTTTGATGTTTCAGGTAAAGACATGTGATGAAAAATATCTTTGTGTTGGATGAGAAGAGAAAATTAGAACTACAATTATGATTATGAGTTATTCACATGATTGTGAACAGGATCTGTTGATTAATGTTACAGGGTTAAAGCATTGTTGGTGGACTTTAAACTTGGAGAAGATAATAGACTTTATTGTCTATTTGACTCTTCTAATGGATTGTTTATTCCGCTGCAACTATTGTTGAAAAGTTTTATCATCTACCATATGTTCTAAATCTATGATTTATTACTGATGAAGGCTATTGATAATTTAATTATCTTTAGTCATAATATTCTTTATCGAGCTAGTCAGGTGCTCACCCTTTTGCTTCACAATTCCTTTCGTGTAATAAGAGTGTCACGAGTTGAGCGGGGATAATAGGGAAAATATAGCGGTGGTCTATAGCCGTTGAGGTTCTCCCTAAATAGTATGTAAATAATTTTATTGAGAACTTTAGATAAGTGTGTCGTATTGTATACGTCATTTGATATTTAATTTTGGTGAATCGAATAGGGTAAGGTGAACCCAACTTTGGAAGGGTGTTTTGCCACTATCATACAAGATGTCAAATGACCTACGAGTTATCATAAGACAGGGTTGTGCACATCCACTTGCTGAGTATATCTACGAGCACTACCTATATGATCTTGGAGTTTATTTGAAATATAATTTTCAACCGGAGACAGTGGAGATAGTTATATGTCAAGAGAAGACTCACCATTGGAAGGAACATGATAGTAATCTTCTCGTTTTTCTTTGGGGTCTATTGGATAACCAAGGATAATTCTATGGACATATGATATCTATCATAACTTAGATTCATGGCCTCCTATGTACGAAGGTTTCCTTGAGCACTTCCCAAATATTTTAATTTCTAAAATAGTTATTGACTATACCTTTATGTAATGTATCAATGTATGGTGTTGTCCATAGGTGGGACATGAGTCACAGTTGGTATTAAAACTTATAGTATATGTGTTGTTGTATTTTACATGACAATTGTAGTAATAAAGTTGTAGTTATTTTCTGTACTATGTATTTGGTGACTCTAGAATAGGTTGGATGAATTGGACCTATTTTGGGGCATCACATTTGATATCAGAGCTTAGGGATATGATCTCTGGCGAAGATCCGAGATTAGAACTAGGGAGGGAGAGACTAGTAATATCCTTCGCTAGTGTGTGTCCTACCTAAGCTGAATTTTCTTACTTAAGTTGACAAATTGTGATATGTCAATTAACCTTTGTTTTGAAGCTGTATTTTATCATGATATCTGAAATACATGAGATGAGAAATGGAGAAATCACGAGGACAGTGAAGATGGAATCTGAGATGAAAGCAAGGTATTCTCAACTCTTTGAAATACCAGGTATGTAAATTTTGAGGATGAAATTTCATAAGGAGGGGAGATTGTAAGACCCCGAATTTTATGAAATAAAAGTATTCAATTTTCCTATTTAGTAAATGGTTAAATTGATAAAAAGTTAAAGTTAAGGGTGATATATATAAAATTTTCAAAATACGCAAGTGGTTATAAAATACTCATTTCTGTTGGGGAATATTCGTTTGGTCGTGGAATATTCTTGTTGTTGGGGAATATTAGTACGACGGCGCAACCATTTATGGGCCCCATAACAGAATAACTATCGGATGAAGAAAATGACAAGTTTGAGTTTTTATAAATAACGACGTAGTTGTTACCATTAACACTGTTGGAATACCCGGTGGTTAAAAATATAATAATATGCATGGTCGCACAGTAGCACACGGTATTGCACAGTATTTTTGAATTATTGATTCTTACGTAAGAAGGCACTACTCAATAATTATTACAGTAATTACTGTTCAATATTTTATTTTATTGATTCAATAATTGCTGCATTGATATTTTATATTATTATTATTTCAATAATTGTCACGACACAGTATTTCCCATTATCAGATCAATAATTCATATTATTTAAATAATATTATTAGATAGCATTATTGGCAATGTCTAGAAAGTTCTGTCAAGGAGAGGTTTGGTCACCTAATTGCGCGCTAGTAAGGAAAAATCCTTATTGGAAAGCCCCCTCTTTCCTGGGAACGGCCTAGTTGTCATAATTGTGATTCTGTAATATTATTTGTGAATAATTAATTATTGATTTATATGATAAGGAAATATTTATTTGATGCAGATATAAATGATGGATTTATTTATGTGGTTATAAATGAAGGAATTAATGTTGAGGTATTTTCTCAGTATTTTTGTCAGAAATGAGGTATTAAAAATAAAACTAGTGTTCTTGTGATATATTGCGTGAGTTATAAGTTTTTAATCCAACCATTGGATCGTTGTGATTTTTGGATATGTAATACATATATAAGTTGAGTATATGTCCACAAATTTTGAACCGTTAAAAATGAACGTATAAATTGTTATGAATTTTAAGAGGTGTCTGGTTCAGAAATTGTTGAAGGTTCAAAATTTATCATTTTGGTGGAAAATTCTAGAATGCGTGGGCCCCACCAATGGTTGGTGAAGAAATGTGCTGAAATTTTAATTCAAATGTGGTGGGTGGCAATATTACCAGGTAAAGTCATCAGGTAGCAGGTCAAGTCTACTTCGACGTGCTAACATTTTCCTATAAATAGAGGGCTAAGTTAGAATTGAAAATCACACCAGAAATATAAGCTTTCTCTCTTTCTCTCTCTATATTATCAAGCTTATTTTGTGAGTATTTAGATACTTTGAGAGTTGCTATTTAGTGCAAGGTTCCTTCGGCTTTACATTCCGGTCAGAAATACTGCTCTTTCGAGGTAAGGGATTGTAAGGGATTTTAAGGGTTATTATGTTTCTTCAGTTTCGTAATTTTTCTGATCTTCAAAAATTCTGGAATAATTTGAAATGATATTTTGATGAGTTTTCTCGATTGTGTCCAAAAATGGCGATTTTTGGAATGATAGATTAGGAGTTATTGATTTTATGAGAAAAGACTATTTTAAAAGTAAACCCTTATAACTCCTTGTGGTTAACTCCAAAATTGATGAACTTTTTATTGGGAGTACATCTATATAATATCAGTATACCCTGTAAATTTTGGAATATTTGGACAAAAGTTTAATTTATGATAAATGTCTAAATATTCGACAGTTTTGGCCATGTGAAAAATAGTAAATGAATTTTAAAAATTCCGAGAAAAATATATGTTCAATATGGTACTATATTCTGCTAAATCCCAGAAAAGAAATTTTTTTGGAACTGATTTGGTATTTTTCATGAAAATGGACTAGTTATGAGTAAATGAATTAAATATGTTATGTGAAGTAACAAAATTGAAAAATAGGATTTTATGGCTTTGGAATCCTATATAAGGTATATGCAAATTTTTGATGAGGGTTTTGGTTATTGGTGATGAAATTTTATGATTTTGGCATTTTAGGATGATTAAATGCATTAATTGGTGAAGTGTAAACAATTAAAATAAATTATTTATAAGTTTAAGAAATGATTAAAATATTGTGGTAATATTAATAATATTAGATTATGAGATTATTAAGTGATTTATAACATTTGGATTAAGGTGTTATGAAATCATTGATTCATGAATATTACTCTTGAAATTAAATGCAGTTGTTGATCGTATTATTTTTATTATCATATATAACATTTTTATAATCCCGGTGATGAAATTTCTCTTTGACTTAAGTGTAAAGATGGGTAGATTATTGGTATGATCGTGACTATGGGTTCTCTTTGGCCAGTAGTGCAAAGATGAATTGTTGACTGGTATGATCATGACCATTGAATTTACAATTGAATATTTTTAGCTTAAGAGCAAATGCAAATTGATCAACATGGGTATAATTATTGTTTATATAAATTTTAAAATGATTATATATTTCTTTTAAATATTAACATCTTTGGCCTGTAGTGCAAAGATGAATTGTTGATGAATATCTTTGGCGTGTAGTGCAAAGATGACCTGTTGTTGAATATCTTTGGCCCGTAGTGCAAAGATGACCTGTTGTTGAATATCTTTGGCATGTAGTGAAAAGATGAACTATTAATGAATATCTTTGGCCCGTAGTGCAAATATGAACTTATTAGTATGATTACGAACATGAACTGTAATTTGGTATAACCATGATCTTTGATGTTTCAGGTAAAGACATGTGATGAAAAATATCTTCGTCTTGGATGAGAAGAGAAAATTAGAACTACAATTATGATTATGAGTTATTCACATGATTGTGAACATGATCTGTTGATTAATATTATAGGGTTAAAGCATTGTTGGTGGACTTTTAACATGGAGAAGATAATAGACTTTATGGTCTATTTGACTCTTCTAATAGATTGCTAATTCCGCTGCAACTATGGTTAAAAAGTTTTATCATCTACCATATGTTCTAAATCTATGATTTATTACTGATGAAGGCTATTGATAATTTAATTGTCTTTAGTCATAATATTCTTTACTGAGCTAGTTGTGCTCACCCTTTTGCTTCATAATTCATTTCAGGTAATAAGAGTGTTGTCTGGTCGAGCGGGGATAATAGGGGAATAGAACGGTGGTCTATAGTTGTTGAGGTTCTCCCTAAATAGTATTGAAATAATTTTATTGAGAACTTTAAATAAGTGTGTCGTATTATATAGGTCATTTGATATTTAATTTTGGTGAACCGAATAGGGTATGGTGAACCCAACTTTGGAAGGGTGTTTTGCCACTATCATACAAGATGTCTAATGACCTACGATTTATCATAAGACAGGGTTGTGCAGATCCACTTGCTGAGTATATCTACGAGCACTACCTATATGATCTTAGACTTTATTTGAAATATAATTTTCAACTGGAAATAGTGGAGATAGTTATATGTCAAGAGAAGACTCACCATTGGAAGGAACATGATAATAATCTTCTCGTTTTTCTTTGGGGTCTATTGGATCAACCAAGGATAATTCTCTGGACATATGATATCTATCAAAACTTAGATTCATGGCCTCCTATGTACGAAGGTTTCCTTGAGCAATTCCCAAAGATTTTAATTTCTAAAACAGTTATTATCGTACATTTTTATGTAATGTATCAATGTAATGTGCTGTCCATAGTTGGAACATGAGTCACAGTTGGTATTAAAACTCACAGTATATGTGTTATTGTATTTTGCACGATAATTGTAGTAATAAAGTTGTAGTTGTTTTCTGTACCATGTATTTGGCGACTCAGAATAGGTTGGATGAGTTGGACCTATTTTGGGGGCGTCACACAAGTCACCTTTTACTAATGCTGAGGGTATGTGGCTAGTCCCAAAATTAGTGTCCCTATTCATTTAATTAACCATGATAGGCCATTGGCCTAGTCTAGTTTTTCATTTTCTCAAACTCAGTGAATGGCAATGATGGTGATGATGAAGGGCGTGGGTTCAATAGTGTCCCTCCTACCAACTCCTCCTTGCCCATTAGATTCTCCTTCTTTCTATTGGATTCAAACATTGGGTAAAACTATGATTCAGTTAATGGTTTCTCAATAAATAGAGCTCCTCTCTTCTCAAAATCAATTGCCAAGATTTCTAAGTGGAGCTAATATAAGTATACTGTGAGAATGAGAGGGAGAAATCAGTTGAAGGAAAAGCAACTTATCAGCTAGTTCGTATCAAACTTAACAGAGGTATAACCTCTTCTTCTTTTGAGTTCAATAAATACTTAAGTAATGCATGAATTATATGATAAAATGATTGTTAAAGATTGTTGTAATGTATAAATTGTTGTTAGATATTATAATACGGTTAAATACGAAAACAACATACGTTAAACGGACCAATTTCGTTTAAAAACGAATCTATAGTGATGAAATTAGCCAAACTAGTCAAAACATAAAAATTTAGTATGAAAATGAGTTTTGGATTAATATTTGGGTTAGTTAATGTTTATTTTAATTGTTGATTCTTTGTTATGTTGTAATTTTTTGAGTTATGAATATATAGAATCAAAAACGGACTAATTTGGATATGTATAACTCGCATTATGATGATCGAAAGGTGAAATGGTCTGTAAAATAACGAAGATTAGAGTTTGGAAACACCTTTTGCATTATAGAGCATAGGACGCAAGGCTTGCCCTAAGGTCATTTTGGTAGAAATGACTTGACCCCAAGGCCATTTGGGGTGTAACTATGCTAGAACTGTGTCAGATAAAAATTATTTTGACCTGCTGTAGTAAATTAGGCATAACTTCTTCATACTAACTATGATTGAGGCGGTTCTGGATGATTCAGAAAGATAACGAGTAGACCTAAAACTTTCATTCTTTAAGTTTTTCGATTTCAAGTTGTTAAGAGGGGAAACGATGTCCATCTTTGTGACTGTTACGTATTCAAAGGCAATCGGAGGGCATCAGACCTGCACATACGCAAGTGTAGTCCTCCCGACGATAAACTATGTTATTCTAAGTGATAAAATATAAATATGCATGATAATAGACATGTAATATAACTAAGATTACTTTGCTCATAATGAAATGCTTTAACATGATTTTCTAAAAGAAAACTTAAAGTTTTTGAGAAACGGAAGTTGATGAATTTGGTGTCCTTTAAGTTCTGACCTTGGACCCTATGTATGCATCTCAACATGCATGAAATGTAGTATTAAAGTTACTTTGCATATACTATATTGATATAGCTTGGTTTAAAATGTTTTGAAAGAAAACTCAAGAGTTTTGAGAAGTAATAACTTCAAATATTGTGTAAAGTATACTCTTACCTTTCTAGCATGCATACTAAGACGCCTTATGCCTCTAGACATGACGAATATGTTCATCATCTAGCTAAGCATGAATTGGACCTTTCAAGTGTGGTTTAAAATAAGTTTTCAAATAATGAACTATGCTATGTCTATGTAAATAAGATATATACACGTGAGCATGCTATTAGAGGGTTATTAGTATCAATATATTGTTTAAAAGCTTATAACATCGAATCTTGTTAAAGAAAGTTGTTAAGCCTTATTGATTGAAATAAATCATTATGGAGCTAAGTAGTTTGAATATGAACTTGAAAATAGATCACAACCTACTTGATGTATGTTTACAGTACGTATCAGAATACATGTTATGCTAGAAATTATATTGGGAAATAAAAAGCCTAAGTTTGGTTCTGGCATGGAGTAGCGCGGCTGCGCCACTCCCAAGCTTAAATGCAGCGCGGTAGCGCCATTCTTCAGAGTGACAAAGAGCAGTTTGTTAACTGCATGGTCTTAAGTTATGCTAATATATTGTCTTTAAGGACTACAAGATATGAAACAAGATTGTTTTGATAAATATGATAGTAGAATGAGCTAGTCTCATGGTTATCACAAGTTCAAGTAAAAATGAAGCCAAGTTAGGAAACAATATTTGTTCTTATATTAAAAGCGTATGAAATGTATGACTGATGGCTATGAATCCATGATTATATAATTGTGTAGGAATACACGCAGTGTAAATAATATTTAAGTAGTTAAGTCGTAGTTGATAAACTACGAATCAGGCAAGTCTTTCAGTTCTTATTTGATATATGAGTTCGATAACTGTTAGTTGAGCTATATTATGCTAATGTTGGTGTATATATATGAAATACATATGAGATATGTATGAAATTTGAAAGTTTATCTTTGATGATATGTTTGTGAAGTAAATTTATATGCCTGTTATGTGAGAAGTAACATGTGTTGTAAATATTAATTGATTATGAATGCATGAACTAAGTATGTTATTATATGCTATGTGATGCTTAAAAACTATTAGAATTGTTTATTTGTTGAGCTCAATCTTGCAAATAACCATTTTTGCAGGTTAAGGACTCACGGTAAAGATTACGTGCTACTTGATTGATAGAGTTCAATAGTATCGAAGGAGATTGATTTATTTATTTAAATATATGTTCTTGAACCATGTTTATGTTCTAGAAGATGTACATGATAGTAGTTTACGATGTGTAATACATGTTAAGCTGTAAATTTGTACTATGTGATGCATAGAGGAATTCAAATTGAGATGTAAAAAATTTATACAATAATTCAAATAGAATGAATCATAACATAATTTGATTCAAGGATATATAATTGATTCAAGTTAAGAAATTAATAAAAGATTTTTAAAGGATATTGAAAAAATTTAAATTATTCTGCATATTTTTATAACATCGAATATGATGTAAGACAGGAATGGTAAATGGCCAAGATTTGAAATTTAAAAAGTTTGGGGTCATTATATATATCTTGGAAATGAAAAGAATTTATATTCGAAATTATAATATGCAAAGTTATATTCATTAAGTTGAATAAAAGATATATATAGTTTGATGATAGTAGTATCGTGGCGGACTGGATCCGGGGTTCAAAGGGACATGAATTTAGGGGCGTCACAGGGTTGTTCATCTCAGCTTTGACATTAGAGTCCACACCAAAGGAAGTTTGGTTTGGATTGATCTCAAAGGTAATTTAGAGTTCAATATTCATCAACTAAGGATTAGTTGAATCAATAAGAAATCACTATCTATTAGGGATTTCAATGCAATAATAAAATCAATACTCAAATCAAAGATTGACTCTCAATTCTATACAATTAAATGAATATTGTATAACAAAGAGTAATACTTCAAAAGAATTATAGTGTTTCATTTGGAATCATGAACTTGAACAGTTTGAAATATGAATATGAAGATTACCCAACCATAATAAAGTTCAAGAACTTGCTAAATAATAATAAAGTTTAAGAACTTGCTCAATGATGGTTTAGAATTAGAAAACTTGCTCAATCATAACATGATACAAAATAAGAATTTACTCAATGTAAGATTAGGGTTTGGAAACTTGCGTAATCATAATTGATATAGGGTAAGAAACTTGCTCGAAGAAAGTTTAGGGTTCAAAAACTTGCTTAAATAAAGTTTAGGGTTAGAAAACTTGCCGCGTGCGTAGATTACACGATTACTATTCACGTTCCACAATTTAATCATACATATCATTACATTCATAATACCAATTAATTATAATATAACCGGCATCATAAGCAAATCTTCTTTTATCTAATTTTTGAGTATGATTATATTAGTTAAATCACAACATTAGTTTTCACACATTATTAGACTTCACGAACGACGAGTTAACCACGCGTTCGACATATCATTTAAACATGTAAGACATTATTGACATGCTAATAATCTGTTTTAGCATCACATTACATATTTAATACATTTTTGTGTTCACTAGATTGGGTTTAAATTACATTCTCTAGACTTGAACACATAAATAGAACTTTTCGGTCAATTTCGCTAAGATAGTAGCTGCGGTATGCCCATTCTTTCAAGAACCGTGTTGTAAGCGCTACCTTGGCCTTGACTCTATTATTAAGCTTTATGGCCGACGTTGCAACTCGACTCAAGCAGAAGATGATGCCATTTATATCGGCGATCAAGATTACTGGCGTTGTGGAGCTACAACGCGCAAACAAGCCTGCTAAGCGGTGCTGCAGCGCTGCGAAACAGTTTCTGTTTCTACAGTTCACGAAGAACACATAACAGGGCCAATTTAGGACAAAATTTCACACAAACAACGAATTCAATTTCACCCATATATTCTGAACTTAGCAGAAACATTTAATGGCATTCCTAGCATGCTTTTAACATCTTAAGTAAAATAAACAACAAGATTTAAAGCCATAATTTTGATGTTTTGTGAAAAAATCTATTTTTGACATTCTTAACTAAATCAACTACTATGAACTCATTTTTTAACCAAATCAGTCCATACAAGTTTCGTTCTTTTCTTTTTTACGTGTATAAACATAATCAATCATCAATTTACCGATTAATGGGCAATTTAAACATAAATTTTCATACTTTTAAGCCATATTCATATATATATATATATATATATATATATATATATATATATTTCTCCATAAACTATAAAACTCCAATTAAACAAAATTACATAAATTTGATTACTCTAAAACATATATAAATCATATATAATTGAACTATACATGCTAATAAACATCTAACATCAAGCTTTTGACCAATAATTCATGAATTTTCAATTAACAGAGAACTTAATATACGTTCATGGAGACAACTTAAAAAACATAAGTTTAAAAACTGGAATTAAGAATTTACCCTTGTTAACTCTGTTAAGATGATAAGAACTTTCTTTCTTCTACAAACTTCTTCCTTAGTAATAATTTTCTCTCAAATCTCTCTCTTTTCTCTCTGTGTTTGTGCTTTCCAAACTTAAAAGAATAAGGTATAAAATGCATATATAATATAACTGATGAGATGTGGGTAGTGGTTAAGCACAGTCTGGCCTTAACTACTCCCACATTCTCAAGGCCATGTTAGGATTGTTCATAAAGGCAAATTTCCCATTATTTTAATTAATTCTTTTATTATATAGTATTTGTTATACTTTATTTAATCAAATAATATT
The DNA here is from genome assembly GCA_020205615.1 of Panax quinquefolius. Lineage (NCBI taxonomy): Eukaryota > Viridiplantae > Streptophyta > Magnoliopsida > Apiales > Araliaceae > Panax > Panax quinquefolius. Next base: position 114,080,558 of record CM035152.1, read on the forward strand.
ATTTAAACTCAATTAAATAAAAGACAATATTACCCATTAAATCACATCATCACATATTAAAATTCTCATTTATTAATTATGACTAATCATTAAATCTCTAATTAATTATTAAATTAATAAGAATAACATTAAAATTATTTAAAAAATATTTTAATTTAATTATCTCAATTAAATTCACACTTTGAATTATAATATTATTTCTCACATTAATTTAATCAATGTAACACATTTAATTAAGTTAATCTACCACATTTTCATCAAATATTTATTTAATTCAATAAATAAATTAAAAAAAAATATTTATTTAATTCGATAAATATTTAAAAAATTAATTACAAAAGTCTCATTAAATCACGTTATCCATTAACTCAGAAGAAACTTCTCACCTCCGTCGGCGTCTTCGGCTGCTCCCAATTACTTACCACCTCTACCTTTGCAGAATCTACTGAAATCTATATATATGATATGATACAATGCAATGCACTTGGTTGCTGTGAAATGGTTGATGGCTGTGTTTTAGAGCACATGCTAAGCTAGGGTTGGTCACCAACCAATTATCTTGGCAAGATTTGCACTCAACATAATAAATAAATACAAGAAGGGCATTAATGTCATTTGACATTTAATTTTAATGGCTAACTTTACATTTGCCCTAACCCTTGGGGTTTAGGGTTTAACCCTTAGGTTTTGTAAATTTAATTTCTAAGATTTCCAAATTTCGATTTTTAAAATAAAAAATTAATATCTCTAAATTATAATTAAGATTTTCTAATTATATTAAGATTTCTTAATCATAATTCAAGCTGCTAATTAGGATTAATATATCCTAATTAAAAATTTAAAATAATAATTAGGGATTTTCCCCAAAATGGGCATTAGGGTTTATAACCCAAGAATTAGGGTTTTCTAATTAATAGAATTTCTAATTAATCAAATAGGCTTACCCCTAATTAGATTTGTGATTAATACACAAAAACCTTATACATTGTATTTAAGTCCCCAAATTAGGGTTTTAAATTTCGAAACTAAAATTAGGGTTTTTAGAACCGGTTTTAGGGTTTCTTATAAATCGTAAGAATTTTTCAACTGAACGTTGACGTTCTTAATATACAATTAGGGTTTGCCACTAATATAGGCTATCTGGTCAACCCTTTCCCCTTAACCATATTCTGTACATATATAATACCATATTCACAGAACATATACACATACACTTAATCTTGAATAATTCACCAAAATCCTTCACAGAATTTTGAAATCCTCAAAATACCTTCCCAAAAATGTCAAATCCATTCACTTATTTTCCATCTAGGTTCTACTATTGAACCTTAAATCAATCAAGTATGATTTCAAAAAATTTCTAAATTCTCGGGTTGTCACACAACATATGCATCGCAATTCTCATGTTCACCTCCACTGCCATAGGAAGAAAATTCAAATTTGAAGGAATTTATATCTCAGATCATAGCAGACCAAGATGAGTTAAGGATGAGTCAGAAAATATCGAGCCAAAACCTTAAGAACCAGATGGAACAACTCATTAATGCCTCAACCAATGGTCCTTAATACAGGGATTTCGAGATTGAAATAGAAAATTCAAATTTAGAGGAAATTTTGTCCAAGTTCATAGCTTCAAGTAAAGAGAGGAGGATTTAGTCATGAGAAATTGAGGTAGAATTTGGCGAACCAAATGGAATAGCTACTCAATGCCTCAAACATTTGTCCTCAAAACACTTGGTCCTATGACATGGATTATGAGACTGATGGAGAGCCCGAGACAAATCTGCAACTAGATGAGGCACAAGATGTTAAAAGAGAGAAAACAATTGGGGACCAAGAAAAGGAGATCAATGAAGATCTAATTGTAAGCTCCAACGAAGATGAGACGATTTCATTAGTATCCCATTTGCTTACTCCACCAAAGTTCAAGAATCCAGTCAGTTTTGCAAAAGCATGGCCAATTGGCAATCTTGTCGTTGGCAAAGACATTTGTAACATGAGAGCTAGTACAACTTTTAAGCCATTGTGGGATGAGAAAGAGAAGATAGAAGAAGAGCCCGTTTTATTTAGCAAGCTTAAATACCCTAATCTGATCATAGACACAATAGAGGAAACACATAGTTATTCGACGTTCGTAATTGGGAACCTATCTATAAAGAGCATACTAGGTGACTTTAATTCAAGGGCCCTTTCTAATGGGAACCTACCAAAAGATATATTGCTACTGATGGATGGAGGGTTTCTCAATTATCGGAGGAGAGTTGGATATAGAGTTAAAGAAGTCAGGCTAAGACTATAAAACAAGTGCTTATTGGGAGGCAACCTAAGTTTAATTTTTAGTTTTAGTTTTTATTTATTTTATTAGGTTTTATATTAGTGAATTTAAATTTATTTAGGCTTTAACAAAATTGCTTCTATTATTGTTTTACAGGTTATTCAAGTCAAATTCAAGTGTGGTTCCCAATTTGTTCCATGTGCCTAACCTATTCTCCAAACTTAGAGGACAAGGAGGAAGATTGCTATATTTTCAGGGAATTCCTTTGTTTTTTCCTATTTCAGCCATTGAGGACATTATCTAGTTTAAGTTTGCGGACATTTTAGTGTCGTACTGCATATATTTAGTTATTTGCATAGTAGTTCATGTTTTTTAAGTTTGTATATTATACATGATAGTTAATTACATATTCATATATGTGTTGCATTAGAATGTATGCATGTAGTATAATTGCATTTTTTTGTGCAATGGGTTGGTGTGGTCTTAGTTTGGCCAATGATGAGATTGGTAGTTCACGATTAAATTGAGCAAAATTATAGTTGGTGCTTACCTTTAAATTTAGTCATGATCATAATCTTAGTTTGTCAGAAGCTTGTGTAACTAGTTAGCACGTAGATTTGCTTATTTTAAATTATTTGGATCAAAGGAGTTCATAATTATCTTTTAGGGGAAAATTGAAGTTTAAATGTTAATGATATATGTAAATTGTTGACAGGAAGGCTAAAAGGAACTAAATAAATAAGTTCGGGGAAATCTATGGGCATAGATGTTAAAAAAAGAAAGAAAGAAAAATCAAGAAAAATATTTATATATGCATTATTATATTAACTAGTTTGGTTCTGTGGCCTTTACTGCTCGAACGAGTAAGCCCTAGGAGATGTCTCTACACCCAGTGCCCTAAGACCGTCTGGTTTGGGATTCTTTGTTCGAAAGTTCACTAAATGGATAGTTCTGAAAAGCCTAAGAGAATCAGCATTGCACAGTCAATTTTGTTTTATTTTGTTTTAACATGGGATGGAGCGTAACACACACTCGTGAAGAAATAAAGTAGGAATAAAACTCCATAAGGACCCTCGAGCTCGGTAAATATGTGATTTTGGTTGGAATTATCATGTTTATAGAAATAGTTTCTTTGAATTGTGAATTTTATCTCGTAAGAAGTAAATTATGAAATCCAATTTGATCTGTAGTTAGTTAGAGCTAGTAAATGATCACACACACACACACTGCATGGGTAATGATGAGTTAGATTGCCATATTGATTTCATTTATTGGTTTGCATTAATGGGATGTTCTATTTAAATTTATTGATGATATCTTTGAGGCATGTTGTTGAATTTTATATTGATTTGTTGCCAGATTTCGAGGATTGTTTAAGTATTAATATCGTTTGCATCATGTTTGGTTTTGTTATGAATAACATTGTTTTGTCTTGCTTGATGATAAGTAAGGGATTAAGTTTGGGGGTATTTGAAGAGTGAGTTTTATACCCATGAAGGAAGTACATTTGAGCTAAGTCTTTTGTTAGTTTTTAAGTATTCTTGTTTATTTTCATGCATTTTTCACTTTGTTTTGTAGGAATCATGGTTTAGGATGAGAACTGGATCATTGGGATGGATATTTGCTGAGCAAATGAAGCAATTAGAATTTTTGAAGCAAGGGTGCAGCTGCGCCAGGTATAAAAGAGAAGGCGAACACTATTTGAAAGTGATCAATCTGAGGATTCCAGAGTAAGAATGAGGCGCAACTATTAGGTATTGTGAAAATTAAAGTAGCAATCAAATTGAAAAATTAGCGGAAGGGAAATAAAATCAGATTTTAAAATTTTTTCACAAACCAATTACCCGGATCATCCTTTATGCATATTATTAATTAAAACGAAGAATAAGAAATTATGAAATCATACCCTTGTAGAAACGAGCTTCCTCAGGTACGAGTTCACCTCCTACTTCTCCGTGATCTCCTTGAATCTCCGGGTTGATTCCTTCCTTTGATCAATGTAAGCCACCCAAATGTATGGCCTCTAGAGGTGATCCACCAAGGAAGAGGAATTTTCAAGAAGAAGGGGCATTGGCTCAAACCCTAGTTTTTTCTATCTGTATAGAAAAAGGAGGCGTACTCTCCAACTCTAGGAATTACGTATATTAGATATCTGATATAAGACTCCTCTTATAAAGATATCATGTAACCCTATTTTAATTAAAATAAGATATTATTTATTTAATTAAACTCTTTTAATTAAATGGGCTCCCTAATCTTATTAGGGGTAATTAATTAAACTCCATTAACTAATTTTCTTTCCTAATCCAATTAGGAATAAATGAGAGTACTTATATTAAATTAATTCCTAAACCTTTTTAGAAATTAAAATAATAATAATTGTAATAATATTAATAAGACTCCTCTTATTAATTTATATTTAATATTTCTAAAATATTAAATAATAAATATTAAGCTATTTAATTTATTCTATCACCATAGATTAAATTAAATATACTTAACATATTATTACAATTATGCCATTAACTCTTAAATAATTATTCTTCCTTTTATGGTGTGACCCTTTAGGTTCTCCATATTAAACCGGTTGTGAATAAATCAATTAGAATAGTTCTAATCTCATTTAAATAAATAAATTAAACAAATAATTTATTTAAATAAATAATATTTATTCTACAATAGGGATAAGCCTCCCTAGCGATCAACGACTTTCCAGATAATATATATTTCAACATTAATCATAAAAGAACCTTTGAGTAAATAGTTACCGTACAATTCAATCCTTCCACCATACAATGTCCCAATTAAATATAAGACATGGAATTACTGTCAAGTCTTATTTTATTTAATTATATGTATTTCGATTCCTAAATGCATTAACTCCTAATGAATGCAAATTAGAAACTACTTTCTAATTTCATTCCACCTCGCCAAGGATTCTTGGGTTGTCATTTATCGAATCACATAGGACATATCTCCTTTTACTAGAAGTGGTAGATTCTTTATTGATCATTCATTATCTTCATATATAACTTATTACACCCAAGCATACCCTTTGATATACTCTAAGAGTCTTAAGGAATAAGTCAAAGTGTAATTCATTATATATAAGATACTATGATGATCTCAAGTCTAAGGATCATTTGTACTACTATCACTACAGGAATTCCTATTGACAGGTAAGTAAAACTCCATTAGGTATTCCTTAACGAGTCACGTTCGGTGAACTTATTCTCTAATAAGCACCTATATACTTGCTTTAGTGTCTCCACATAAATGATCATGAGATCAATCATCCTCATCCAATGAGCAAGTTAACGATATACCAATCTATCCGGATTCACTAATCCCCAATTTAGTAATCCAATGATTGGGAACTATTTTAGTTTTAAGCTTTCTAAGAATTTAGATCTCATTAGAATGATCATCATCATTATTCTAAAAGCGTTGCTTAAAACTATGGGTTTATCACATATTATTAAAACAGCACCATGTAGATAATAAATGCCTTTAATAAATAATTCTTTTATTAATAAATAAATAAGATTGATTACACAGTATATGCTTTATCATCATACATGATTAGCTTGTATGCATAATACTTTTAGCGACATCGCCTGAAAAGATAAAGGCTAAGGCACGGCAGCGCGATTTTTCCATAATTTGAGTTTTGGTAGGAAATCTAAAGGAGATTTGGTTTGTTACTTCTGTTGTGATTAGGATTTGACTTGTTACCTATAAATACATGATGAGATGCATGGGATAGGGGGATATTATTAGAGAGTATATTAGATTGGACATACACTCCATTAGATTTAAGAATTTAATCATAAACCCTAGTTTAGTTTGGATTGGAGATTATTGAAGATTCAAAGCAGGAGCAAGAAGAGAGCATCAAATTTGTAAACAACGGATTTATCCTCTCTTTACTTCTACTTTTATCTTTTAATGTTTATTCAGTTTTGAATTCTTGATTTTTAATTCAATGACTATGAACTAAATTCTTGTTTAAGATTGCAACAAATCTTATTGCGTAACTTATATTAGTATACTTCTTTAAAAAATACTATGATCTATTATTGGATTGTGTATTATGATTTGTGCATAATTATTTAATTGTCTAGCTAGAAAGTACTATGATAATCTATATAAATTTTCTGCATGACGTAGGAATTTATAATTTGTGTTTAGGATAGGATTATACCTACACACCGCATGTAATTTGATAGGGAACCTGTGCTTAAAATCATCCTCTTTAATTTTAATTCACATAGAAATATAGTGAATTAGTTAATTAGGGTGTTTGATTCAATTCTATCAACTGTGGATTTGGATTGATTTGTTTGTAATGCATTTGAAGGTGGTTATAAATATTAATGAGATCTTGATTAACAATCCAGAATAGTGAGCATAATTAATAAGAAGTGTGTTGATATAAGTGAAGTAATAAGTGAAGTTGTGATCTTAAATCTCTGTAATCTAATTTTAAACTAGTTTTATTTCGTATTAGTTTTATTAAATATTTTAATTCAAAAATCTTAAATAATTTGTTTAAATAAAATTGATTTGGTTAAATGTTAGTACTTGGTGATTTTTATTAAATAATTCCTCCTGGGAACGATACCGTATTTTTATTGTATTACTTGTTGACCATGTATACTGGCACGCATATATTGATTGTGAAATCGATCTACAATTCATCAAGTCCGTGAATGCTTTCGGAGCATTAGTCAAACCAAATGACAGTTGTTGATCATGAAGCAATTCCTCATCCTCTGCAACACTAGCTATAAATGACTCAATTTATGGTGGATTGTTTGCTATTATCATTTCTTTAGCATTGGAGTTGGCCATTTATAAAAGAGAGCTCACTTAATACTGGTATAGAAATTTACACAACATAATAGTTTTAATGTTATATTTTATGTGTACTTTAAAATTTTTACGGACTCGAAGACTATATACTAAGATTTCTCTTCCTTATATCTATAGCCCTGAAGCTTTGATACCAAAATTGTAATACTCATGGTACTTCCAACCATAGCACCTCATAGTGATACCTATCAATTTGCCACCGACTCGCTCGGCGTCCCCTACGGAAAGTCTGGCTTCGGTGCATTCCCTCATAGGGACGTCACCAACAAAAGGCTCGGGGTTCTTCACGCATTGCGCTTATAGCTCTGATACTAAAATTGTAACCCCCCATATCAATACTCCCATGGTATCTGATATGGTGCTTATAACGAATTTATATAATGCATTTAAATCTATACACCCATGGTATCTGATTACAGGATTAAATTAAATAAAGGGACTATCATATATAATTCTCATAGATCCAAAATTCACAGTATCCCATAACAGATGTCAATTCTCAAGAGAACTATTACTATGTTTGGAGTTTGAATTATCTCATCCGACTTCCATTTGACCCCAAATTTTGCACATAACACGCAAATAAGATATGGATGGGGTAAACCTCCCATGGTACCTCCTCATGCAACACACATAATTGATTGCTAAATGACGTGGCCGACTTCAATTTTCAAGCCTTGATTAATGGAATACAGCAGTACATCCCTCTCCTTAGTGATATGGCTCACATGTGTGCATGGCATGAGCTTGGCGCATATAAAGGCATACCAAGCCTTACCATATAAACTGAGGTGCGAAAAAGGGAATGTCATGCTGCCACGTTCATGCAAAGTCCAAGTGCTGCCTGGTTGACAAAGCTTCGCGTATTATGGTTTCATAGTCTGGTCCTTGACTCACAAGACAGGCATACTCGTTATGTTGTCCCTCCAATGGTAGCTTATAACACCCGTTGATGTCTTCTTCGTCGAATTCAACGGTTTTACCTCACACATACACTCCATAGTGTGAATGCTCTGAAACGTTGGCGTAGAATTCCTTAACGACTGCAATCACAGTTAGGTTAGGTTGTGCGGTGAATGTGAATAAATTCCTCTCAGCAATCATGACCGCCATGTCCCCATCCTTTGATTCATCGGGCCTTAAACCACGTTCGGGGATGAGAGCGGGTAGCCATACGGTTATAGCATTCTTGAGCGGCGACACTAATGAAACGATGGCTATCAAATTTTAGAGGAGCCAAGCTGACCCAGAACCTTCTCCTCGTTGACGCTTTGTGTGACGCCCCCAAATTCGGGTATCTTCCAACCCAACATATGGTGCTACACGGTACTTATAACTATACAATCATTCCATTGAAATACAACATAATGAATGTAATTACTATCTTCTTATTACAATAAAAGTATAATCCATTCCCAGGTTCACAAACAGATTACATTATTTGTTGTTCGTAATGTATAATACATATAAACATACTAATCTATTACATAATGGTTAAGTATCCATCTTAGCCTTGCCCTTATCTCTATTAGCATTCTTAGTACGCTCATCCTTAACTGCAATGATATAATTCACGCAAGAAGTGAGAATAACAAGCTCAACAAGTTTTAACAAAGGATAACATCAATACCACATTCCTGAATTATATGACAAATCATACATAACTGAACAAATAGTTATGAAGTATTATAAAACAGTAATACTTTAACAATTCATAACATCAATTCCCAAAGTATAAAATAGATTAGGAATTCTGAACCGGTCGATAGACCATAAACAATAGCTTTCTATTTTCATACTTGAAAAGGATATCACAACACTAAAGTTGTACATCCACATTACTTATGATCACTTCTAGGTGATCAGCCTATAGTACTATATGTTGATCAACATTTATTCGTTAAACGTATTTTTGTTTAAGTTTTGGCAAACTCGCGTGCCCATCGAATAATCGATGAAAAATACTTTTGTTTGTTCATAGACAAACCTTACCTTCACTTCCGTACCAATTAATTGGCATAAGATAGCATTAACATTTCTATATAGAAAGATATGAATATAAATCAATCTATATCTAACGAGTAGTCTAGCCGAGTTAAAACTAGCATTGACCCTTTCTTTAAAATTAATCATGCAATTTAGTACAATGAATCACATAAAACTCTACTAACACAAAGGTTAGACAAGGGTTAAGAAAACTTGCCTTTCAACATCTTCAAATAACTTAATCGACTTTTCTCAGCCTTTATAGAATCTACATGATATATTCACATAGCACACTGTAATTAGCTACCAAACAATTATTCACATTGTTTTCTACCAATTTCTTTCTCTTCTTTGTCTAAGTTAACTTTATTTCATTTAATGAAGTCAATTCGACTCATTACCCTTCATCCCGGCTTATTAACAATCTTACATTACTATCCAGACTCTATCATCATTGGTGAAGTACCAATGTTGATTACCGATTATGGTTCATTAACAACACGTTGTGTTCTTTGCTCACAACTTAAGTTAAATTCCTAAGTTTCATTATAATACCTTAGTATATGTAGTATAGGAATATTTTTAGTACACTCAATAAGTGAATAAACTTAACTCATATAGGTCTCTGAACATTTGAATTTCAAACCTAAGTTATCTAACAAATACTACTACCTCATACGGCATGCATGACTTTCCTATCTGGCTGCGCTCTCTGGCGGCTATTTTATAGTATACCAACCCGGTCTGTTGCGGCTGGGCATGAGACTTCTTCATACCTCTGATGGTCATGCTGCCATTTAACTTTCTGAGAGAGGTAAAATTGACTGCACTCTATGACGTAGTGCGGCACTTTAAAGCACTATCGCTCGCACATGGCGCGGACCTCAAAGCACCAAAAAAAACATCAACAGTTAAAAAATTTTGGTGTGTTTCTCGGATTCATAACATCTTCGTTATAACTCCGATTTGGTCCGTTCAAAAGCCTACACATCATAAATGACATACCCTACACGTTCATATTAGAATTTTACACTTTTGAATCCATTTATTCAAAATTCACTATTATGTTCATTTTAAAGCGTTTGTAAACGTTAATGAGCATTCAATGCTTGTTTTCTTCGATTTAAGTCGGAATCCGACGATTCTTGAGTCCACAACTCTTAAATACCCCATCTCATGTGTTGACATTGAAAAACAATGTTTTCAAGTCTCACGACAACTTTTGACTATCAATCCAGAATTCCTACGTTTTTTACGTTTAACGTCTATTTCCGTGAAATTCGTCATAACTTCGTTACTAGTGTTCTATAAGCCAAATCACATAGAATACTCCATGGATTTCATATCCACATCCTAACCAAGCAAGATGCACATATTTAAGTATTGATGGAGTTCAATTGTTTGTCAACAATCAACCACAACAATCAATATTTCCTTGATTTAAACCTACATCAATCCTTATGATTTATATATCTTCATGACTTGTAAAGATTGTATCTATAACAAGTCATCCTTATTCCACCATAATAGACATACACCACCCATTTATGATTCTTCATTCTTAAAGAAATCAAAAGAGATGGAACTAGTATTAAGGAGTATTACCTTAAGGATTTCTTTAGTGTTCTTGAAAAACTCTAAGGCAAAGCTTCAAAGTAGATTGTTTGCTTGAGTCTAGCTCTTTCTCTCTCTCAAAATATATGTTGGCAACTTGAAAAACTCTCAAATGGCCAACTCTAGCTTTCTATTTATAGATAAATGAAATTGAGGGCAATATAGGCATTATCCTCCACCTCCTTACTATTCCTCACTTTGACACCAAGTAAAATACTTGGTGACCAAGTTATTTTCTTGCCTTGCACCCCATGTGACCGGCCCACCATGTTCGTGGGTCATCCCCATGGGTTGCCCCATGGGTTTTACCCATTCAGTGACCCACCGGTACGTTCCACGGTTCGGTTTTCTTGGATCGGGCTTAATCATTCTAATATTGGGCTTTAGCTTGGGCTTAACTGATTAATTCATTGGGATTACCTATTCAATTGTTTGGACTAGACATAATCCAAATCAAATGAGTTCACATTAAGTCTTCTACACGTATAATTTTCGTATTCTTTCTATATAATACTCGTACGATAATCGTATTGTACCTCGTATTAACTCGTCGTATTATACATAGATACTAAATAGTATCATACTAGTATAACATGTTTTATCATTATCAAAACTCCTTCTACACATCTCATTTCCTTCTCGAAAATCATTCTACTCAACCTTTAGGTTTTAAGTTCGCACGTGAAAACTTCGTTTGCCATAAATGAAATATTATTAGATATTTCATCTTATCTTAATATTCGATCATTACGCGTTTCTCAGAATTTCAAAATAAATTCCCAAGCAGAAATGGATGAATATTGTTTTTACGGGAATTTCTCGAAAAACATTTATTTTCGTCTTGGAAATTCTAAACAATTAATTCTCACACGTAGCCAGATTACTAACCATATAAGCACATTCTAGGTCATAGAACGACCTTCACATAGCTTACTCACAAAATAAATCAATTAAATTCATTTAATTAACATAATCAAATAAAAATTTAATTATCATAAAGATCCGATTTTCTCGGGCGTTACATTCTCTCCCCCTTATAAGGATTCTGTCCCCAGAATCTATCTTATAATTACATAAACAAATGAGGAAAATTTTCCTTCATTTTACTTTCGAGTTCCCACGTTGCTTCTTCAGCATTGTGGTTTCTCCATAACACTTTTACTGAAGGTATTACCTTATTTCTTAAAACTTGTTCCTTCCTATCAATAATTTGAATTGGAAGTTCCTCATAAGATAAATCTTTTTCTATCTGGATAAATTCATACTCTATTACGTGTTTATAGTCCAGTTTATAAGGACGCAACACAGACATATGAACCACATTATGAATGCGTTCCATTTCTGGAGGTAAGGCTACTTCATAAGCTACCTCTCCTACCCTTCTTAAAATCTCAAAAGGTCTTACAAACCTTGGACTTAACTTCCCTTTCTTTCCAAAACGTATCTTCCCCTTCCAAGGCGATATTTTTAGAAAGACAAAAGATCCTACATCGAATTCTCTCTTTTCTCTGTGAGGATCTGCATACTTCTTCTGCCTATCTTGGGCCGCAACTAATCGAGCACGTATTATCTTCACCATGTCTGCCGTTTGTTGTACCATCTCAGGTTCCAACATCCGACGTTCACCCACCTCATCCCAACACAATGGAGTTCGACACTTCCTTCCATACAAAGCTTCGTAAGGCGGCATGCCTATACTAGCATGAAAACTATTGTTGTACGAAAATTCTACCAACGGTAGATACTCGTCCCAACTCCCTTTGAAATCCATAACTCAAGATCTTAAAATATCTTCAAGAGTTTGAATTGTCCATTCACTCTGACCATCTGTCTTTGAGGATGATACGATGTACTCAATCTTAAATGCATTCCCATTTGTTCTTGCAAACTCCTCCAAAATTCGATGTGAATCGTGGAACATGATCTGACACAATCAAAACAGGTACTCCATGTCTGGAAATAATTTCCTTGACATATAGCTTAGCAAACCGTTCTAGGTTATACCTAACTCCCATTGGTAGAAAATGAGCCGATTTCGTCAATCGATCCACTATCACCTAAGTAGCATCGTATCCTTTCCTTGTTGTTGGAAGTCCCACCACAAAATCCATTGTGATGTGCCCCCATTTCCACTCTAGAATTTCTAATGGTTGCAACAACTAACATATTCTACTATCTCCCTTTTCATGTTCTGCCACCAAACGTTATGACGAAGGTCTTGATACATCTTCGTACTACCGGGATGTATCGAGTACCTCGAACTATGAGCCTCCGTCATTATCTCCTCCTTTAATTCAGGATCATTGGGAACCCAAATTCTTCCTTCAAAACGAAGTAATCCCTCCTTATCGAGGTCATACTTAGTCTTTTCTTCATCTTCTATCCTCTTCCTCATATGCTCGCATTCTTCGTTGCTCATTTGTACTCCCCTAACCCGTGCCACTGTGGTCGGTTGATTTTCCATGGAAACTAACATTTCCACTACTTCCTCCGATAACTTAACTTCTAACTCCATTCTTGCCATTGCTGTTATCAACTCATTCTGAGTTGTTAAAATTGATAGTTTCTCCCTACCCTTCCTACTTAGCACATCGACTATTACATTTGCTTTCCCTGGATGATATAAAATATCATAGTCACAATCTTTTATTAACTTTAACCACCTTCTCTGTCTCATGTTTAACTAATTCTGTGTGAAGATATATTTCAGACTTTTGTGGTCCGTGTATATCTCACACTTTTCACCATATAAATAATGCCTCCATATCTTCAAGGCAAAAACTACAGTTGCCAATTCCAGATCATGAGTAGGATAGGGCTTCTCATAATCCTTCAATTGACGTGACGCATACACATTGACCTGTCCATGCAGCATGAGAATGCAACCCAGTCCTTTATGCGAAGCATCGCTATACACTGCAAAGTTCCCTGTATTTTCTGGTAAGGATAATACAGCTGCCTCACTTAATCTCTTCTTTAGTTCTTGAAAATTGTTCTCACATTTTTCAGTCCACACATACTTCACCGACTTTCTTGTCAGATTTGTCAACAGAGTAGCTATTTTAGAAAAGTCCTGAATGAACCTTCTATAGTATCCCGCTAACCCAGAAAACTCCTAACCTCGGTTGGCGTTTTTGGTTACTCCCACTCATTAACTGCTTCTACGTTTGCTGGATCCACAGAAATGCCATCTTTATCAATAACATGTCCTAGAAACTGCACTCATTCAAGCCAAAATTCACACTTTGTGAATTTCGCATACAACCTTTCCTTCCTTAGTGTTTCTAACACTATCCTTAAATGTTCGGTATGATCTTCTGACATATTTGAATAGACTAGAATATCATCAATGAACACTACAACGAACTTGTCCAAATACTGTTTGAACACTATATTCATCATATCCATAAATGCGGCTGGTGCATTAGTCAACCCAAATGACATCACGAGGAACTCGTAATGACCATAACAAGTTCTGAACGCCGTCTTAGGTACATCCTCCTTCCTCACTTTTAACTGATGATACCCCGTGCGCAAATCTATCTTAGAAAAATACTTTGCCCCTTTCAACTGATCAAATAGATCATCGATCCTGGGCAACGGATATTTATTCTTAATCGTTAACTTGTTCAACTCTCGATAGTCGATACAAAGTCTTAACGACCCATCTTTTTTCTTTACAAACAATATCGGTGCTCCCCAAGGAGACACACTCTGTTGAATGTACTTTTTGTCTAATAGTTCCTGTAATTAAACCATAAACTCCCTCATCTCTACTGGCGCCATTCGATATGGTGCCCTTGAAACTGGTGTTGTACCTAGTAACAGATCAATTACAAACTCAACCTCCCTGTCTGGTGGAATACCCGATAATTCCCCCAGAAATACATCTGCGAACTCATGAACTATAGGTATCTGGTCCAAGGATGTTCCCACTCTTTGGGTATCCACAACATGGCACAAGTAACCTACACACCCTTTTCTCAACATCTTCCTAGCTTATGTCATCGTTAGACAACAAGAGCGTCTCAGTGATTTACTACCGAAGAACACTACCTTGGTTTTCTTAGAAAGCCGAAGGTTTACACTTTTCCTATGACAATCTATTATCGCCTTATGGTTAATCAACCAATCCATACAAAGAATTACATCGAATTCTTTTAATCTTACCGGCACCAAATCTACCGATAACCTATTACCTCTAATATCTACGCAACAATCCTTATGAATATGTTCAATGGGGATTATCTCTTCATTTGCCACCTTAACGTCTAAAGGTATTGCTAACTTTTCAGGGATTAAACCTAATCGCTTAGCAAATCCACATGCTATAAAAGAATAAGTAGCACCCGAGTTAAATAACACATAAGCATTTATTTCATTGACTAAAATGATACCTGCTACCACATCCGTTGATGAAACTGCATCTTCGACAGTCATATTAAATGTACGGGCTGAGGGTCTACCCACTGATGGTGTTGGTCCAGTAATGGCTAATTTACCACTACCAGAACCCTTATTTCCCTCTAACCCTTTCTTTAGGCAATTTCTTGCCATGTGGTCCAATGATCCACAGATAAAATACCCATGGTTTTTCTTAGGGTTAGGACAGTTGGGTCACAGATGTCCCTCCTACCCATAGTTGTAACACACTGATTTCCCCTTTAAGAAGACTCCTATGTGAGTCTTTCCGCATGTCTTTTCATGCTTCCGCCCTACGCTTAGGATCTCCCTGTTTTACCCCAGTATTCCCAGGGTTGAATCTCTTTCTCTTAGGCATGTTGGCACTCCCGCTGGCAACTTCTACCTTACTAACTCCCTCTATCTTATTTTTGTTCTTCCGCTCTTCGTGGTACTGAGACAATGCCTCACCACCACCTTCAGCTATTATGGCCTTTTCTAGAATGGTTCCGTAGGAAGCACTCTAAAAAACTGATATTCTACTATAGAGCCAGGGTTTCAAGCCCTGCTCAAACCTATGCGCCTTCCTCTCTTCCGTGTCCACCTGATGTGGAGCAAATCTCGCCAATTCGTTGAATTTGGCGGCATACTGGGGAACTGCTATATCCCCTTACATAAGTTTTAAGAACTTAATCTCCATCCTCCCTTGCATACTAACAGGGAAGTAGTTTTCGAAGAAAGCCTTCTTAAACTGTTCCCATGTAACTACTTGTCCTAGCACCACCCTGGTGTGCCTCCCACCAGTAGTTGGCTTCCCCCTTCATCATGTAAGTCGTAAAAGAAGCCTTTTGCGCCTCACCTACGTTTGTAATTACAAACGCCTTCTCAATCTCTTTCACCCATGTCTGTGCCTCTAAAGGGTCCGTCGTTCCTCGGAACTCCGGAGGACCCACACTCTTAAATTCCTTAAAGGTAGTTGTTCTCACTACCCTAGGAGCTACAGGAATCCCTCCCCCTACTTGGTTAAATGTTGTTGTTAATAAATTAACGAACTCTTGCATATGGTTATTAGGACCCTCCTGATTTTCACTATGAGACTCGGCCTCTTGATTACGTTGTCTCCTTCTTGGCAGCATAATTCTAATTAAATAAATAAAGTTTCGTTATTATTTATTTAACTACTTAGTTATCATTCTCAAATAACAACTCATACCACAACAAGAACATTAAATAAAACCTTCATTATATTAATATGCTTTCATAGTCAAAACTATTTACATCATGCTTCCTGAGACAAAAGCTATTACATCACTATCCCGCGATTGACTTCTACAAAAATTGGGATTTTCAAAAAGACTACCCTTTAATTATACAAAAGAGGGTTTTACGTCACTACTTATATACAAAAAGATCTAACGATCTACTAACACTATCGTACGACATTCTCATATTTCTGATTTGCTAAAATCGAAACAATATCTCAACTAATGGTATGTCGAGTCTGCCCTGACTCAATAGAATAACAAGCGATTTTCAGCTTGAAATCCTCATGAGTGCATTCGTGGATGTATGACATCCTAGCTATCTTCTGGTCTTTTTCAACCAGTTTCTTTCGAAGCTCTACGGCCTCTTCCTTATAGTCTCTCGCCTTATCCGACATCAGCACTTTCTCATCGTGCTCCGACTCAAAATCCACCTCTGCAGATTCCTTCGCCTCATATAGGGCGGTTATCTCCTCATTCTGTGTCTGCACCACAGTGCGTAGATGCACATTCCTATCCAACACTGCCAGATATAATGATCTTATTTCCTCTAGAGGTGTTGGCTCCTGAGTAGGTACCACCATATTAATCGATGTTACCTACATCTCCTCCTCCACATCTATCATCATATTTAGATATGATGTTATTCCCATCGTTTCCTCAGAGTAATCTTCCCCAGACATGTACTCTTCTGGATCAGAATATTCTAGAACCACTATTGGTACCTCCGCCACTGGCATAAGTACTACCTCCACTTGGTTCACTGACTCTTCACTCACAACGTGAATGTCTCAATACATCATGCTATCGATCGACATCTACAATAGCACATAACAAGTTGATTAGTACATAATACACAATAGTATAAGCACAAATCATATTTAATTTATTTAAGGTTACTTTTCATATTTTAAATCTTTCAGTACTGAGTTTTCTCAATACTTTATTAATTCATTCGACTCGAATTTCTTTCTTCGGACTTTACCTTCCTTACGAGGTTATTAGCCTAAGGTTCTTTCCCCCTTAAGTTTTATAACCTAATGCTTGATACCAACCTGTGACGCCCCCAAATTCGGGTATCTTCCAACCCGATATATGGTGTTACACGGTACTTATAACTATACAATCATTCCATTGAAATACAATATAATGATTGTACTTACTATCTTCTTATTACAATCAAAGTATAAACCATTCTCAGGTTCACAAACTGATTACATTATTTGTTGTTCGTAATGTATAATACATATAAACATACTAATCTATTACATAATGGTTAAGTATCCATCTTAGCTTTGCCCTTATCTCTATTAGCATTCTTAGTACGCTCATCCTTAACTGCAATCATATAATTCACGCAAGAAGTGAGCATAACAAGCTCAACAAGTTTTAACAAAGGATAACATCAATACCACATTCATGAATTATATGACAAATCATACATAACTGAACAAATAGTTATGAAGTATTATAAAACAGTAATACTTTAACAATTCATAACATCAATTCCCATAGTATAGAATAGATTAGGAATTCTGAACCGGTCGAAAGACCATGAACAATAGCTTTCTATTTTCATACTTGAAAAGGATATCACGGCACTAAGGTTATACATCCGTATTACTTATGAGCACTACTAGGTGATCAGCCTATAGTACTCTATGTTGATCAACATTCATCCGTTAAACGTATTTACATTTAAGTTTTGGCAAACTCGCGTGCCCATCGAATAATCGATGAAAAATACTTTTGTTTGTTCATAGACAAACCTTACCTTCACATCTGTACCAATTACTTGGCATAGGATAGCGTTAACATTTCTATATAGAAAGATATGAATACAAATCAATCTATATCTAACGAGTAGACTAGCCGAGTTAAAACTGGCATTGACCCTTTCTTTAAAATTAATCATGCAATTCAGTATAATGAATCACATAAAACTCGACTAACACAAAGGTTAGACAAAGGTTAAGAAAACTTGCCTTTCAACATCTTCAAATAACTTAATCGACTTTTCTCAGCCTTTACAGAATCTACATGATATATTCACATAGCACACTGTAATTAGCTACCAAACAATTATTCACATTGTTTTCTACCAATTTCTTTCTCTTCTATGTCTAAGTTAACTTTATTTCATTTAATGAAGTCAATTCGACTCATTACCCTTCATCCCGGCTTATTAACAATCTTACGTTACTATCCAGACTCTATCATCATTGGTGAAGTACCAATGTTGATTACCGATTATGGTTCATTAACAACACGTTGTGTTCTTTGCTCACAACTTACATTAAATTCCTAAGTTTTGTTATCATATACCTTAGTATATGTAGTATAGGAATAGTTTTAGTACACTCATGAAGTGTATAAACTTAACTCCTATAGGTCTCTAAACATTTGAAGTTCAAACCTAATTTATCTAACAAATACTTCGCCTCAAGTAGCCATGGCATGACTTTCCTATATACAAGACTAAGCGCATTTGCGACTGGCCAGTTTGAAGACTCCAAGCCTCGGTATCGGCGTTGTCAAATACATTAGACTTCTTTATACGGTGGAGTTGCGCAAGTGTCACTTTCAAAGAAGTAATCGACATCGCATCTGGTATCAAAGACTGCTGAGCACTTTAAAGCACTATCTTGCTTGCACCGCATGCGCGCACACCTCAAAGACCGTAAAACTTCAACAGTTAGAAAATTTTGGTGAGTTTCTCGGATTCATAACTTCTTCGTTATAAGTCTAATTTGGTCCGTTCAAAAGCCTACACATCATAAATGACATACTCTACACGTTCATATAAGAATTTTACAATTTTGAATCCATTAACTCAAAATTCACAATTAAGTTCATTTTTAAGCGTTCGTAAACGTTAATGAGCGTTCAATGCTCGTTTTCTTCGATTTAAGTCAGAATCTAACGATTCTTGAGTCCACGACTCTTAAATAACCTATCTCAAGAGTTGACATTAAAAAAAACATTTTCAAGTCTCACAACAACTTTTGACTATCAATCCAGAATTCATACGTTTTCGACGTTTAACGTCTATTTCCGTGAAAGTCGCCATAACTTTGTTACTAGTGTTCTATAAGCCAAATCACATGGAATACTCCATGTATTTCATATTTGCATCCTAAACAAGCAAGATGCACATATTTAAGTATTGATGGAGTTCAATTGTTTATCAACAATCAACCTCAACAATCAATATTTCCATGATTTAAACCTTCATCAATCCTTATGATTTCTATGTCTTCATGACTTATAAAGATTGTATCTATAACAAGTCATCCTTATTCCACCATAATAGACATACACCACCCAATTATGATTCTTCATTCTTAAAGAAATCAAAAGAGATGGAACTAGTATTAAGGAGTATTACCTTAAGGATTTCTTTGATGTTCTTAAAAAACTCTAAGGCAAAGCTTCAAAGTAGATTGTTTGCTTGAGTCTAGCTCTTTCTCTCTCTCAAAATATATGTTGGCAACTTAAAAAACCCTTAAATGACCAACTCTACCTTTCTATTTATAGATAAATGAAATGGAGGGTAAAATAGGAATTATCCTCCACCTCCTTACTATTCCTCACTTTGTCACCAAGTAAAATACTTGGTGACCAAGTGATTTTCTTGCCTTGCACCCCAAGTGGCCGGCCCACCATGTCCATGGGTCATCCCCATGGGTTGTCCCATGGGTTTTACCCATTCAGTGACCCACTGGTTCGTTCCACGGTTCAGTTTTCTTGGATCGGGCTTAATCATTCTAATATTGGGCTTTAGCTTGGGCTTAACTAATTAATTCATTAGGCTTACCTATTCAATTGTTTGGTCTAGACATAATCCAAATCAAATGAGTTCACATTAAGTCTTAACTTAATTCCATAATACCAATCGTATTCTACACGAATAATTTACGTATTCTTTCCGTATAATACACGTACGATAATCGTATTATAACTCATATTAACTCATCGTATTATATATAGATACTAAATAGTATCATACTAGTATAACACATTTTATCATTATCAAAACTCCTTCTACACATCTCATTTCATTCTCGGAAATCATTATACTCAACCCTTAGGTTTTTAGTCCGCAGGCAAAAACTTCATTTGCCATAAATGAAATATTATTAGATATTTCATCTTATCATAATATTCTATCATTACTCGTTTCTTAGAATTTCAAAATAAATTCCCGAGCAGAAACGGATGAATAGTGTTTTTACGGGAATTTCTCGAAAAACATTTATTTTCGTCTTGAAATTCTAAACAATTAATTCTAGTACGTAGCCAGATTACTAACCATATAAGCACATTCTACGTCATAGAACGACCTTCACATAGCTTACTCACAAAATAAATCAATTCAATTCATTTAATTCATATAATCAAATAAAAATTTAATTATCATAAAGATGCAATTTTCTCGGGCATTACACTTTGAAGCCATTAGAATACTCTACAAATGGATACACACAAGTTAGAATTTAGTGTAAAGTGTCTCAGTTAACTTGTACATGTATCACAACCCCCAAACTTGGAATTATAATAGCCTTGAGGAATAAGAGGTGAATACCATTTGAACCGAAGAGCATGCAATATTACTAAACAAGGTTAAATAGCAAAGTTGTATAGTATTACCCAATATCTGACTAAGCATAACACACAAAACTATGGATGAGCACCTAACATGCATGTGATAGTGTGACACTAAAGATATCCAGTGCATGATATGTATGAACAATTTGCATGTGAAATTACCCCGTATACGAGGAGGAACATGTAGATTAAGAACGAGCAAAGATAGCCACTTGATTAGAGGGGAAAGATATACATGTATATAATTGGAAATAGCAAACACAATTCATTTAGGCATTATATCAAACACCTTGTAATCCTAGTGTAAGTCTCTTGTAATCCATACATAGGGGCACATCATACAAACTCATATATATAATAGTATAAACATGACCTCCACTACCAAATTTAGAATACAATTGGCACATAAGATTGAATAGAACTTGATTAGCATGTATGATCCTAAAAAAAACAAATTTACATACGAATAAGAAGAATTTAGGCATCAAATATTTAAATTGAGTGCACTAGATACCTGCAATCCAAATTTCATAGCATAATAGAAGAAGATGTAAGATGAAATTGAGTGCACACATACCTTCTGCTTTGAGAGAATGAACTGAAATCAAATATGTAGCGGAAGTGCGTAAATCACCAAAGTGATGATGCAAAGTTTAATTTGAATGAGACATGATCTGAGTGGGTAACTACCAAAGATAGAAGCTTTAAACGTGCGTACATAGTGGAGAGAAGTTAGAAATTAAAAAGGATTTGGAGTTATGTTGAATGAGGAGTCTAGGAATATAAACTGTTTTATTTCATAATTGATCCCAGTGCCGGGGCGCTGGGTTATACCCTTGACAGAGAGCTGTGGCACCTTGCCTTTGCGATTGTTCGGTGGAAGGTCCCAAAGACCGGGTATTTGGGTTATATATGGAATAGAGCGCCAGGGCCCTGAAGGTCAGTGGCCAGTGATTGGATCTAGCGCAAGGGCGCTGTGCATGACTTGTAAACAAGCGCCGGGGCACTGGGTTAGTTTTGAAGATTCTGGAGAGTAGCGCCGGGGCACTGTAGCCCTTACATCCTAGGCGCCGGGGCACTAACTTGACCACTATTCCTTGCAAGTTTGGTCTTTGGCTTAATTTTCTATTCATCTGTAACCCAATAAAGAGTGCAGGAAGATTATTATATTTGGTTACATATTAACAACTAAAAGTAAAAATAAAATAAAATAATAAATATAGAATGAAATAAAACAAAATAAAATAAAACTCCTTGGGTTGCCTCCCTATAGCGCTTGGTTTATAGTCGTCAGCTTGACTTTTCTGTGTTCCTCAATTGGTCACTGGGTCAGAGAGATACATAGTCGTAGATTGGCATTCGATGGGTCCACTCCAATAATTCTTGAGCCTTGGGTCATTCACCTTGAATGTTCGCTTTGAGTTCGGTTCCACGACTTCAACATTTCTGTGCGGAGCGATAGATATAATCATGAACGGCCCGAACCAGTGAGATTTCAACTTTCCGGGGAATAAACTCAATCTAGAGTTGAAAAGCAAGACTTGTTGGCCCGGTTCGAATTTTCGATCAAGGATTTTCTTATCGTGCTAGGTTTTGACTTTCTCCTTGTAGAGTTTTGCATTCTCATAGGCATTGAACGGGAATTCTTCCATCTCATTTAATTAAAGTAACCTTTTCTCACCCGCTGCTTGTAGGTTGAAATTCAGTTTCTAAATTGCTCGGTATGCACTATGTTCTAATTCGTCCGGGAGATGACACGCCTTTTCGTAGACCATCTTGCAAGGTGACTTGCCGATAGGATCCTTGTAAGATGTTCGATATGCCCATAGGGCATCATCTAGTCGCATGGCCCAATCTTTTCGTGACGGGTTGACTACTTTCTCTAAGATTCTCTTAACTTCCCAATTCGAGACTTCCGCTTGACCATTGGTTTGGGGATGATATGCGACTGTAATTTTATGATGGACCCCATACTTTATAAGCAATTTAGTGAACTGCTTATTATAGAAATGAGTCCCCTCATCATTTATTATCGCCCTCGGCGTCCCAAACCGTGTGAAGATAATTTTGTTCAAAAACCGTAGGACTACGTTGGCATCATTCGTGGGTAAAGCTGCGGATTCTACCCATTTGGAAACGCAATCGACCGCCAACAGTATGTACTGATTATTGAAGGATGATGGGAAAGGTCCCATAAAGTCGATTCCCCACACATCGAATAATTCAACCTCCAAAATTATGTTAAGTAACATTTCGTTACGTTTGGAAATATTGCCTACTCTTTGACAGCGATCACATTTTAGCACATAGAGATATGCGTCTTTGAATAGAAGGCCAAAAAAATCCCGACTGCAACACTTTGGCCGCTGTCCTATCACCTGCGTAATGATCTCCGTAATCCGATGAATGGCAATGGCGTAATATGCTATCCATCTCTTCGTGTGGCACACATCGTCTAATCATTTGATCCGCACAAGTCTTAAACAGAAATGGTTCTTCCCAATAATATTGTCTAACATCGTGGAGGAACTTTTTTCGTTGTTGCGAATTTAAATCCGGGGGTAACACCTTACTCACCAAATAATTCACGTAATCTGCATACCATGGCAATGTCGTTGTTACTCTAAGAAGTTGTTCATCAGGAAACCTCTCATTAATCATGACGTCGTCTTTTTGCTGAACCTCCACGTTTTCTAACTGAGAAAGATGATCTGCCACCTAGTTCTCAGTACCTTTTCTATCTCGGATCTCCAAGTTAAATTCTTGTAGCAATAGTACCCACCGTATTAACCGCGGTTTGGCATCCTTCTTTTCAATTAAATACTTAATAGCAGAATGATCAGTGTAGACAAATACCTTGGTCCCTATGAGATATGCTCTGAACTTGTCAAAGGCAAACACAACTGCAAGTAATTCTTTTTCGTTAGTCATGTAGTTCAACTGAGCATCCATCAACGTCTTGCTGGAGTAGTAAATAGTGTGAAAATTTTTATCACGACGTTGTCCCAATACTGCTCCAACTGTGTAGTCGCTGGCGTCGCACATCATTTCAAACGGTAAAGACCAATCGGGCACCACTATAATTAGAGTTAAAACCAATTTCTTCTTTAATACTTTAAAAGCCTCGATGCATGACTGATCCATCTTGAACAGTACATCTTTCTCTAAGAGAGAACATAAGGGTTTTGAAATTTTGGAAAAGTCTTTAATGAAGCGTCTGTAGAAACCCGCATGTCCCAAGAAGCTCCGTATTCCCTTCACAGATGATGGAGGAGGTAGTTTCTCAATCGTCTCAATTTTTGCTTTATCCACCTCTAGCCCTACTGCAGAAACCTTATGCCCTTAAATTATCCCCTCGTGCACCATGAAGTGACATTTTTTTCAATTAAGAACTAGGTTAGTCTCCGCACAACGCTTCAACACTAAGACCAAATTTTTCAAGCATAAATCAAAACTCTCACCGAACACGGAGAAGTCATCCATAAATACTTCCAAATTTTGTTCTACCATGTCTGAGAATATTGCCATCATGCACCGTTGAAAAGTTGTTGGCGAATTACATAAACCAAAACATATACGACGGAAGGCAAACATACTATAATACCAGAGAATTTCCGCGTATTATTAAATAAATATGTTAATGGAAATAAGTATTAATTTGAATATGAATAGTTTCGTGTTAAGAAATGAGATAACTCAATTAAATTAAATAATTGGATAATTGAGAATATGTGGAGTTTATTGTAAACTCGTTGAAAGCCTTGTGTGGCATAGTGATGGGAAATACTAATAGTAATGTTAATCGGAGAAGAAATTATAAAATGAGCAATTAAGTAATATTAATTGTTAATTGTTGTTGTAGTATACTATTAGTTGTTAATTGATGTGTGGTATATTAATTATTTGATAATGAGGATTAATTAGTTATTATTAATTGTTATATTAATTAATTGATAATGGTTGTGGTAGAATATTGATTAATTAATAATGGTAGTTAATTAATAACATACGATTATTATTATTACTAGCAAATGTAATAAGGATTAATGGCTATATATGAAGAATCAATGAATAGAATGGTATGATTTATTTAATTTATGAAGACATATGATATTATATAATTCCTACAATTAATAATAAGATGTGGTGTGACACATTAGTATGGCTATGTAATATATATAAACTATATAATAAAGTGTAAGGAATTATAAGTTGCATAAACAATTATTTATGTGACAATAAGTATGAGTGGAAATATTAAAAGATATACTCGTCAAAGAATTATAAATTATTTTAATAATTGAGTCTACTTGAAATAATAAAGTTTTAAGGAGATGTTAATTACTAGTGGGTAATTAAATAGAGTCCATACATATAATAATTAGAATGGACTAATGTACATGGATTATTTGATGTGAGTACATAAATAATCCCTCACTCTCTATTATGCAGTAGCATTAACACATTAAAATTACATTTTGAGAATTAAAGGAACCAAAGTAAGCTTTATAAACACGATTTCTAAGGTTGAATACCAGTGTCCCATATTCAGTGTCCAAACCGTACTCAAATAATAGTAGTCTATATCCTCCTTGCATGAAATCAGTTGCTACAAATCTATGGTGATGATGGCTATGGATTGACAGTTGGCCAACTCTCTTCTACCCATTGTTCTCTTCCATTATCTTGTGAATCAAGCCATTGAGCAATGCCATGAACTGGGCAATCCATCCTCTATATATAGCACCATTTTTACTCCATTTTTTGTTGCTTACAACTTGTCTGAAAGGTGCAATAGGGAGTGTGAGCTGTTGAGGGAGTGTAATCATTGTGTTGAAGAATTCCATTAAGCTTCAAGAGGTATAAATTTTGTTTCTGTTCTTATGTTAAGTTTTGTCAAATTCTTGTAATTCTCATGAAAATTATGTTAAGTAGTATGAATTAGCAAGTCTCGGTGTTGTTTAAGTTAGCATGTATGCCTTGAAGTGCTGTAGTGAGTCTGGTTTAAGAATTAACAGTATTTGTGTTAAGGCTCTGCAGAAGTAGAGCCATTTATTTTTGCCTCAGAATGAAGTGGTAGTGCCGCATATACGTCAGAAGCTATATATGCGTGGCGTGCACGCATGACTTTTCCAGATACTACTGTAATGAGTCAGTGATATGTTAACTAGGTTAGAATGGTTTGAACATGCCTATAAATAACCTGTACATGTGTACTAAGATTGTTAGGAATATAGTAAGCCATGATTAGTTGATTCTAGTTTGATTATTCAAAGAGGACTTAAATAGTTGGAAACTAGTTTGATAAATATGGTGTAAAACATGTTCTGACTTTATGTGCCAATGTATAAAGACCTGAAATACATTAAAATGTGACCCATATGTTAGTCTACATTGTTTACAAGGGTATGTTTTAGTCAAGCATGATTAAAAAGGAAAAATTTCAAGTATAAGGCTATGTGTAAGTAAGCTAAGTATACATTAAGTTTTGAGCATGCTATCATAATCTGTAAATGTCAAAGTACAACATAGAATACATGAACTTACTATGTATACTTAAGTTTTGATGACTTACTAAGGGAGACATAGGATTTTAAATACAAACTGGATGAACTATATATGAACTTGTGAGTATGATTATATGTTCTAATGTGTATATCGGAGGGTATGAAGTAACTTTGCATGCTTAATTGGTTAAACATGAATTTTTTAATAAAATGTTGAAGTTGAAAACCAACTTTGAATTTTTGGGGAATACCCTATTAGTATCCTGAACTTATGGATCATCATACATCTAAACATAATTTACTAGCATGTTAACTAGTCATGAGAATGTTTAAGTAGTGGAGCATGGAATGCGATAAGTCTAAGTGATGACTTCATAACCTGAAATACATGATGTATCTAGCAGGCATGTATAGTTGAGGCGGAAGGACCCTTGGCATGTTAATGTATGTAAGGATAGACAAGCTAGGCTGTGCAAATAGTCGCTTAGTCTGGTTTGAATCGGGAGCCAGGGCCGTGGCAGCAGATCTACTTAGTATAAATCGTCGGTAAGCCATGAAGTCTCATTGTAGGATGGGTTTTCTCGCTATTAATTTGTAAGAGTCAGATACTTGTATTATTACTCTAGCATGCATTATATGACCAGTACATGTCTAATGTGTTAAGAAGCAAGCTAGATAATATGAGTGAATGTTTAATGATGTGATTATAGACTTTCAAGTGATAAGTCCAAAAAGTATTTGCTAACTATAAAGCAACGATTAAAGATTATGTTAATTGATTTTCATGGTGACTTACAAACTGATTTTGTGTTATAAATACGTATGGTATGAAATGAAGTATGTGAAGAGTATACAACTAAGCTAGATGTTTAAGTATGCATTTAAACTTACATATCAAGCATGAGCACATTTAACTAATGAATATCTTATATACATATTACATTATGTTAGGATTTGAAAGAGTATTGTTAAGCGATATTTTGGTAAACTGCGCTTGAGGCAAGTATCCAAACCCTACTATTATTGTTTTGCAATATCATTGCATTATTTTATTCGACAAATACTCTAAACTTATCTCCTTGAATACAAGTTAGATTACTTTCTCGTTCAAATGAGTTAGTATGTTAAACCGTTGTGAAAGTTATTATTCATATTGAAATTGGTATTGTCTTTGAATATTGTGAAAGAGTTGATGCCATTTGATTCGGCTAGACTATATGCATGTTTATAAAAGCTGTCCAAGCCAATTGATTGGTGCAGAAATCTTGAAAACTGAGATGGACAACCCTTTTGGGTAAGGGAGTGTTTGTTGTTGGAAACCCCAACACATGAATAAATATTATTGTGGTGTTATGCATAACGTAAAGTATTGTAGACTGATCATCTATAGTACTTGATATTTTTGGGTTATCAGTTTAATATTGGTAACTCTAGTGGAAGTTCAATGGTCCTTAGTGACTGCTCAGTATAAATTTTTTATCCAATTGGATACCTTGATAGCCGTCAAATTCATATATATCTGTTGATTTATATTGAATTATCGTTCTTATTTAAGGAATCGTTGATATTTCTTATCCATGATGTTATTCCGACACTTTGAACTATCCTAGAAATGACACTTCGATATTTCAAACCTTGTGATATATATCCTACACCCTTGTTGTATATTACTTGCTGGGTAATTTGTGCTCATCCTTGCTTATTTAAAACCTTTCAGTTAAGGAGGAACATGGAGGTGTCTCTGGAACAGACAAGGGCAAGGGCAAGGCTACCGACTAGCTTATCCTTTTTATGTTTAAAGTCTATCATGATGTATTAAGACTATTTTAGGCCATGTTTAAGCTTAAGTAAGATCATGTAATAAGTCTTTATTAGATATTATTATGTAATCTATTAAGCCCTGTAGGTTGTGAGACTTGGGGGAATAATTATAATAAATCATTGTATATTATTCTAAAGTAGATTTTTCGTTGTGTATGCGTTATTTTAGTTATTATGGTTTACCATGAGAATGTGATGAACAAAATTCGAGTGACCAAGTGGAGGTCCAAATTTGCGGGCGTCACACGTACCGTAAGGGCATGTGGATGTTGTTTTTTCTTGATCTTTCGGGGCTATGACAATCTGATTATATCCAGAATATCCATCCAAAAGACAGTAGAACTGATGTCCTGCTAACCTATCCAACATCTGATCAATGAACAACAAAGAGAAGTGATCCTTGCGTGTGGCTTTATTCAGTTTACGGTAATCCATACATACTCTCCATCCTGTAACGGTTCTAGTGGGGATGAGTTCATTAGAGTCGTTTTTCACCACTGTCATGCCCCCTTTCTTTGGTATGCACTGTACAGGACTTACCTATGAACTGTCCGAGAATGGATAAATAATGCCAGCATCCAACCACTTTATGATCTCCTTTTTCACCACATCCTTCATAATGGGGTATAATCTTCTTTGCTGCTCAATGATTGGTTTTGCTCCCTCTTCCAATAAAATATGATGCATACAAAATGATAGACTAATTCCTTGAATATCCGCTATAGTCCATCTGATTGTTGTTTTGAACTCTCACAATACCCTTAGCAGTTTCTCTTTTTGCGTGTTAGTTAAATCTATCAAAATAATGACTGGTAGGGTAACATCTTTTCCCAAATAGGCATATTACAGATGAGACGGTATCGATTTTAATTCCAACACCGGTGGCTCTTCTATCGATGGTTTTAACTTTTTCCCTTCCGTTTCAGGCCTATCAAGAGTACTGAATGATTGTTTAACCTTCCTGGCAGTCGGTAATGCATCTAACCATTTGACATACTCAATATTATCCTCAATATCATAGTCTTCCATCCCGTACAAAATAGATTCTAGTGGGTCCTCTGAATAGTTCCGCTGAATTTGTGATTAACTAATTCATCCATGACATCTACCTGCAAACATTCACCTTTTTCTTTCGGATAAGTCATTGACTTAAATACATTAAATGTGACATGTTGGTCTTCAACTTGCATCGTCAATTCTCCATTTTGCACATCAATTAATGTTCTCCCGTTGCTAAAAATGGTCGCCCGAGAATGATGGGAATTTCCCTATCTACTTCACAATCCAAGATAAAGAAATCCGATGGGAAGATGAATTTATCCACTTTTACTAACACGTCTTCAACAATACCTCGTGGATATGTAACTGACCAGTCCGCCAATTGCAAACTGATATTTGTCAGTTTTGGTGCTCGAAGTCCAAACTGGATGTAGATGGATAATGGCATCAAATTTATACTGGCCCCCAAATCACACAACGCTCTTCCCAAAAACTGATTACCAATTTTATATGGAATAGTAAAACTACCTGGATCTTTGAGCTTCGGAGGTAACTTAATCTGAATAATTGCGCTGCACTCTTCGGTCAACACCACTGTTTTAAAATCACCCAATTTTCTCTTCTTCGATAGGACTTCCTTCATGAACATGGCATAACTCGGCATTTGTTCCAAGGCTTCTGCAAATGGTATGTTAATATGCAGTTTTTTAAAAATATCCAAAAATCTTTAGAACTGCTTATCTAACTTGGATTTCTGAAACCTCTGCGGATATGGTATGGGAGGCATTATGAGGGTTTGTTCCGGTGCTTTCTGCTCTAACTCCTCATCCTGACTTTTTCTGGTTCCCAAAACTTCCTCTTTTTCCCATGTTGCGTTGTTCCTCTTTTCTGTGTGCTTGAGTGTCTTTTGCAATTCCTTTCCGCTACATAAAGTCACAGCCTTGCAATGCTCATCTCTGCTCGGATTTATCTCTGTATCACTAGGGAGTGTTCCTTGTGGATGACTATTCAATACATGTGCTATCTGCCCCATCTGATTTTCCAGATTCTTGATCAAAATCGCTTGACTTTTCATATTCATATCTACTTGACTCAATAACTTGTCTTGCTCACAATGGACTTTTGTCAGTAGCTACAATGAATTTTTCCAAAGCGTCTTCCAAACTTATTTTCCTCTCTATCTGTTGTTGAGTCTAATTTTGAAATCCGGATGGGTTTTGCTGTCTAGGTGCTTGAGCTTGATTGTTACTCCAAGAAAATCCCTGGTGATTTCTCCAACCTGGATTATATGCATTTTGATTCGAATATGGTTGGACTGATCGATTATAGCTTCCTACGAACTGAGTTGATTCAGAATTGATGGCACATTAATCTGTAGCATGGCTCCCAGCATATAACTCATAAACCATTGCAACTTGCGGCGCGGATGCTGGACTCCATGTTTCCATTTTCTTAGCTAATGCAGAAACCTGTTCTGCCAACGCTGTCACTGTATCCACTTCAAACTTTCCCGGTGTTTTCGGAGGATTAGACCTAGTCATGGGACTAATAGTTATTGTTGGCCATTGTTTCTAACAGTTGATAAGCCTCATCAAAATTTTAGCCATGATCGCTCCACCTATTGCTGCATCAATACTAGCTCTTGTGGACGCCTGCAATCCATCACAAAATATCCCAACCTGCATCCACTGTGGAATTCCGTGATGTGGACATTTACGGAGCATATCCTTGAATCTTTCCCACGCCTCATATAAAGTTTCTAAGTCGAACTGTGCAAAGGTGTGAATATCGTTCAGTAGTTTTGCCGACTTTGCTGGTGGGAAAAACTTAGCTAGAAATTTTTGAGCTAAGTCGTCCCAAGCTGTGATTGAACCAGGAGGCAATGAATGTAACCAACTTCGAGCTTTGTCTTTCAATGTAAACGGAAACAACCTCAAACTTATAGCATCTTCCAAAATGTTATTGAATTTGAAGGTGTAACAAATTTCCAAGAAACTCAAAATATGCTCGTTTGGATCATCCGTTGAACTACCCCCAAACTGCACTGCATTTTGAAGCATCTGAATTGTTCCCGGTTTTATCTCGAAACTGTTTGCATTAATCACGGCCTCCGAATACTCGACTGTTTATTTGTGACAGTCCGCGTGGCATAATCCCTAAGTGATTTTTGTTCTTCCCCTGCCATGTTTACTGGTATTTCTTGTGCTGCCAGATCTTCTTCCATAGGTAGTACCTCACTAGTCAATTGTAATTTTTGGAACTTCCTTCGATATCGTCTATATAAGGAAAAAGTTCCTTTTTAGCCATTGATCTAGTGTGCATACACTCACAAAGAAATCCTGCAAACACAAGAAGAAAAATAAATAACGTTTAAATTAAGACTGAATTGATTATAACTAATATGGAATTAATATTAATAAAGAAGTCCCCGACAACGGCTCCAAGTGTACACAGTCAACAAGTAATAAAGTGATAAGATGAAGTGTCGATCCCATAGAGAATTCCAATTAATAAATCCAAACTACTAGCACTATACCAATTAAATTTTATTTAAACAACCGTAAAGTGTGATTTTTTCGAATTACTAGAACTAAACTAATTAATTAAAAATAGATTAATATAAAATTAAATCAACTAAATAAAATCTAAGACTTGATGAATGAATACAGATAAATAAGGTTAAGACTCCAATATACCCAATTATGAACTATAAACCAATTATCCAATTATCTCAATTATTATGCCTACTGAATTGTTAACAAGAATTTTAAGTGTCAAAAGACCTTTCCCAAGTGATTAGTTAACTTTTATTCAATTCAATTAATCTTGCGACATTCCTATACAAAATAATTAAATTAAACTCATTAAGTTCCAATTCCCAATTTGTTACATGCAGTGAACAAATATTCATATTCAATTCACGACTCTAATTATTCGCCTCATGCAAATAATCAAGCATACATGTTATCATGTTCAGTTCTAATCCTAAATTTCATCTTTTGAATCCTTCTAGAGTAACATGGTAATTACTAGCCAAATACTTAATCAATACGCACAAGACATGATAAACAATTCACCTTGACATAAATAATTGGAATAAATTAAATAATTAATTCATAGACATAAAAGGTTCAATTGGAAGTCTTATTAAAAGAAATAGTTCATAATAGAATTTAAAACCAACAATCTTATAAAAATAACCCTTAAGGAATTACACAAATTGAAAATAAGGAGAAGAAGAAACTCTAATGAAAAATCCTTCAATCTTCAATCTTCAATCTTCAAGTGATTCCTTGATAATCCTTCAATTATGGTTGATTCCCCTCTTCAATTTCAGCAACTGACCTTTATATAATCCTTTTCTATGTGTCTTCAATCCTAGTCCAAATCAACTTCTCCATCTTCTAATCTACATGTCAAACTTTTAGTCCACGCGTTCATTTTGGTCAACAGAACCCGGGCTTCAGCGTCCCGGAGCTACCATTAGTACTGGAACCAGCGCCCCGACGCTACTCTTTGATTTATTTACCAAATTGCTATTTAACAGCTCAAATCCTCAAATTGCCCCTACAGCTCCCGAATCTGCAAAATAACAACTAAACACAGTAAAAATGCTTCTAAAAGACTCGAGAATACAACAATTTAAGCCCACGTATATCCAATTCATGGGTATATTACCCAATCATCAGCAGGGTACAAATATATAACACTAACATGAATAAAGCAAAAATCTAAGGTCTCTAATTATGCTAGTCAAAGTAAATACCAAATTTGTTCTTCAGTGTTCTTCAGTTTTAGGTACCGAGAGAAAACTTAGTCAAGCTCGATCAATGGATTTTAAAAATTAATTCTAGTAATCCTATATATTGTTTGTGCACTTTAAGATTATAGATATGTAGTACATATATTAGGGTGTTAACCTAATACAAAACATTACAAAAACAACAAACACAAAATGATCAAAAAGGTTGGTTAAAGTAGCCAGTTCGAATGTTCTTGAGTTTTTTTGGGTAACCCAAAAAACTACAATCTATGAACGGTCAAAACACTTTGACCACTTATAACTTGCAATCTATGGTTCTAATGAACCTATTTTCTTTTCCAGATTAAAGATCTACTAACAGGCTACAAGTAACATACAATTAACAGACCTAAACATAAACATAAATGAATCTACAAGCCCTGACATTCGGCTGTCAAACTTGGTTTTCAAAATTTCCAGATTTCTAAAAACACTTAATTAAGGCATCTAGTTGTTATGAAAATGTGTTCTACCAATCTAACATACTTTCTAACATATTAATACATATTCCTAAACATCTAAACAACAAAAATAACAAAGGATCAAAGAGCTAGAAAATAACTAGGGTTTATACCTTTTCTTGATTGATTTTTTTATTCTAACTTCTGATTTTGTTGCTGCTATCACCTAGGCTTGATTTTGTAAGTAAGTAAGTGTATAATGGCTTAGAAATTCTGTGAGTTTGCTCAGCCCTAAGGTTCCTATTTATAGACTTCTTCAACTTGGCTTTTTGGACATTTTCAAGCAACTTGCCTCTAAAAATTTCAGATCTGATGACTATTGTCATGCTTGGGAGTTACAAGCATGGCATGTGTAGCGTAGGGACTTGCAATGGTGACTCCTAACCTACTTGTGAGCTAGTTAGGTTAGTTTAGCAGCTTAATTATGTTCTATTATTCAATAATCTTGATTAGGGTTTTGTTTTTAATGATTAGGATTGTTAAGTGATGTTTATTAGTACCTAATTAAAGTTTACTAAACATGATTAGGTGTTAAGATAATCTAATTAGGGTTTAATTAGCTAATTAGGGTTTACTTTATAAATTAGGGTTAGGGTTTTTCTAATTAGGGTTAGGGTTTGTTAATATAGGGTTACTAACCTAGATTTCTTGTTAATCCTTACAAGCACGACAAAGCAACTTGTCAAAATAATTATACCGAAAATTTCGATTACGGGAAAAAAAATTAAAGCACGAGGTGTCAAGCACGACGTTTTTCAGACAAAAATTTATTAGGTGAAATTTGTTAAACAGAGTATATACTAACACATAACACATTCAGAACGGAGAAATTTTATTGATATAACTTAATTTTACAAGTATGAGTCTTATTAGGGTTTTGGGTTTTTACATTTACCCCCACTACTAAGAATTTCGTCCTCGAAATTACAGTATAGGTTAAGTAAATAATTGGGGATAATTCTCTCGCATTTTATCTTCAAGCTCCCATGTAACCTCTTCAACGTTTTGATTTCTCCAGATTACTTTGACCGATGCTATCACTTTATTTCTCAGGACTTTCTCTTTACGGTCGACGATCTGCATAGGTTCTTCTACATAAGAAAGATCTTCTTCTATTTGGATTGGTTCATAATTTATAACGTGTTTATAATCAGGTTTGTATAGTCGTAATACGGACACATGAAACACATTATGGATATGATTCAACTCAGGAGGTAGTGCTATTTCATAAGCAACTTCATCAATCCTTCTCAAAATTTTAAAAGGTCAAATGAATCTCGGACTTAATTTTCCTTTCTTGCCAAAATGTAGAAATACCTTCAAGAATACATGGCTTCCTACGTTAAAGTTTCGTTGTTGACGATGTGGATCAGCGTATTTTCTTTGTCGATCTTGAGATGCTTGTAATCATTAACGAATAATTCTGATGGTTTCAGTTGTTTGTTGAATTATTTCAGGTCTTAACATTTGTCTTTCCCCGAATTCATCCCAACATAATGGTGTTCTACAATTTCTCCCATATAAGGCTTCATAGGGTGGCATACCTATGCTAGCATGATAACTATTGTTATAGGAAAATTTGACTAAAGGTAATTAACTGATCTTCCCAACTTCCTTTAAAGTCTATGATACATGTTCTTAACATATCCTCCAATGTTTGTATGGTTCTCTCACTCTGTCCATCTGACTGAGGATGATAAGTTGTAGTTAATCTTAATTGTGTTCCTAAATGTTTCTGAATGCTTTTCCAAAAATTTGAAGTAAAACGTGGATCTCGATCTGATACTATGGAAACAGGCACTCCATGCCTAGAGATAATTTCATTGATGTATAGTTTGGCAAGGTGATCTAAGTTGTGAGTAATTTAAATAGGTAAAAAGTGAGCTGATTTGGTTAACGATCAACTATTACCCCAATGGCATTATGGCTCTTTTGTGTAGCTGGAAGGTTAACAACAAAGTCCATGGTTATATGTTCCCACTTCCACTCAGGAATTAGTAAGGGTTGAAGTAAACCACTTGGCTTTTGATACTCAGCTTTAACCCTTTGACACGTGAGACATTTTCTTACCCATTCAGCTATTTCTCTTTTCATATTTGACCACCAAAAGTGTCGACCTAAATCCTTATACATTTTTGTACTCCCAAGATGTATGGAAAGTTTAGAATTATGAGCTTCGTTTAAAATTTCATCTTTTAAAGCTTGATTTAATGGAACCCATATTCTATCTTCATATTTTATTATTCCATCCTTATCTATTCTGAATTTGTTATACTTGTCATGAGTTGAAATAGACTTATACTTCTGACATTCTTCATCCTTTTCTTGTATCTCATTTAACTTTGTTAAGCAGAGATGAAACTCCTTCTAAAATGTAAAATTTTTGGGTAGAGGTAGTTGTAAATTCCACCTCAATTTCTAAATTTTCAAAATCTTTTATTAACCTATCATTGGTGGTTAATACATTCAACTTTTCCTGATTCTTTCTATTTAACGCATCAGCTACGACATTGGCTTTACTGGGATGATATAAGATTTCACTGTTAAAATCCTTTATCAGTTCTAACCATCTCCTTTGTCTTAAATTTAGGTCATTTTGTGTAAAAATATATTTCAAACTTTTATGATATGTATATATCTCACACTTCTCCCCGTACAAGTAATGTCTCCAAATTTTTAGAGCAAAAACTACCGCGGCTAACTCTAGATCATGAGTAGGATACCTCTTCTCATAATCTTTGAGTTATGGTGATGCATAAGCAATCACTTTCCCATGTTGCATCAACACACACCCTAAACCTCTATGTGATGCATCCCTAAATACTACAAGGCCTTCTGTATCATCTGGTAAGGATAACATTGGAGCCATGCTCAGTAGCTTCTTCAACTCTTGGAAGCTTTCCTCACATTTATCTATCCAAACGTATTTTACCGTCTTTCGAGTTAAATTGGTTAATGGGGTTGCTATTTTTGAAAAATCCTTTATAAACCGTCGATAATAACCCGTTAAACCGAGAAAACTTCGTACTTCTATTGGAGTTTTTGGTTGTTCACAATTCACAACCATTTTGATCTTAGTTGGATCTACAGATATTCCATTCTTATCAATCACATGACCTAAAAATTGAACTCTCTTCAACCAGAATTTACACTTGGAAAATTTTGCATAAAGTTGTTCCTTTCGTAAAATCTCCAAAACGACTCTCAAGTGTTCAGTATGCTCTTCCCGTGTTTTTGAGTATACCAAAATATCATCGATAAACACTACAGAAAATTTATCTAAGCATGGTTTAAACACTCGATTCATTAAATCCATAAATTTTGTTGGTACGTTAGTCAATCCAAAAGACATTACACGAAACTCATAATGTCCATAGCGTGTCCTACATTCTATTTTCGGCACATCCTCCTTTCTTACCTTTAATTGATGATAACTTGTTCTAAGGTCAATTTTTGAAAAATGTTCGGCCCCCTTTTAGTTGGTCAAATAAATCATCAATCCTTGGTAAAGGATATTTATTTTTAATAGTTAATTTATTTATCTCTCTATAATCTATACATAGTCTCATAGTTCTATCCTTCTTCTATACAAATATATTGGTGCTCCCCAAGGTGAAATAATAGGTTGTATGTACTTTTTATCTAAGAGTTCCTGTAATTGTATAAGTAACTCTTTCGGTTCTATAGGTGCCATTCTATACGGTGCCTTAGAAACTGGTGTCGTTCCTGGTGCAAGATCAATGACAAACTCAATTTCCCTATCTGGAGGTAAACCTGGTAAGTCATCCGAAAATACATCAGGGAAATCCTTAGCTATTGGTATTTGATCTAGTTTTACTCCTTCTTGTCGAGTATCAACTATATAGGCCAAATACCCTAAACAACCATTTCTAAGTAATCTTTCTTCCTGAACAATAGTCAAACATCGAGATTGCTTAGGTGAACAACTACCGTTGAACACTACCCTTGACTTTGATGCAGTTAAAAGGTTTATACATTTTTGATGACAATCAATCATCGCGTTATGATTAACTAACCAATCCATTCCTAAAATTACATCAAATTCTCCCAACTGAATTGGTATCAAATCTACTTTAAAATTATGTCCTTTTCTTACCACACTACAGTTTCTGTATATGGTTTTAACCGGAATCCTTTCATTATTAGCAATTTCTACACAAAATGGTTTGTCTAAATTTTCATAAGGTATATTCAAGTTTGTAGAAAAAATTTTAGACACAAAAGAACATATAGCACCATAATCGAATAACACATATGCATTTAAAGTGTTGATAGGGATGATACCTGTCTCCACGTCCTGTGAAGCAACATCATCCCTCATCGAAATATTAAATGTTCTCGCGGTAGGTCGATTCTGAACCCCAACTGCAGCTACTATTGATTGATTATTCTCTAGTACTCTATTCCCCTTTCCTCCTTGGTTCTTAGGTTTGGGACAATTCTTTGAAAAATGGTCCAATGAACCACAATTAAAACATTTATTTTTATTTGGAAGAGGACACTATGGAGAAAAATGTCATGTCTGACCACAATTATAACATTTGTTATGAAGGCATTGTCCTTTATGTTTCTTTCCACAAGTAGGAC
Organism: Panax quinquefolius; assembly: GCA_020205615.1. Classification (NCBI taxonomy): domain Eukaryota; kingdom Viridiplantae; phylum Streptophyta; class Magnoliopsida; order Apiales; family Araliaceae; genus Panax; species Panax quinquefolius. Next base: position 114,118,777 of record CM035152.1, read on the forward strand.
AAGGTTTAATGATGTTATTACTAAAATTATTATTAGTATTACCTATCTTTTTCCCCGGATTGTTAGAAAAAGTATTATCCCATTTTCGTTTGTTATTAAACCCACCTAAACTGGGTTCTGTCCTAAGTTTCCCTTTTTCATTCTGACTTTTCTTGTCCTGGTGAAATTTACCATGACATTCATTTTCACTTTCGGCTATAGTAGCTTTCTCAAGTATTTCAGAGAAAGTCTTTATTTGAAGTACTGACAACCTACTTCGAATCTGAGGTTTTAAACCCTCCTGAAACCTACGAGTCTTTCTAAGTTCAGTGGTTACTTGATGAAGAGAAAACCTGGACAGTTCATTAAACTTGGCAGTATACTGGGTTACAGTTAGATCTCCTTATTTTAAGTCTAGAAATTTTATTTTCATGCGATCTTTCAGGGATTGGGAAAAATAGTTTTCAAAGAACAACTTTTTCAATCGATCCCAAGGAACAATTTCAGTTTCTACCCGACCTTTGGTTGATTCCCACCAATAATCAGCCTCACCTTTTAGGAAAAAGGTTACAAAAGTTATCTTTTGATTATTACTGACATTGGTTACTAGGAAAAATTTCTATTTTGAAATCCAAATTTGTGCCTCGACAGGTTCTGATGTACCTTTAAATTCAAGTGGTCTAACTAATTTAAACTCTTTAAAAGATGTGTTTTGGTTTATTGGTCTATTCATAGCTCCTAACATAAGGTCTACTAACTGTTGGGTAGAATTGTCTTCATTATTCATTTCTCTTTGGGGTCTTCTGGTTGGTGGCATGATTCTATATAAAACAATAACAAAATTCATATAAGAATTTGAATAACACAAACATATTGTTTATTTTATATATCACACGGTCGTTCACAACAACTTAGTAGTTAAACATACTACTATCTTACAAAACACTGTTTACAATATAAACTTTGAATGTTTCTTTATTTATACTAAGATAAAGCATTCAACCACCTATACTACTCTCTAGAATTCATTGATATCATCAAAGGAATCCTGAATCATGTGAGAAACCACATATCGATCTATGAGATAAGCAGTTTTCTTCTCCTCTACCGGATATCGAACTACACGGCACTGCAAATCATTTAAAGTATCTCGAACACCTAGAGATGATTTAAGAAGTCTTGACTGAATTTCCTTCCTGCCCCTTTGTGCATGGTGCAGTTGTACTATTAGTCGTTGACTATGCCCCCTCTCATGTTATAGCATTCCCTCAGCTATATCAGCCCTAAACTTCATTTTATTATTCTCATATTCTATTGTCTTCATCAGTGATGCCATTGCTTCATCATGATCATCAATTCTCATTAAGTGTTCTACCACTGGATCTTCCTCTTCCTCAGCATCTAACAGTTGTTGATTATGAAACAATTCCTCATCCTCTGCATCACTAGCTATAAATGACTCAATTTGTAGTGGATTGTTTGCTATTATAATTTCTTCAGCATTGGAGTTGCCCATCTATAAAAGAGAACTCACTTAATAATGGTATAGAAATTTACACAACATAATAGTTTTAATGTTATATTTTATGTGTACTTTAAAATTTTTACGGACTCGAAGACTATATACTAAGATTTCTCTTCCTTATATCTATAGCCTTGAAGCATTGATACCAAAATTGTAACGCTCATGGTACTTCCAACCATAGCACCTCACAATGATACCTATCAATTTGCCACCAACTCGTTCGGTGTCCCCTACAGAAAGTCTGGCTTCGGTGCATTCCCTCATAGGGACGTCACAAGCAAAAGGCTCGGGGTTCTTCACGCATTGCGCTTATAGCTCTGATACCAAAATTGTAACACCCCCATATCTATACTCCCATGGTATCCGATATGGTGCTTACAACGAATTTATATAATGCATTTAAATCTATACACCCATGGTATCTTATTAAAAGATTACATTAACAAGATTTTGCTAGCTCGAGATCTGTTAGGTATGATGTTGTTTCTTGATGTGTTGGTAACCAAGTTGTAGCGTGATTGTAACGCCCCCATATCTATACACCCACGATATCTGATATGGTGTTTACAGAAAATCAACATAATGCTTTTAAATCTATACACCCATGGTATCAGATTATAAGATTACATTAAATAGAGGGACTAGCAGATATAATTCTCATAGATCCAAAATTCACAGTATCCCATAACTGATGTCAATTCTCAAGAGAACTATTACTGTGTTTGGATACCCTCACTTAGATATATGAACAGTATCTTTGACTAAAGTCTATCTATCCGAAATTTAGAGTATCAGTAATAACATAAACAGTCCATATTACCAATACCCTCACCCAGATGTATAGTCTATGCCAAGCGAATTTATACTATCGTATCGAAAGTAACAATCTATCCGAAATCCAGAGTATTAATAACAACATGAACAGTCCATGCTATTAATACCCTCACTTAGATAAATAGTTCCCAAGGATCTCAACTAGATTTGAAGAATTCTAACTTTACATCTATATATGTAAGAAAACACGGTTGCGAAAATAAAAGATGTTATATATATCATAATATTAAGATTCGATTACACTATTCTCATAAAGAGTTTCTTATTACAAAGTACTCAAATAGACAAGAATATAATCTAATCTAAATAGGGACGCTTCCCTTTATCTACTCTAGATGTTCCAAGGTTACTATCTAAAACTGTAAAGGGAATAATTTGCAAGGGTGAGCTATGACATGCTCAGCAAGTTTTATATTTATAACAATATATGATTTGAAGAAATACAACAATTCAAATTTCGACTGATAGTTGTTACCATTTCACTATGGATTTATATTTCTATCAGTTACACAGACTTAGAAATTTTGTTCAGATATGAGATAGGGGAACAGCCTATTCAACATCTTAGGACTATGCATCTCATCCTACCAGTGCTCAAATGCACCCAACTTAGTGTTAATATATTATCGACCGAAAGATCCCATACGGGATACCCAACTTCAGAATAGGATGTCTTACCAAATAATTTGGTTTGACACAACAATTTAAGCTTAACAATCAATATGAATAAACAATTCATTTCTTAGTTATGTTGAAGCTATAGCAATAACATTATAATAAGAGGTAATTCAAATGTAGGTGTAGTATATTATATCAACATAGCATAACAAGATAAAAATTTTGTTCAACGAGTAAATAGGTTTAAGAAATTTTCATAAGTAGTTTAAGGGTTAAGAAAACTTGCCTGAGAGTAGATCAGTCAAGTTATGTTATTCAATTCATTTAATAAATACCTACGATGTTCATATATATAATTTTTATAAATACCTACGATCTTATATAAACGCGTTAGTATTGATAACAATACTCAAATATAACATTTATATAAGATTGGGTTAGATTCGATAAGTTTTCGAGGTACAAAGTCTTTACCGAATTTTAAGTTAATAAATGGACTAAATTTTATTTATTATATTTTTAGATAATTTATTTATCCTTTATAATAATTTTTTAGATGTTTTAAAATATTTTAAAACATTTATTTATCTTTTAAATGATTTTTAAATCATTTATTTCTATTTTAGGTAATTAATATTTACTTATAATTTTACAAAACATTGTTTATTATTTTTAAATAATTTATAATAATTTATTATGATTTTTATATCATTAATATTATTTTTCAATAATTATTTGGTATTTATAAATAATTATTCTAATTACTTTATTATTAAGTTAATTATTAATAATATTCAAATAAAATAAAATGTGATGCCCCCAAAATAGGTATACATCACCTATTCTGAGTCGCCAAATACATGGTACAGAATACAAATACAATCTTAAATATACAACAGGAGAGCTGTGAGTTTTAATACAAACATTGTCTTCTAGACAATATCCACTCTCAGAATAAGTCATCATTATATTTATTAACACACTATTTAACAGAATAGTGAGGACTACTAATACTATCATCTGGACCGCTCACCCGTTCCTCGACTAGTCCCTATTACGTTCTCATTTCTCAAGGAACAAGTGAAAGAAAGGGTGAACTCAACTAGCCCAATAAGAAATATTATGACTAAGATAATGCAGAATAAATTATCATTAGTCTTCAACAATGTTAAACAGATAAAATATAATAGACATCAAGTTTAAAATCTACTATCAAGTAGATTTTAAAAGAGTCAAGTAGAGAATAAAATCTACTATCTTTTATGATTTAAAAGGTTTTCATCACTTTTATCGCTGGAACTCAGCTTAATAAATAAACCACATCATCCCTGCTCTACGGCCAAGGATATTCATTAGTATCACAACCACAAATTATCCATGCACTACGGGCCAAGGATATTCGTGTATTCATCAATGGTCATGATCATGCCAACAACTGTCCATCAATGCACTACGGGCCAATGAGGACTTTTACCACAACATTTGTAACATTACGGTCAGGATTATACCGAATAATCCATGGTCATAATCATACCAAGTTCATCTATGCACTACAGGCCACAGATGACTTTCAACAAAATATAAATATGAGGATGATGACAATGATATAAGAATTCAATAAAACAAGTTCAAGAATTAATTTATCCAGGAACTAATAACGTCCAAATTGTCAACATGATACTTCTTTGTAGAGTAAAATTCAAGAATGCTTAGAAGAATATTTCCACGAAAAGATACTGGATGAAGCGCAAATATCAATGATATTCCACTAATTTCATGGAGTATAGAAGTTAAAACTTTAACCAACAAAGTATAATAAAGAATGGAATAACAAAAGAAATAACCATGCATGCGGTACATCACATAGACAGGTTATTCCAACAGAATAATAAATAACGGAACCAGTCCCCAGAAACAAACAAATAGACATGGATATTCCAATGTAATAATAAATACGGAACTGTGTTCTACAGAAACGCATTGTAGACGGGATATTCCAACAAAATAATAAATAATGGAATAATAGAAGAATTTCACCAAGTATATGGTAGAACGCGTATACAGGTTATTCCAACAGAATAATAAAGAATGGAATAACAGAAGTTCTCCTCATGAATATGAAAAAAAAATAATACCCTTTACCTTATAAAGAAGAGTACTTCGATGGTTGGGTGGGGATATACTTGAAGAAACTTGCACTACGCTCAAAGCTTTCTTAAACGCTAAAGAAATACGCTCAAGATAGAAGAATAATTCTCTCTACAGTTTCTCTTTTTAGAGTTTCAGTGAATTCGTAAGAAATAATGAAGGAATGAGCTTCTATTTATAGACGAATGGACTAAATAGTAACCAATTAATGAACGGTCCAGATCGTTTTACTTTAAATGGACGGTCCAGATTGGTTTACAATGAAATATAATATATTCTATTTATAATCTAATAAAACGAATAACTTTTAAAAAGATTTTACTATGCAAACACTATTCATGCACTATGAAAACACTATGCATAATAAAATATAATATATTCTAATTATTGTCTAATAAAACGAATAACTTTATAAAAGTATTCTTTTTTATATAAAAAGATTTTACTATTAGCCTAATAAAACGAATAACTTTATAAAAGTATTCTATTTTATATAAAAAGCTTTTCTGTTTTATTACATTAATAATACTAATAAAACAAAACTTCATCATCATTATTATTATTCACACTATTAATCGACCAGGTCGTTCCCAGGAAAGAGAGGGCTTTCCAATAAGGATTTCTCCCTATTAGCGCGCAATTAGGTGACCAAACCTCTCCTTGGCAGAACTTTTAGACATCGTTAATATTGCAAATAATAATATTAATAACTTCGTCATCTCAATATAAAATATCAACAATAATTGAATCAATTAACGTGAGATACTATGCAACAATTATTAAAGCAATAATTGAACAAAACTGAGTGACTTCTCACGTAAGCATCAATAATCAATACCGTGTGCTACTATGCAACCACGCCAGTATTCTGCATTTTTTTAACACCGAAAGTGTTTCAACAGTTAACGGTAAAACTTTCGCCGTTATTTTCATAAAAATATTTTTGTCATTTTCTCAATCCGACAATAATTCCATTGTGGGGTCCACCAATGATTGTGTCATCGTACGAATATTCCCCGACTAATCGAATATTATAAACAACTTGCGTACTTTGCAAAATTTCTAAATATTACCAACAACTATTACATTATATCAAATTCATCCCATAATATTTAAAAATGATAATTATAGAAAATTCATCTTTATTAATAAAAGTTGGGATCTTACAATCTCTCCTTCTTATGAAATTTTGCCCTCGAAATTAGGGTATGTACCTGGTATGTCGAAGAGGTAAGGATACCTTGATTTCATTTCAGATTCTAACTCCCAGGTCATTTCCTCAACACCGTTGTTCCTCCATAAAACTTTGACTTGAGGTATAACCTTGGAGCGTAGAATATGTTCCTTCTTATCCAAGATTTGAACAGGAACCTCTTCATACGTTAAATCTTATGCTATTTCGTCCGGGTCTAACTCAATAATGTGGTTCGGGTCTTTCACATATTTACGTAACATGGATATATGAAAAACGTTATGAACACGAGACATACTTGGTGGTAAAACAAGTCTATAGGCTACAGTCCCTACTCGATCGAGGATTAAAAATGGGCCAACGAATCGAGGATTGAGCTTTCCTCTCTTTCCAAATCTCGTAACTCCTTTCCATGGAGCAACACGTAACAACACATGATCTCCAATATCGAATTCCACGTCCTTTCGATGAAGATCAGCATAACTCTTTTGTCTATCTTGGGAGGTTTTTATACATTGTCGAATCATTTGTATCTTTTCCGTAGTCATACGTACTAACTCCGGTCCCAACAATGTTGCTTCACCCACCTCATCCCAGAACACTGGAGAACGACACTTTCTTCCATACAACGCTTCTAATGGAGCCATGCCAATACTTGCTTAATAACTGTTGTTGTAGGAAAACTTCACCAATGGTAAGAACTTGTCCCAACTTCCCTTGAAGTGAAGGACACAAAGTCTTAATAAATCTTCAAGAGTTTGAATAGTCCTCTCTGATTGTCCGTCCATTTGAGGATGATATGCCGAACTAAATCGTACATCCGTGCCCATAGCTTTTGTCAAACTAACCCAAAATCGTGAAGTGAATCTTGGGTCTCGATCAGAAACTATGGATATTGGCATACCATGCAATCTTACAACCTCGTTTATGTACATACGAGCAAGACGTTCAAGTGTATAAGTTTCTCGTATAGGTAAGAAATGAGCAGACTTGGTCAATCTATCAACAATGACCCAAATTGCATCTATACCCTGAGAAACCCTGCGAAGACCAGTAACAAAATCCATGGTAATGTGCTCCCACTTCCATTCTAGAATTTCAAGTGGTTGCAATGGACCTTTTTGTACCTGATGCTTCGCCTTGACTCGTTGACACATTAGACACCTTGAGATAAACAGCGCTATCTCCCTCTTCATATTGCCCCACCAAAATGTATGTCGAAGATCATGATACATTTTGGTACTCCTAGGATGGATTGCAAACGGTGTGTTGTGCGCCTCCATTATGATTTTATACTTTAAATCAGGGTCATTAGGAACACAAAGTCTAGAATTGACTCAAAGTATTCCTTCTTCATCGATTCTTGCTTCCGGCATAGCACCTTCTTGTACTTTCTTCCTCACGTGCATCAACTCCAGGTCTGTAATTTGAGTAGCTTTAACTTTATCGATTAAAGTCGGTTCTACTAGTATATTCGCCATCATCACGTGGGTCCCTAGAGTCTTTATTTCTATCTCCATCCTTTGCAAGTCATACAAAATGGGCCTTTGTGTTGACAATATTGCACTCGTACCCGCATATGATCTTCTACTCAATGCGTCAGCTACCACGTTCGCTTTTCCAGGATGGTATTGGATGGTATGATCATAATCTTTCAACAGTTAAAGCCAACGTCGCTGTCGCATATTGAGTGAAGAAATATTTTAGGCTTTTATGATCCGTAAAGATCTCCACTTTATCCCCATACAAATAATCCCTCCAAATTTTAAGTGCGAAGACAACAGCTGCCAACTCTAGATCATGAGTAGGATAATTCCTCTCATATTCTTTGAGTTGTCGAGAGGCATAGGCTATGACTTTCCCATGTTTCATGAGAACACATCCTAACCCTTTGCCTGAAGCATAACTGTAGATGACAAATCCCTCCGAGCTAGATGGTATTGTCAGAATAGGTGCTGAAATGAGTCTTCTCTTGAGTTCTAGAAAACTCTTCTCACATTCCTCACTCTAACCAAATTTTGTATCTTTCCGAGTCAGCTGAGTTAATGGAGTAGCGATTTGAGAAAACCTTCTACGAATCTCCGATAATAACCAGCTAAGCCGAGAAAGCTACGTACTTCGGTTATTGATTTAGGTTGTTCCCAGCTTTGAATGGCTTCAATCTTTGTCGGGTCAATATATATTCCATGACTTGATACCACGTGCCCAAGGAATGCTACTTCCTCAAGCCAGAACTCGCATTTCTTCAACTTGGCATAAAGCTTATATTCACGAAGCTTTTGGAATATCAGCCTCAAGTGTTGATCACGATCTTCATGGCCTTTGGAATAAATAGGGATGTCATCAATAAAGACGACCACAAAGTGATCCAAATATTCCTTGAATACTCGGTTTATAATATCCATGAAGGCAGCAGGAGAATTAGTCAATCCAAAAGACATGACTAGGAATTCATAATGCCCGTACCGAGTTCTGAAAGTCGTCTTTGGAATGTCATCGGTTCTAATCTTCAATTTGTAATATCCAGAACGAAGATTAATTTTTGAAATGAATTTGGCGCCTTGCAACTGGTCAAACAAGTCATCAATACGTGGCAATGGGTACCTATTTTTGATGGTGACATGATTCAACTCCCGATAATCAATACAAAGTCGCATACTCCCATCTTTCTTCTTCACGAATAGAATAGGAGCACCCCAAGGAGAAGTACTAGGACGAATCAAGCCAATGTCTAACAATTCTTCCAGTTGGGTCTTTAACTCCTGAAGTTCAATAGAGCCATTCGACATGGGCTTTGAAATAGGTTTTGTACCGGGTTCAAGGTCGATACAAAATTCAATTTCACGTTCTGGGGGTAGACCAGAAAGTTCTTTAGGGAATACGTCAGGAAATTCATTAACAATAGAAATATCATTCAAAACTAACGTACTTTTGTTTAGATCCGTGACATGAGCTAAGAAAGCTTGACATCCGTTTTTCAATAAACGAATAGCTTTATGGCTTGAGATGACAGTGATTGATTTTAATGGTTTGGTTGCTTGAATTCGCATAATAGGTTGATTAGGAATATGAAAGCTAACAACCTTACGAAAATAATAAATTTTTGCATGATGAGTAGTTAACCAATCAATCCCTAGAATTACGTCAAATGCAAGTATTTTCAATGAAATAAGATCGACAGGTAATGTGAGGGTACCAATTTGAACCAAACAAGACTTATAAATAGTGGATGTAATGAAGGTTTCTCCCAACGGAGTTTCAACAGATAAGTCAAAGTCTAATTTCTCCGAAGTCAAATTTAAACGTTGAGCGCGAGTAGGAGAAATAAAGGAATGGGTAGAACCGGTATCAAATAAGGTATATACTTCGCTAGAGTTTATGATCAGCTTACCCATGATGACCTCATTCGGGTTCCTTGCTTTATGGGAGGTCACGACAAATGCTCTCCCTTGCACTACTGGCTTTGAATTTTTTAGGGCGTCTTTTGGTGCCTCCATCCTAGCTGAACTTGTCTTTGATGAATGACAAAATCGGGCTAGGTGACCTTCTCTTCCAAAATTATAACATGCTTTGGACGGCATCGCGTAGTTTGGACTGATGTGTCCCTCCCCTCCGCATTTGAAGCATATGATAGGTGGTCGTTCTCCTTCCTTAACAATAGGTGCAGGTGCTGACGTCTTTCTATCATTGTTGAATCTCCTCTTCTTGAAATATCCATTCTTATTTCTTTGGCCATGATTACCACTGAAGTGGTTACCATTTCTGGCATGTTGATTCCCTCCACGCTTATTGTCACCGCTTCGATGACTGTTATCAATGGTATTATCATTTTGTTGGCTGCTCTCTTTTGGTTGGGTTGACTCATTATCGCGCTCCAATAACTGAGCCCTATTAACAACATCTGAATACAAACACAGTTTATGAGAGATAAGATATTGACGTATCTCGGGTTTCAAACCTCTTAGAAACATTCGTGTCATTCTCTCCTCATTATCAACCAAATGGGACGTAAACCGGGACAACTCGGCAAACTTGGCTTCGTACTGCGACACGGTCATGTTGTTTTGTTCCAGTTTAATGAACTCTACCTCTTTCATGTGACGAATACTTTTGGGAAAGTACTTGTCGTTGAACAGTTCTTGGAACTTCTCCCAAGACATCTTCAGTGCGGCAGGTTGAGTATGCTTTACAGATTCCCACCAGTAATCTGCCTCTGCCCGCAACATGAAGGTTGCAAAGGGAACCTTTTACTCATCGGAGTATCCCAAGACATCAAATATCTTGTTGATCTGCTTTAACCATGTCTCCGCCTTAAGTGGTTTTGGCTCTCCAAAAAACTCCGGTGGTCCTAGATCCTTGAACTGTTTGGCGGTGACCGTCCGAGAGTTGCCAGTGTTTCCCACCGCATTTTGGATGGAGGAGCTCGCCTCACCGATGTTTTATGAATTGCATGAAGCCTCGGAACATTCCATCATTCATCATTTAGTCAGTGTTGTTGTTTGCATTAGGATTATCGCCTTCCTGATGCACATTATCCTGATTATTGATCTGTAGAGACTCAACTGTCTCTTGTGCTCCATTGATGTTCTCAACATTCTCGGATGTCATTTTCAAATACTGCCAAAAAACAAGGGTTAATTAACATATCACATATAATCCCTATACTCTGACCAACCAATTAAATATCAAATAAACTTAGGTAGGTCATACTAGCGAAGGAATTCCCCGTCTCTCCCCTCCTAGTTCTTATCTCACATCTCAGTCAGGGATCATATCCCTAAGCTTTGATACCAACTGTAACGCCCCCAAAATAGGTATACATCACTTATTCTGAGTTGACAAATACATGGTACAAAATACAAATACAATCTTAAATATATAACAAGAGAGCTGTGAGTTTTAATACAAACATTGTCTTCTAGGCAATATCAACTCTCAGAATAAGTCCTCATTACATTTATTAACACACTATTTAACAGAATAGTGAGGACTATTAATACTATCATCTGGATCGTCACTCCGCTCCCCGACTAGTCCTGCCACGTTCTCATTTCCAAGAGAACAAAGTGAAAGAAAGGGTGAGCTCAACTAGCCCAATAAGAAATATTATGACTAAGATAATGCAGAATAAATTATCATTAGTCTTCAACAATGTTAAACTGATAAAATACAATAGACATCAAGTTTAACTGCAGCGGAACATGCAATTCATTAAAAGAGTCAAGTAGAGAATAAAATCTACTATCATTTATGATTTAAAAGGTTTTCATCACTTTTATCGCTAGGACTCAGCTTAATAAATAAACTACATCATCCCTGCTCTATGGCCAAGGATATTCATTAGTATCACAACCACAAATTATCCATGCACTACGGGCCAAGGATATTCGTGTATTCATCAATGGTCATGATCATGCCAACAACTATCCATCAATGCACTACGGGCCAATGAGGACTTTTACCACATCATTTGTAACATTGCGGTCATGATTATACGGAATAATCCCTGGTCATAATCATACCAAGTCCATCTATGCACTACAGGCCACAGATGACTTTCAAGAAAATATAAATATGAGGATGATGACAATGATATAAGAATTCAATAAAACAAGTTCGAGAATTAATTTATGCAGGAACTAATAACGTCCAAATTGTCAACATGATACTTCTTTGTAGAGTAAAATTCAAGAATGCTCGTAAGAATATTTCCACTAAAAAGATATTGGATGAAGCTTAAATATCAAGGATATTTCACTAATTTCATAGAGTATGAAGTCAAAACCTTAACCAACCGAGTATAATAAAGAATGGAATAACAAAAAGAAATCACCATGTATGCGGTACTTCAGAGCATGAGCGAGTTATTCCAACATAATAATACCAGTCCGGACGTAAAACGCATGCATGTGATATTCCATCGAATAATAAAGATGGAATAACAACAAAAATCACCATGCATGCGGTACTTCACACATATAAAGTTATTCCAATAGAATAATAAATATCGGAACTAAGTCCGGCGTAAAACGCATGCATGAGGATATTCCAATAGAATAATAAAGAGCGGAACCAAACTGCCGCATATAAAACGCATAGACATGATATTCCAATAGAAAAATAAATAATGGAATAATGTAAGAATTTCACCAAGTATAGGGTAGATGGCAGATATAAAAGTTATTCCAATGTAATAATAAAGAATGGAATAATGTAAGTTCTAAATCATGAATATGAAAAAAATAATACCCCTTACCTTATAAAGAAGAGTACCGACCAAGTAGGGTGGGGGTATACTTGAAGAAACTTGCACTACGCTCAAAGCTTTCTTAAACGCTAAAGAAATACGCTCAAGATAGAAGAATAATTCTCTCTATAGTTTCTTTTTCTAGAGTTTGGTGAATTCGTAAGAAATAATGAAGGAATGAGCTTTATTTATAGAAGAATGGATCTGAATAAGAACCAATCCATGAGCGGTCCGAGATCGATTTACTTTTAAAGCGGACTGGCCTAGATTGGTTTACTATAAAATATAATATATTCTATTTATAATCTAATAAAACTAATAACTTTTAAAAAGATTTTTTACTATGCAAATACTATGCTTGCACTATGCAAACACTATGGATAATAAAATATAATATATTCTAATTATTGTCTAGTAAAACGAATAACTTTATAAAGTATTCATTTTTATATAAAAAGATTTTACTATTAGCCTAATAAAACGAATAACTTTATAAAAGTATTCTATTTTATATAAAAAGCTTTTCTGTTTTATTACATTAATAATACTAATAAAACAAAACTTCATCATCATTATTATTATTCACACTATTAATCGACCAGGTGGTTCCCAAGAAAGAGGGGGCTTTCCAATAAGGATTTCTCCCTATTAGCGCGCAATTAGGTGACCAAACCTCTCTTGGCTGAACTTCTAGACATCATTAATATTGCAAATAATAATATTAATAACTTCGTCATCTCAATATAAAATGTCAACAATAATTGAATCAATTAACGTGAGATATTATGCAACAATTACTGAAGCAATAATTGAACAAAACTGAGTGACTTCTAACGTGTATTCCTATACTTTTAACACCGGGTGTATTCTTATACTTTTAACACCGGGTGTTTCAACAGTTAACGGTAAAACTTCCGCCGTTATTTTCATAATAATATTTTTATCATTTTCTCAATCTGACAATAATTCTGTTGTGGGGTCCACCAATGATTATGTCATGTCGCATTTAATATTCCCCAACCAATCGAATATTATAAACAACTTCACGTATTTTGCAAAATTTCTAAATATTACCCACAACTATAAAATTATATCAAATTCATTCCATAATATTTAAAAATGATAATTATAGAAAATTCATCTTTATTTATAAAAGTTGGGGTTTTAAATAAAATATTTATTGAATTTATATAAAAATATCAAAATTTAATCATAATTATTTAATATAATTTTCAAAACTATTTTTGTATTTATTTATTAATTATTTCTAATTTTTATAATTTATTTTTATAAAATCAATTTTTGTCTGTCGCTAAAGCCCTTTAGTGACAGAAAGTGTCGTTGTAGGTGTTCTTGAGTTTCTAGGCAACATTTCGGTCATGGTCGAGTGACCAGTTTGGTCAAGTGTTGATGTTATTATATTCTTACAGTAGTACAACATGAATCAAATTTCAGGCTTTAACCTACATATAACAAGAAGCTATAGAGGCTCAAAGTGACTGTCAGAGCTGTTCTTGAGTTTTTGGGCAATCCAGAAATGTGGTTATGGCCGGTCAACGGTTTTGTGGCTTGAATAACTTTGATTCTGTGTATTAGAGGTGTGTTGTGTTTGTTGTAACATGTAATAAATATGTCAGGGTACATATATATAACACTAACAAGAATAAAGCAAAAATCTAAGGTCTCTAATTATGCTAGTCAAAGTACAGCCAAACGTTGTTCTTCGTGTTCTTCAGTTTTTTGGGCAGCCCAGAAAACTTGGTCAAGCTCGGTCAATGGATTTTGACCATTAATTCCAGTAATCCTATACATTGTTTGTGCAATTTAAGAATATAGATATGTAGTACATATATCAGGGTGTTAAACTAATACAAAACATTACAAAAACAACAAAATGTAAAGTTTATCAAAAGATTGGTCAAAGTAGCCGGTTGATTGTTCTCGAGTTTTACGGGTAACCCGTAAAACTATTAATCCGTGAACGGTCAACGCACTTTGACCACTTATAACATGCAATCTATGGTTCTAATGAACCTGTTTTCTTTTCCAGATTAAAGACCTACTAACAGGCTACAAGTAACATACAATTAACAGACCTAAACATAAACATAAATGAATCTACACGCCCTGACATTTGGCTGTCAGACTTGGTTTTCAAAATTTTCAGATTTCTAAAAACACTTAATTAAGGCATCTAGATGTTATGAAAATGTGTTCTACCAATCTAACATACTTTCTAACATATTAATACATATTCCTAAACATCTAAAAAACAAAATAAACAAAGGATCAAAGAGCTAGCTATGAACTAGGGTTTGTACCTTTTCTTGATTGATTTTTTGATTCTAGCTTCTGATTTTGTTGCTGCTATCACCCAGGCTTGATTTGGTAAGTATGTAAGTGTATAATGGCTAAGAAATTTCATGAGTTTGCTTAGCCCTAAGGTTCCTATTTATAGACTTCTTCAACTTGGCTTTTTGGACATTTTTAAACAACTTGCCTCTATAAATATCAAATCTGGTGACTATTGTCATGCTTGGGAGTTACAACATGTCATGTGTAGCCTAGGGACTTGCAATGGTGACTCCTAACCTACTTGTGAGCTAGTTAGGTTAGTTTAGTAGCTTAATTATGTTCTAATCTTCAATAATCTTGATTAGGGTTTTGTTTTTAATGATTAGGATTGTTAAGTGATGTTTATTAGTACCTAATTAAAGTTTACTAAACATGATTAGGTGTTAGGATAATCTAATTAGGGTTTAATTAGCTAATTAGGTTTAGTTTACATATTAGGGTTAGGGTTTTGCTAATTAGGGTTAGGGTTTGTGAATCTATGGTTACTAACCTAGATTTCTTGCTAATCCTAACAAGCACGACAAAGTGTTTTTTCAGTGTAAGCATGATAAAGTAACTTGTCAAAACAATTATACCGATAAGTCCGATTACGGAAGAAAAATTTTAAGCACGAGGTGTCAAACACGACGTTTTTCGGACAAAAATTTATTTGGTAAAATTTGTTAAACAGAGTATATAATAACACATAACACATTTAGAATGGAGAAATTTTATTGATATAACTGTATTTTACAAATACGAGTCTTATTAGGGTTTTGGGTTTTTACATTTATAGTCCACCCTATTAAAGGTGACCTTTGATGATATCAAAGTACATAAATTCTCGTGTAGTAATATAGTGTTTTCAGGTCGGAGGATCATTACATCATTGTCAGTATGAGAATCGCTAATTACACTTTGCATAATCCTCCACATAGAATTCTCATGGTGGGTATGTCCAGTACATCATTCTCTAACATGTACCTATGCATTAACTCAATATATCATATATTTATGACCAATGAGATTTGGTCATCATTCAATCCACATACTAGTCTCAATGTATCATTGTTGTCCCATCAACAATGATACTGGACTAGGGACATTTAAGAGCAATGATACTAATTATAATTATATATTCTCATGTTCAAGTCATATACTTGAAACTATATAATTTGTATCATTATTCTAAGGAATTTAATTATGTTAACATTTATATAACGCAGTAAATAAAACCATAATAAAATCATTCATTTATTCAATCAAATATAATATCTAAATGTTTAGCAATTATATCAAATAATTGGCCTCTAGAGCATAAACTATAACATCATTGTCTTACTTCTTGAATTTGGTAATCTGATACCTGTTTGGAGCCATTTGAATTTGAAAGCTATATTAATTGAGGAAAGCATGGGCTAGTTCCTCCTAGCTATGGATTTTGGAGTTATCCAATATGCATCAAGCTTCGCTTCTCCAATTAGGCTCTCTTCCGAAACAATCGCATTCTCGCTTTTTTCATCCTCACAGAGATCCGAAGTTCTCCAATGAACACTTTTAAGTGAGTGTAGGGATCTCCCAATCCATCATATTTCTCAAAATTGGGTGTAAGACCCCAACATTTATGAATAAAGATTAATTTTTCTAGAAATATATTTTTGAATATTCTGGTATGGATTTCATATAATGTTATAGTTGTGGGTAATATTTACAAATTTTGCAAAGTAAGCAAGTTGTTATAAAATATTCGATTGGTCTTGGAATATTCGTTTTAATAGGGAATATTCGTACAATGACACAATCATTGGTGGACCACAAAACAGAAGTATTGTTGGAATTAGAAAATGACAAAAATATATTTTTATAAAATAACAGCGAAAGTTTTACCATTAAACTATTGAAATACCCGGTGGTAAAAGTACAGTAATACGTGTGGTTGCATAGTAGCACACGGTATTGTACAATATCTTTGATTATTGATACTTAATTGAGAAATCTCTCATATTATTGATTCAATTATTATCATAGTATCATCTACATAATATTTTATATTGTTAAATCAATAATTGAGACGACAAAGTTATTCATATTATTATTTGCAATATTTACGATGTCTAGAAAAGTCTGTCGAGGAAAGGAGTTTGGTCACCTAATTGCGCGCTAATAGGGAGAAATCCTTATCAGAAAGCCCCCTTTTTCCTGGGAATGATCTGGTTTTTAATATTGTGAGTTATAATATTAATGATGAATAAGTTCTTGTTGAATAAAGATGAAATTGATATTTCTATTGTGTTGGGATTATTAGTATTAGTGAAAATTGACATTTATTTCGATAATAATTGATTTCTAGAGATTAAATTGACCAATCGGGTAATTAATAGGATAAATGAGCAATTAATTGCTATTAGTTCACATGCATATAACTATTTATTCACATGAATGGAACTATTGATTCACATGATGTACTATTAGGGGAGGTGGTGCAAGTTTGATATTACTTGTAGGACTAAATTAAAAATAGAGGAAAAGATGAAAGTATTATACTATAATAATTTGAGCCCCAAAACGTGCAATTATCGAAACTATATTTTCCTATAAATAGAAGCTTATTCTTCTTTCATTCTCACCAATTCACTAAGACTCACAAGAGCAATTATAGAGAGAGAAGATATAGAGAGAAGCTATAGAGGGAAAGAAGAAGAGTATTCTGCTACTTCACTATTGCAGTATTCAGCCTTCTACTAAGGTAAGGGGTATTATTTCATTCGTATTCGTAAGGGATATTATTTTTGTTCAATATTCGTATGAAATATTATTTTCTTCCATACTGTAGTATGTAAGTACTATTATTTCATTTCGTATCCCTAATTCTACACTCATTTTGTTGAAGTATTACTTCTATACTCAGTGAAATTAGTAGAATATCTTTGAAATTTGCGCTTCATCTAGTATCATTTCACAAGGATATTATTCTGAACATTCTTGTTAAATTTTAAGCTTTTCATGCCGGAGTACTATTCACGGGTACTATTCATTTATACGGCACTATTCATAGAGTAATATTCATGGATACTATTCATAAATATAATACTATTCATAAATACAGTACTATTCATGAAGTACTATTCACAAAGTAATATTCATGGGGTACTATTCACGAAGTACTATTCATGGGGTACTATTCACTCAGATACTATTCACCCGGAGTACTATTCATGAAAAAAAATGATTTCTTTTCGGTCCAAATCATTTTTGATACAATATTATTCTTAAATTTTACTCAACAAAGTGGTATCATGTTGACAATTTACATATTATTGAATTCTGGATAAATTAAATTTAAATCTTTAAAATTTATCCTTGTTTTCATTTAATTGAATTCCTATAGCATTGTCATCATCCTAATGCTTATATTGTGATGAAAGTCATATGTGACTTACGTGCATAGAAGGATTGTTGATTAGTATGATTGTGACTAGGGATTATTTGGTATAATCATGACCATAATGTTATAAATGATGTGGTAAAACTCCTAAATGGCCCGTAGTGCATTGATTGACATATGTTGGTATGATCATAACCATGCGTTCTCTTCGGCCAAGGGTGCAAAGATGAATTATTATTTGACATGATCATGACCATTGGTGAAAACATGAATATCCTTAGCCCGTAGTACATGGATAATTCGTGGTCGTGATACTAATGAATATCCTTGGCCTGTAGTGCATGGATAATTCAGTGATGTGGATTATTTATTAAGCTGAGTCTCAGCAATAAAATTGATGGAAAACTTTTAAATCATAGAAGATAGTAGATATCATGCTCTACTTGACTCTTCTAATGGATTGCTTATTTCGCTGCAGTTGTTGATCTAAAACTTGTTGTCTATTGTATTCTATCAGTTGTTATACTGTTGAAGTCTAAGGATACTTTATTCTGCATTATCTTAGTCATAATATTTCTTACTGGGCTAGTTGAGCTCACCCTTTTTTTTCATTGTTCTCTTTAGGAAATGAGAATATAGCTGGGACGAGTTGAGGAATGGAGAGATGGTCCAGGATAAGTGGCTATAGTAGTCCTCACTATTCTATGAAATAGTGTGATAATAATTATAATGAGGACTCCATTGAGTGTGGATATTATCTAGAAGACAATATTCATGTGAAAACTCTCAGCTTATGTTTTGTCGTATTGTACACAAAAGTTGTATAATTAAGTTGTATTTGTATTATGTACAAAGTATTTGGCAACCTAAGATGGGTGATGTATACCTCTTTTGGGGGTGTCACATTAGGAGCCTTGAATTTTTTTGGATAATGAACCCCAAGGAAGATGCAAAGGTCTGAATAGGTAACGCTTTCGTGCGTTCCAGTCCCTTTGATGGTCTGAATGGTCTCTTCCATTTATTGAACGTTCTTCTGAATATCATCGGTGTCTTGATCTTTTTTAAGATGGGTGATTTCAGGGGTTTTGTTGGACTTCTCAGTTTGAGACTCAAGTATTGGAACTTCTTTGTCCGGACCCTGGATTCCTTCATGTGCAGAGGATTCAGTTGGATGGGTATTTGTGTACCTTGAGTTGGTTTGTTTAGTTCTTTCATAAGAACAACCAACTCTGTTATTTGATTCCTTAATCCTTCGAAGTCCTCTCGGGAAATAGGAGTAGGATCAGGCTGAGCACTGTTTGCCATGTCTGACTATCGACTTAGTGCCTTTTTGGACTTTGAACTGGTAACAGGACCAATCATTTCCCTACAAAAAGACTACGTAGTTTAGTTTGGGAAAACATGGAGATGATGTATGCTATGCAATGTGTCTGTTTTTAAGGAGTGTTTTAATATTCTCCTACAAAACAGATGTCAGTTGTTTTGATGATAGGATAGCGTGACAGGTCTTGATATGAAAAAGGAATGCATATTTACATCTTCCTTTATATTTTCCATTACATTGAGATCGACATGGAATGGAAATTACATGTAATTGAAAGGGGAAGATATGAAGAGACTTCCCTTCGAATTTTGTTTATCAGAGGCAGGCCTATCTTAGGTTACTCTCATGGCTTTTCGGCATGAAGGTCCCCAGATCATCATAATTTACTGGATGGGAAGTTAATCCGATCTCTCAACTAGAGTGAATCTGGGTAGTGCCTTTCCTGAGCCTCACGAGATTAGTCACCCTTGAATCCATTAATCAAACACCGACGGGTTTGCCTCCTGGTGGAGGAATCACATAACATATATTCACATACATCGCATCTTACCGTATGGAAATGATGACATGTTCAAAGCACTAATATCACAGGCAGATATAGTGCGAAGCGCTAAAGTGAAGTAAATAAAGCATTAGTATACATCCATTCAATGTAAATGCAGTATTCACACATAAGAAGATAAAAAGTTTTATTTTAAAAAGGTTAAATAGCGGCTTAAGCCCTCTTATTGGATTCCCCAGCAAAGTCGCCACCTGTTGACGTCGGGAAGATTTGTGTCCCTTTTTAAAAAGGTTTAATAGCTTGTGTTCTCATTTGGTGAGTTTTGTCTTAAAAGGTCCGACATATTAATGTCGACGATTTGACTTTTAGAGTCACCAATTTGTAGATTTGAAATGGTTGTACCAACTCAACCGATTTTAAATGGTTTGCACAGAGACCCAATGGTTGGACACTATTTAACTGGACTTGGAAACCAAGATACGTTGGGTTAGGGGGCTTGATTCAGCGGGGGGACGGTGTTAGGAACCCCCCGACTTTCGTGAAAACACGATTACCACAACTTTTCAATTAACTTGTTTATTTGCGTGCGTGTGTGTGTGTATGTATTGGGCCTTTGTGCAATTATCTGGAAGTAGTGTTATACCTCATTTGCACCTATATACAAAGGGTTTGACTTTTATAAAATTTTAATTTTAACAAGATATAGCAGTGATGTTTTGGAAAACAGGTTTTCAAACCCTTATGCTCAATAGTAATTGAGGCCTTTGATACTTCCATTTTATTCTGTATTCGGCTTGATTGCTTTTATTTTTGAGATGTGAAGCATCTTCGAGAAAATAAGATACATAGCAGTGCCGAACTCCTTATGGTCATGATAGCCATCCAAGGATATCCAGACACCGTAGATAATTTACAAGCTGGCTGCAGCTGAAAAATGTCCATCGTTGGAACCGAATCTAGATTCACAGACTGAATCTTCGATCACATGATTCCTAGGCTCACATGATAGATTAATATGTACAAAAGCTAGAAAGAAAAGTAGATTTAAATAAATCTAAACCATTCTAGTTTCAACGGTTCCAGTTTAGTCACTTTTAAACCAGTCAAAGTTAGAGATAGCTAGATTTAGACAAATATAGTCCACAAACTAGAAGATGAAATATATACATTGTGAAAGCAATAAAACCATATATATATATATATATATAAGTAGTAGAAAGCTTAAAATTTTGAAAAATCTTACAGTGAGCTACCAAGAAGACTTTAGATAGCTTTTAGGGCCTGAAAACTTGGTTTCCACTAGTTAAACTTTAGTATGTTACAGAACAAAAGCTTAGAAGTTTTTACAAAGAAAAATCACTCAATTTTGAGTAGTCTAGTAGAGGTTAAAGGCTAAAATGGGCAAAGTTTTCTCTCTTTTCTTCTTTTTTTTTTCAAATGAGCTGTTGGGAGCTCATATTTATAGACCAAGGAGTTTTGGGTCAACCCGCAACATCCGTGGGTCTATCTGCGGCTACTCGGACTATCCCGGGCTTTGCGGGTCTCTTCATCTCGAAGTATTGATAAGTGGGTTTGATACCCACGAATCGGTTCTGAATTCAAGCTTAATCGGTGTTAATTCCTTGCTTTTATATTTGTTTTTACTTGTTTATTGTTATCTCGTGTGTAGGTTTGGTGGTGTTGTAAAGTGATCAAAAAGGGTGGATTTAAGGTACATTGTAGCAAGCAAAGGAGCAAAACAAAGCCATCTAGCAAAACACTACTTGGTCTGGGTTGGGCATTTTAAGTTTAACACCCCCAATAAAGGTAGGGGGTCCAAAAGTCGATTCTGAAGCCATTAGCCACGGGCGCCCATTCTCATATAAACCCGGTATGGGGTAATGGGCAAAAGTAGTCTCCTAGTTGATTTTAAATGCTAAATACATGGAGCATAAGTGATGGTAATGATTTGGGACTCATATTAGCATGGAATGGTAATCAGAATATGTGTCTAAGTATATAATCAACAACAAATACAAGTTGGAAGGAGATTAGAAGGCAATTATTAAGAGAAAGAATATCTGATTTTCAGAGAGCAAGCATTGAGAGAAGATTTTGAAGAATTTTCATAACAGTTGCAATTTGAGTTGAAGAAAAGGGTGGTTCTGGATTTATTCTTTTCTTTTAGTTTATTTGTAATTAAAAGGATGATATCTTTAATTTATTCAGTGTTTATTTCATTTATGATGAACTAAATTACTTTTTAGGCTTATGATGGATCTTTAAGTGAAACGATGGTTTTGTAACTTTGATTTTCAGTTTAATAAGCTATTCCTTGATTTATCTATATTTATTTGTGCTTGAATGTATGAATTGTCTGATCAATAATTCTTTGTGGACTTGTATGGATTCGAGGGAGGAAATACGAGTCTAGACTTAATTAATATAGCATGTGCTCTTGAATTCTGTTAATGAATAGAATCTTGATGAATGTTAGGGTAGAGATATGCTTAACATCACATGTAATCGAATAGAGAACTTGAACTTAAACCTTTTTTGATTTTAATTCACATAGAGATATAGTGAGTTAGTTAATTAAGGTGTTTAACTTAATTCTATCTAAATTGTGGATTTGAGTTAATATGGTGTTAGTGCATCGAGAGGTGGCTAATTCTTCTTTCGTGTTCTATATTAATAAATGGGGATAGTAAATTAAACTAGAACAAAGGATAATAACCAGAGTGAAGTTTAGGGTGAAGTTGTAAGCCCAATTCTCCAATATTTGTTTAGAAATTCAGTTTTTGCGAGTTGTGATTGTTTTGTGATCTTAGTATTTTTAATAATTGAGAATTTATAATTTTAGTCATTAATTTGGATAGTTTAATAAAATTGGGATTAATAGGAAACTGGTAATTGTGAGGTTGAAATTCTTACTAATTTCTCTATGGGAACGATACTCTACTTACTATTATATTACTTGTTGACCACGTATACTTGCGTGTTGTGCGTAATTAGATTTTACCCAACAAGTTTTTGGCGCCGTTGTCGGGGACTATTAGTATAGATTTTAATATTTTACGTTATCAGTTTAATTAGTCTAGTTTTACTTAACATTTTTATTTTTGTTTTGTTCGTCTTATTTCAGGTTTTTCAAGTTGGTTTATGCAAACTCGGTCCAAAAATCCAAACTTGCTTCCTTTTGAGAACGACATTGAGAGACGGTTTCAAAGGCTGAGTAAGTGGATTAAGGAAACGAAGGAAGACTTTGAAAATTCTAAAAAAGAAGAAGCAATGGCTGTCGAAGATCAGAAAGCATTGAGGGACTTTGCTACACCTAAGGTGACTGAGCTGTAGTCGAGTATCACCAAGCCTGCTATAGCTACGAACACATTTAAAATCAAGCTTGGGACTATTTAGATGATTCAAAATTCAGTTCAGTTATGGGGTTTGGCAAATGATGATCCGAATGAACACTTAGTCAGCTTCTTGGAGATTTGTGACACCTTCAGGTATAATGGGGTGTCGGATGATGCAGTAAGGCTTCACTTCTTCCCATTCACCTTACGGGACAAGGCAAAGAGTTGGTTACACTCTCTACCACCAGGATCAATAACTACATGGGAAGACCTCGCTTAGAAATTTCTTGCAAAATTTTTCCCACCAGCAAAAACTGCAAAAATAAGGAATGAGATAACTATGTTTGAACAACAACATGGGGAGTCATTGTATGAGGCATGGGAAAGATACAAGGAATTGCTGAAAAAGTGCCCGCATCATGGATTGCCTAAGTGGTTGCAGAGGAATACATTCTACAATGGGTTGAACAGAAATCTAGTATTGATGCAGCTTCGGGTGGAACATTTATGGAAAAAAGTTATGAGGAGGCATATCAGTTGATAGAGACAATGGCAGTTAACAACTACCAATGGCCCACAACAAGAATGACATAGGCAAAGGCAGCTGGAGTGTTAGAGTAAGATGGAGTGACAAAAATAGCAGCACAGATTTCAACGCTCTCTAAGAAGTTGGATGCTTTGTCAGGGGTACAGATACAGCAAGTTGCATTTATTTTTGAATTGTGCGTGGGTGAACATCCTACAGATTAATGTGCAATCAACCCAGTGTCAGTGCAATTTGTGGGTAGCTACAACAGGATTCCACAGAACATGTTCCAGAATATATACAATCCGGGGAATAAGAATCACCCAAATTTTTTGTGGAGTAATCATCAGCATCAGCAAGCTTCATGACCATCTTATCCCCCAAGATTTAAGAATCAACAACAACCAGCTCAACATCAAGAAAGGAAATCAGATTTAGAGGAGTTGTTGTCAAAGTATATAACAAGCAACGAGGTAGCTATGAAAAACCAAACAATGGCCATGAAATCGCAAGAGATAGCCATCAAGAATTTGGAAAATCAGATGGGAAAAATTTCCTTAGCATTGAATAATAGACCACAAGGGACTCTACCAAGTGACACCGAAAGAAATCCAAAGGGAAATCACAAACAGTGTCAAGCAATCACTTTGAGAAGTGGAAAACATCTAGATGGGAAAAGTGCAGAAAATTCAGTTAGACCAGATGACAAAGTGGTTGAGGAAAAACAGGGTGAGGATAAGCAAGTTGAGCAAACAAAGTTAGATGACAAGCCAGTTGTGTATCCTCCACCATCGTTTCAACAGAGAGTCCAAAAGCAGAAATTATATAAGCAGTTCGCAAAATTTTTGGAAGTGTTTAAGAAAGTTCATTTTAACATCCCTTTCGCAGAAGCCCTAGAGCAGATGCCAAGTTATGCGAAATTTATGAAAGGTATTCTATCTAGGAAAAAGAAGTTGGTAGATTTCGAAACAGTGGCATTAATAGAGGAGTGTAGTGTAGTTTTATAGCGAAAATTGCCACCAAAGTTGAAAGATCCAAGAGTTTTACCATTCCGTGCACAATTGGGAACACGGTGTTCAACAAGTGTTTATGTGATTTAGGAACAAGTGTAAACCTTATGCCATTATCAGTTTATACAGAATTAGGGCTACCTGCTCCAATGCCTACGAACATCTCATTGCAGTTAGTGGATAGGTCAGTCACGTACCCGAGAGGCATTGTGGAGGACATCTTGGTCAAGGTTGACAAATTTATATTCCCTACGGATTTCATAATTCTGGATTTTGAGAAAGATAAGAACATCCCAATTATCCTAGGGAGACCATTTTTGGCTACGGATAGGACACTCATCGATGTACAAAAAGGTGAACTAACTTTGAGGGTCCAAGATCATGAAGTAGAGTTTAATGTTTTCAAGGCCATGAAATTCCCTACGGATGAAGAAGAGTATTTTAGGATGGATTTCATTGAGCAGATAATTAGCGAAGACATGGGTAAAAGTTTGGCTAATGATCCATTGGAAACGACATTATTGGGAGATGAAGATGTAGATGATTCGGAATTTGTGGATTACTTGCAGATGTTAGACTCCCTAGCATGAGTTAGCAGATTTAAAGCACCATTTGAACCATTGCACACGGAGGAAAGAGCCACAACAAGGATGAAGCCATCTTTGGAGGAGCCACCTGCTCTTGAGCTAAAGCTACTACCTAAACACCTGAGGTATGCGTATTTAGGCAATTCTAATACTTTACCTGTTATTATTTTTGCTGCGCTTAACGAACTGTAGGAAAGTAAGTTATTGAGGGTGCTTAGAGAACATAAATCGGCTATAGGATGGACAATCGTAAATATCAAAAGGAATCAGCCCATCCTTTTGCATGCACAAAATTCTAATGGAAGAGGATGCAAAGCCAATGGTGGAGCAACAGAGACGGCTCAACCCAATTATAAAGGAAGTTGTGAAGAAAGAAATATTGAAATGGTTGGACGCCGGTATCATCTACCCAATTTTCGACAGTAAGTGGGTCTGTTCCGTTCATTATGTGCCAAAAAAATGAGGAATGATCGTGGTACAAAAAGATGAGAACAAGCTAATTTTGATGAGGACAGTTACTGGTTGGAGGGTTTGCATGGATTACAGGAAATTAAATAAGGCAACCCAAAAGACCATTTCCCTTCGCCTTTTATCGATCAAATGTTGGATAGATTAGCGAGCCACGAATGTTATTGCTTATTTGATGGGTATTCGGGGTATAATCAGATACTCATTGCTCCTGAAGATTAAGAGAAGACAACTTTCACGTGCCCATACGGCACATTCGCATTCAGGAGAATGTCCTTCGGCTTGTGCAATGCACCCGCTACCTTCCAACGATGTATGATGGCCATTTTCTCTGACATGGTGGAGAAAAATGTGGAAGTCTTCATGGATGACTTTTCTATCTATGGAGATGATTGTGATGCATGTTTGGAGAACTTAGTGATGGTGTTAAAGAGATGCACAAAAATAAATTTGGTACTTAACTGGGAAAAGTGCCACTTCATGGTTGAGGAAGGAATAATTTTGGGTCACAAGGTTTCAGTAAAAGGACTAGAGGTTGATAAAGTAAAGTTGGAAACGATTGAAAAGCCTCCACCACCAACTTCAGTTAAGGGAATACGCAGTTTTTTGGTACATGTCGGGTTCTACAGGAGATTTATAAAAGACTTCTCTATGATTGAAAAACCACTGTGCGGTCTTTTAGAGAAGGATTCAGTGTTTAAGTTTGATGACGGTTGTAAGTTAGCATTCGAGCTATTAAAGAAGAAATTGACTACAACCCCAGTTATAGTCGCACGGGATTGGACAATGTCGTTTGAGTTAATATGTGATGCAAGTGACTATGCGGTTGGGAGCTGTCTTGGGTCAACGTTGAGAGAAGGTATTTCATGCCATATATTATGCCAGTAAGACACTCACGGAGACCTAAATGAATTACACCACTACAAAAAAGGAATTGCTTACAGTAGTATATGCATTTGATAAATTCTGAGCATATTTGATCGGAACAAAGGTGGAAGTTTATACAGATCACTCAACTATTCGGTACTTAATTTCGAAAAAAGATGTTATGCCACGCCTTATCAGATGGATTCTCCTTCTACAAAAATTTGACTTGGAAATAAAAGATAGAAAGAGGATGGAAAATCAAGTTGCAGATCATTTATCAAGGCTGGAAAATCAAGGTAAAGATGATGAGGATAAATGTGTAATTAATGATTCATTTCCAGATGAACAACTGTTTGGAGTCAATGTGGAATTTCCATGTTACATAGATTTCGCTAACTATCTAGTAAGTAATATACTCCCCCCTGATCTTACACGTCAGCAGAAAAAGAAATTCCTATATGACGTCTAGTGGTATATGTGGGATGAGCCATACCTATTTAAATAGTGCGCCGACAAGATGATTAGAAGGTGTGTGCCCTATAGCGAGGTGAATAATATTTTGCATGAATGTCATTCGTCTGCATACGGGGGCATTATGGTAGTGAGAGAACAACGACGAAAGTTCTTCAAGCCGGGTTCTATTGGCCTACATTATTTAAATATGCCCACCAGTTCGTAAAAAGCTGTGATAGATGTCAAAGGGTGGGCAACATATCGAAAAGGAAAGAGATGCCACTACAAACAATCTTAAAAGTTAAGATTTTTGATGTATGGGGCATGGATTTCATGGGACCATTCCCTTCCTCATTTAACAATCAGTACATATTACTTGCGGTTGACTATGTATCAAAATGGGTTGAAGCTGTAGCACTCCCAACGAATGATGCCAAAGTGGTTCTCAAATTGTTGCAAAAGAATATCTTTACAAGATTTGCACACCAAGAGCTATTATAAGTGATGAAGGTAGTCACTTCTGCAATAGATCATTTACAGATCTCTTGGCGAAGTATGGGGTCAACTATAAGGTGGCGACGACATATCATCCCCAAACAAGTGGCCAAGCTAAAGTTTCAAATAGGGAGGTGAAAAGAATCTTGGTAAAGGTGGTGAACCCGAATAGAAAGGACTGGTCTCTCATGTTGGACGATGCACTATGGGCCTACCGAACTGCGTACAAAACACCAATCAGTATGTCACCATATCAATTGGTCTACGGGAAAGCATGTCACCTACTTGTGGAGTTACAACATAAAGCCTACTGGGCAATTCAGAAACTGAACTTTGATCAAGCAGATGTGGGTGAAAAGAGACTATTTCAGCTAAATGAGCTCGATGAATTCCGACTTCAAGCTTACGAGAACTCGAAGTTATACAAAGAAGAGGTCAAGAAATGGCACGACCAGAAAATCATGTAAAGAACGTTCGAGCCGGGGCAATCAGTACTACTGTTTAACTCAAGGTTGAGGTTGTTCCCAGGGAAGCTAAAATCACGATGGTCGGGTCTATTTACCATTAAAAGAGTTTTCTCACATAGCGTCATTGAACTCTACAATAGAAATCCATTGGAAACATTCAAGGTCAATGGTCAAAGGCTGAAGCATTATTGGGGTGGCAAATCCAACATGGATGTCATCACAATCACATTATCCAACGTACCATAAATAGGGAGTAGTCAGGCTGAACGACTTAAAATCAAGCGCTAATTGGGAGGCAACCCAATCGTACTTTTATTCTTTGTATTTTTATCCATACTATTTAGATTATAGTTTAGAATAATAATTAGGATATAACAAGTTCATTATCTAGTTATTTAGTTGTATTATTCTAGATAATCTAATCTCTTATGCTTAATTTGTACAAGATCTAATGATACTTACGTTTTCATAGTGAGCAGGTAATGAAGGTGCTAATAGATGCATTAAGGAGCTAATAGTTGCATTAAAGAAAAAATAACAAGCAAAAAAAAGGCCATTTGCGAGAAGCATTCCCATTCGGGAGGGCCCCTCAAAGCCTACCATGCTGCACGTGAGGTGAGGACTCCCATTCTTATTAATAATAAGTATGCCCACTGGGGCGGGGTCCCTAAAGCATAAAACCCCTGCCAGGGCAGGGGTTCTAAGTTAATTAATCAGGAGGCATGCTCAGGAGGCGTGTGCTTATAAGGAATAGTACCCCAAGTCCCAAGTTGAACAAGTACACCTATCAGCTACATCTTTTCCACTACCACTTCTTCCTCAAATACAACTCCCACTCCCATTCATATTCTCCAATCTTGATCCACGATTTGGGAATTAACTCTCCATCAACCCACTCAATTATATTACCCACTACTTCAATCCAGTACTCCACTTCACAACTCTATAAATCATCCCATCTTTATAAAACCTCTCCCTCACCAAACTAAATTTACACTACTCAGAAGTTCAAGGTTAGAGTTGAACGAAAAAAATATTCAACCAATTTGGAGATACATTAAGAGTGAGTAAGTTGTTTTTCAATTCTTCACCTTCTATCACCATAGTTGCCATAAATTCATCAAGTTTGGGGGGATAAAACATTGTGC
The DNA here is from genome assembly GCA_020205615.1 of Panax quinquefolius. Taxonomy (NCBI): domain Eukaryota; kingdom Viridiplantae; phylum Streptophyta; class Magnoliopsida; order Apiales; family Araliaceae; genus Panax; species Panax quinquefolius. The sequence continues at coordinate 114,148,221 of CM035152.1, forward strand.
ACACCAAGTGTTCGACAGATTGCGTGAGTGAAGTTTGGGGGGAATATTGGTGTTAAAGCTTCTTGATTTTTAATTCAATGGTGTCCAAACCCACATCAAAGAGGCAACAGGGAGAGAGTTCCAGAACCACACCTCCATCACGAACCTTCGACCGATGCAAATTCATAAGTGTTGCCGCCGTCGACCGTTATGATTACATGGTGTCCAAAGCTCTCACACCGGAGTGGGGATTGGCACCGGACCATGTCGACGGTGAAATGATGCAACAGATATATCAGAAAGGGTGGAATAAGTTCATGGAAGAACCCGAGGCTGCCGTTGTAAGTGTGGTTAAAGAATTTTATGCTAACGTCGAGGATAAGGCCCTTTTCAACGCTTTTGTGCGGGGAAGATTAGTCCTTTTCAGTGTTGATGCCATCAACACATACTATCAGTTAAGAGTGCCTAGACATTGCCAGTATGCTCATTTACATGATCATAATCCGGATTATGAGGTTATTATGAAGGAAAAGACAAAATCGGGTACCATATAGATAAAAGGTCACAAAGGAGGCACTATTTTTCACAGCAGAGATCTCAGCAGGTATTTAAAGATATGGTATGCATTCTTGTGCGCCAAATTATTTTCATCCACACACACGTCAGACATGACCAAGGAGAAGGAAACTCTCTTGTATTCCATTATACAAGATTTCATCATCGACGTCGGGGCAATAATCAGTTTTTCAATCTGACGGTGCTTACGAGGACAATTCTCGGGCGGCTTGTTATACCCATCACTCATTTGTGGGTTGTGTAGGCAAGCGGGAGTTTGATGGTCAGATGATGAGATCACCCAAATGCCACTTCAAACACTGGATTCAAGAATAATTGCACGGTATGCGATATGGCCTAGAGGCGAGTCATATCCTAGAGTATTAGGCTTTATATTTCCATCCGCTTCGGAGGATGAGGTTGATGCTTCTAATAGCTCTAATGACGAAGAGGTCCAGGAGGCGGCACCAATGGGAGAGGAAGGAACAGAGGCACCACCACAATCCGAATCTATATCTAGCCCTCAGTTCCTCAACTTTCAATGTCAAGTAGATGAGCAAAACAAGATAGCACGAAGAGAGATGCGGCGACTCGCAATGAGGCAAGACCACATGTTTAAAGCTATGAACCTATCGTTCACCTCATTGAACGCGATGCTCCATAGCTTCAATCCCACTGCTCAATTCACATACCAGCAGCCAGCCCCAATGCCATGATTTCCTCCAAGTGACTCCGATGAAAAAGAACACACACCACCAACCCAGACTTAAGTTATTACAGGGAAGTCCTCATATTTTTATTGCTATATCTATACAATGAGGGCATTGTAATTTTCAAGTTTGGGGGTTTTTAATTTCATGCTTGCATATTTGATTTCATTAGTTAGGATTGCATATGTTAGTTCATTATTTAGTTTTAGGAGTAGTTAATGTTGCATTCATGTAATCATGTAGTTGCATCGTAGCTTAGGAGCATAAATAGTTTTTATTTATTGTGCCTTCATGTTATGTTTACCTTACATATAAAAAAAATTACTTAAGTATTTAGTTAATTTTGTTATTATGTCCATATGTCCAATGTTGGTTATAGTTCATTTTATTTTGGTGATGATGAGATTGAGATTAAGTAGAGAAATACAAGATTGATTATTAGAACCTTGATGTAGTTTCTATTATGAATCAGATCTTGTTCTTGTTTAAAACTGATATAAAAAGGGTAGCACGTTAATAACATCTGTGTTGACTGATTAGTTCAAATTGATACATAAAGAGTTTCTAAAGGATAATGTTAGTGTAAATGAGAAAATGACAAGGATAGGCAGTGAAGACGAAGAATTAGGCAAAAACCTAAGTTTGGGGGGGATAAATGTGTGGTACATAAGCTTTATAAAATAAATAAATAAATAAATTCGTGGCTAGTCTTGTTTCGGGGCCTTTGTTGCTTGAGCAAGTAAGCCCGAAGGAGTGTCTCTACACCTAGTGCCCTAAGGTCTTATATGGTATGGGAGTTGTTGGTTGAAAGCTCGCTAAGGAGTAGCACTGTTAGCCTAATGGAATGAGACATTGTACAGTCATGGTTTAAAAAAAATAAAAATAAAATAAAACGGGAAATAAGTGCAAAAAGCCCCTGTAAATATATATATATATATATATATATATGAATAAAAATAAAGCATAAGTACCCTATGTGAACCCTTGATAGTGGTGATTGCTTGGTTTTAGTTAGAATTCATCTGCCTTTGAACTTTTTGAGTTTACTCTATATGATTCCTTATAAGAAATTGGTTATGTATTGAATGTGAATATGTATCAATTGGCACGGATGTTGATCACACACACACTATACCAGTGATAATGGTTTAAGATTCGAGGATTAATAAGGAATTATTGATTGCTTTTAATATAAAGTGTTGTCATGTTTACTTGATTTCTCTGAGGCCGGAGGATTAATAATTCTGATTCTATGATGCTATTGGATTCTTAGGCATGTAGATTAGATGCATTACATATTATTGCATTTCATTGTTTACCATGTTAGTTTTTTTTTGTGCTTGAGGACTAGCACGATTTAAATTTGGGGGATTTTGATAAGTGGGTTTTATACCCACGAATCGGTTCCTAATTCAAGCTTAATCAGTGTTAATTCCTTGCTTTTATGTTTTTTTTACTTGTTTATTGTTATTTCATGTGTAGGTTTGGTGGTTTTGAAAGTGATCAAAAAGGGTGGATTTAAGGTACATTGTGGCAAGCAAAGGAGCAAAACAAAGCCATCTAGCAGAACACTAGCCCGTCGAGGCGGGCATTTTTAAGCCTAACACTCCCGCTGGGGCAAGGGGGTCCAAGTCAGTTCTGAAGCTATGCCCACTGTGGCGGGCCATTCTCTGAAGCTAAACCCCCAGGCAGTATGGGCAAGCAAGTAGTCTCCTAGTTGATTTTAAATGCTAAATACATGGAGCTGAAGTAATGGTAATGGTTTGGGACTCATATTAGCATGGAATGGTAATCTGAATATGTGCCTAAGTATATAATCAACAACAAATACAAGTTGGAAGGAGATTAGAAGGCAATTAACAGAGAAAGAATAAAGATTTTTCAGAGCAAGCAGTGAAGAGAAGATTTTGAAGAATTTTTGTAACAGTTGCAAATTGAGCTGAAGAAAAGGGTGGTTCTGGATTTATTCTTTTCTTTTAGTTTATTTGTAATTGAAATGATAATATCTTTAATTTATTCAGCGTTTATTTCATTTATGATGAACTAAATTACTTTTTAGGCTTATGATGGATCTTTAAGTGAAACGATGGTTATGTAACTTTCATTTTTAGTTTAATAAGCTATTCCTCGATTTATCTATATTAATTTGTGCTTGAATGTATGAATTGCCTGATCAACAATTCTTTGTGGACTTGTATGGATTCGAGGGAGGAAATACGAGTCTAGACTTAATTGATATAGCATATTTTCTTGAATTCTATGAATGAATAGAATCTTGATGAATGTTAGGGTAGAGATATGCTTAACATTGCATGTAATCGAATAAAGAACTTGAACTTAAACCTTATTTGATTGTAATTCACATAGAGATATAGTGAGTTAGTTAATTAAGGTGTTTAACTTAATTCTATCTAAGTTATGGATTTGAGTTAATATGGTGTTAGTGCATCGAGAGGTGGTTCATTCTACTTTCGTGTTCTTGATTAATAAACGAGGATAGTAAATTAAACTGGAACAAAGGATAATAACCAGAGTGAAGCTTAGGGTGAAGTTGTAAGCCTAATTCTATAATACTTGTTTAGAAATTTTTCTTTTGCGAGTTGTGATTGTTTTGTGATCTTAGTATTTTTAATAATTGAGAATTTATAATTTTAATCATTAGTTTGGATAGTTTCATAAAATTGGGATTAATAGGAAACTGGTAATTATGAGGTTGAAAATTTATACTAATTTCTTTGTGGGAACGATACTCTACTTACTATTATATTACTTCTTGACCACGTATATTTGCGTGATGTGCGTAATTAGATTTTACCCAGAAAGTACGTGCACTCGGGCTACGCGTTGTCCGCTCGAACCTTCATAACTTTTAATTCGAGCATCCGATGGAGGATTGATGTACCTTTTCAGAAAGTTATTGTCGACAGCTACACAATGACATGGGATTAGAAATTGTATGATGTCGGGAAGATGGATCCATGACATGATCTCCAAGTCTTCATTTTCTATCTGTTGTGCTGTCTTGTGCAATTATCACTCGGGATTTGAACTATGGTTTTTGTGGGACATCCTTGTATGCAGTTTGAGTTGAAATATTTTAAGACGACGGTGCTGTGATGTTGAGGTGGCAAAATAAACATTTTGCACCTCCCGGGTTATCTCCGGCTTTGACGTAGTGGTAGCCATCATTTCTAAGGGTTATCTCCGAGATTGGGCTACTGTTGACTCTGACTATCTTCAGGGTTATCTTTGAGGTTGGTTTGACCTCCCAGGGTTATCTCTAGGGTTAGAACTAACTTTTCCGGGGTTATCTCTGGAACTTGGACTGAATCTCTCGGGGTTATCTCCGAGATTATAAACTGAATCTCCCGGGGTTATCTCCGGGGTTGGAACTGGATCTCTCGGGGTTATCTCCAGGGCTGGAACTTGATCTCCCGAAGTTATCTTTTGGATTGGAACTGAATGTAACTTCCAGGGTTATCTCTGAAAGACGATTCTGCTCTCCTATAGGATTAGTAACAAGAATGTTAAATTTTGAGTGTCTACAGTAGAAAAAGGTTACAATTGTACGATATTTCTATAACTTAAGTCATCTACTTTTTAACCCTATCTAGGTAGATTGGTTTGTAACAAAAAGTTACAATTGTATAATATTTCTATAGTAAAAAGCCATCTAATTTAAGGACCCAAGCTAGCTAGATTGGTTTTTAGGCAGATCATTATGGCTATCTTGATAGCCTCTTCCCACTCATTAAAAGCTTTCTCTTCTTTCTACAATCGAGAGACACATGGAGGTAGGGGCAAGTGTCCACCCATGATTTTTGGAATTTTTATAAGTATAGGGATAATATAGTAAAATGGTGCTTCCCCTTAAAGAAAAAAATTATGTCACTTATTGACAATTAATTTTTCTAATTTCTCTTTCAAATTCAAATTTTTATTTTTATTTTTATTAGTCTATTTAATTATTCCCAATTTTAAGGTTAAGATTAATTATCATTTAATTTTTCTCTAATAATTTTGATCCTACAAGATATCTTTAAGTCATAACGAAACAATGTCTATTACTATATATAACAACACAAATAGAGATAAACTCAATGTGAAAAAGTGTCAGTTGACACTTGTCCTTCAAAATCGGCCAACTACTTAGCCGAAATTGGTCAAAAGATTAAAGAAAGAAGGAACTGCTTTTCCAATGGGTTTTTTTGCCTTTGACTAAGGAATTTAATATTAGACAATTGGTTTTAAGGATAACTGATTCAATTTAGCCTATTTGTTAATTTATAGCTAGAGTTAAACTATAGTATAAATAGCAAGCTGTTGAACTATTATCAGTTAAGTTTTTTGATTTTATGAATATAATTATATACATTCCAACTTATCCTATATGTTAATTAGCACACCACGGTTAACAAATTTATGCAAGATATAACCACTACTAATATCAGATAATTAAATAAAAACTTATATATAATTTGTGGCTAAATACACATCTATTGCACCAAGTACCACAAAATTCATAATTCGGCCCCCAGAGTAATTGGACTTAAAATTTACTACATAAACTACCTAATTGCATACAATATTCATCCAAATTCAAATTCTGACTGAAATTGACCAGGATACCTAACTTGTTGGGAAGCTAGTAGTTTTATACGGTTTGACCTTGTATACTATAGTTTGACTTAAAAAAAATACAACCTTTGTTTCCCTCCCAATTTTGTGACACACCCAAATTCATGTACTAGCTACAATGGACTGGTGCTCACTATTCAACCTGAACTTCTTTGAGTATAGATATTATAGACTCACACTACTAAAAACTAGGAAGTTCAATTGAATAACCAATTTCCTTGATAAAACTTTGTAGACATTGCTAATAATGTTAAATCTAGAATAAAAATGCCATTAGATGAGAGGCAGATATGTTGCTCATAATACTACCCATCACATCTATCTAGTCATAGCTTAATAACATAATTGTAGTCACAATAATCTTCATATAGTTCCAGGTTCTTATAACCTTTACAAATCCAAACATAATATCCTTTATAATATTACATCAACAGTACTAATAATAAAAGTAATACATAAATACTTCTACTCATTCATTTTCCCTTTTTCCTTTGTCTTTTCCCGATCCTTCGACCTTCTCTAGTTTAACTAAAAATATTTAATTTATCAAGAGTGAGCAACTAATTGATCAGCAAGTAGTAAAATTGTTTAACATCTAACATATCATGATTAAAATAATCTGATTCTGAAGCCTTCAACAATCCAAACATTAATTGTGAAGTAACTTGAACAAATAGGAATAAAAAAGATTCCTTTCATTAACATTTTTATCAACATACTGAGTGGTCATAAAGAACCATTAACTCATTACAAGGTTTAATAGTCATTCAACTTAGAACTTTTAGAGTATTTATAAATCACAAAGAATGAAAAACACTATATGCAAGTACTTAAAGGAATTAACCTATTGTACCCTACATTATGCATAACATTCAAGTCATATGCGTGGAAAGTCGATTACCCGACATAAATTACCCCTTTATCAGGGTTGTTCAACTCAGTTTTATAATAATTGTCTGCTCCATAACAATTTGGATTGGATTAGCATCAACGAATTTTAACAATCCAATACTTCATTATTCCATATCAATGGTGTCTAGCTGAAACAAATGGCATCAACTCATTTCTTAAAAACATTTATGATTAAACGAGAAATTTAATGATTTAAACAGTTCGGTAATAGAACAATTCTTTTCAAAGGCACATAAGTGCAGAAATTATATATAAGCAAGCATAATCAATTTAATAGATCAATTTAACTAGGAAAACTTGCACAAATATATATGAAATTTACGTTGCTTCGTTCACTCTTCCCGTCAGTTTGAGGGTGATAAGCAGTACTCAATCTCAACTGTGTTCCCATTCTCTCTTATAGGCTATTCCAGAAATTTAACGTGAAGCACAGATCTCGATCGGAGACAATTGACACCTTCATTCCATGTCGCGAAACGATTTCCTTTACATACAAATTTTCAAACTGATTTAAATTGAAACGGATCTTGATTTGTAGAAAATGATATGTCTTTGTCAGTCAATCCACAATAACCCAAATTACATCAAAACCCTTCTGTGTGGTTAGAAGTCCCACCATGAAGTCCTTCATAATGTGCTCCCATTTCCACTCCGATATTTCTAATAGTTAAAGTAGACCACTTGGCCTCTAGTGCTCTGCTTTGACTCATTGACACGTAAGACATCTATTGACGCACTCTGCAACCTCTCATTTCAAATTGGGCCAGCAAAAGTGCTGTTGAAGATCCCAGTACATTTTTGTGTTTCTTGGATGAACAGAATATGTCGTGTTATGTGCCTCGTGCAAAATTTCCTCTCTCAATTTAGTTACGATTGACACCCACACTCGACCTTTGAATCTTAATATACCGTCTTTATCCATTCTGAATCTTTCTTCTTCATTTTCTGTTATCCTTTTCTTTATCTTCTCGCACTCTCAATCCTTCTCTTGTGATTCTTTTACTCTATCTAATAACGTCGGACGAGCTTCCATTACAAATAACTTCCCCTCGGACTTTTTACGTTCCTTCACTACTATTTCCAATCTTCCCATTTCTCTTATTAGTTCTTCTTGAACCGTTAATTTTAGTAAATTCTCCCTTACTTTCCTACTCAATGCATCGGCTACCACGTTTGCCTTTCCCGGGTGATAAAGAATTTTGCAGTCTTAGTCCTTGATTAATTCCAACCACCTCCTTTATCGAATGTTCAACTCCTTTTGTGTGAAGATATATTTCAGACTCTTGTGGTATGTATATATCTCACATATCTCCCCATACAAATAATGTCTCCAGATTTTCAACGCAAAAACTACCACCGCTAACTCCAAGTCATGTGAAGGGTATCGATTTTTATAATATTTCAACTGTCGTAACGCATACGTAAATAACCTTTTTGTGTTGCATTAGCACACAACCAAGACCTCTGTGTGACGCATCACTATATACCACAAAGCCTCCCGTATCATTTGGTAAGGATAACACAGGCACCTCGCTCAACCTCTTCTTTAATTCTTGGAAACTCTCTTTGAACTTTTTCGTCCATACGAACTTCACTGTCTTCCTCGTTAGATTGGTCAACAGGGTTGCTATCTTAAAAAAATCTTGGATAGTACCTGTGACACCCCCAATTCCACGTACTTGAATTTCCCACAGATTTGGTGCTCACTCATCAAAATAAATAGCATCTAACTACCCATAATAATGATAGAAATAAAATTGAAATAGAATCTTCCCAATTAAGGGTTACAACATCTAAAAAAAATCAATCTCAGGTTATCTAACCTTAATACATCAAATGTGGAAACATCATAAACAAATAAGTCTTCACATCACATCACAAATCTTAACATAATCCTTCTCGAAAACTAAATAAGTCTTCATCATTTGCTTGCTTTACCCTTTCCCTTACTTGTGGATGGCTCATCAACTTTTTCAATCTTAGCTACAATGTTATTATGCAAGAGGGAGCAACAATTGCCAACAAGTTTTAACAATAGTAGCAATAATAACACGAGAATAAACAATGGATATTGAACAAAAGAAAACTCGACTTTTAAATCAAGATTAGAACAGGAATCAAAGTACATCTCAGGTTCACTACACCATGAACTATGTCCCAGGCTTTCAAGTATTTCTACTTTAAACCTTTAACAGTCGTAAGACTATATGGACCTTCCTTCTCATACTTAGAGGGATCAGCTCTTAGTACCAAGTATGTGCATAACATCTTAACTCTATCGCGTAATATAATCCCCTATAGAAGGGTTTGTGAGGACTCAAATTTTCAAGAATTATTAATAATAAAATTTTAATAGATAAAATTCTTAAAGCATGAGATGGGTTCGAACAATAATATATACGTGTTACGAGGTATGTGGTATTGTGTTACATATGGTAATATGAGATATGTAATAAGTGATGTTGTGTTTAATAAATATATATCATTATTATATATTTGTTATAAATTGTAGAGATGGATTAGTAAGAAGATGGATAAGATTTATTTATCAACATTAAATAATTTATAGAATAAATTTATCAAAGTAAGTTGGTGACATTAAATATCTTTGATGAATAATCATCATTTTCTTGAATATATATATATATATATATATATATATATATATATATATATATATATATATATATATATATATATATACGATCCGGATCTTAAGTTCATCCTTTACCTAGCTCAACTTGCTCACCCCCCTTTAGCGATGGACCGAGCGACAATTCGGTCCGTCGCTATATATAAAACCGTAGTCTTAGCATTTTAGCAACAGACAACATATAGCGACGGGCCGAACATATAGCGACGGACTGAATCGTCGCTCGATCCATCACTAAAGGAGAGTCACTACAAGAAAATTCTCTATCTGCGACCAAACCTTTTAGCGACCGTACTTTCCGATCACGATATCGATAATAGCGACATACCATTTGCATGTAATTAACGCTTCTTTTAGTCGCTAATAATTATCGGCCGACGCATGCGTCACGCCGAGCGGGCCGCAGCAGATTAATTTTCCTCCAAAATATTGGTGCCAAATGTTCATGCGTTTAGTTTTTTGCGACCGATCTCTATCGGTGACCGCTAGGCGGTCGTTGATGTGATGTCCACGTTATTAAAAATCAATGATCGCATGCGGTCGCCGATAACAATCGCGGATAAAACTAAATGAAATCAAGAATGTGTCTTTCGCTCGATTACGTAAGAAGAAGAAGAAGAGAGGGAGCTCAACATAGAGAGAAAAGGGAGAAAGGAGGGAGAAGAGAAGGAGGAGAAGGAGAAGCTAACCGCACCACCGGCCAGCCGTCGCCCCACCAAACACTGGTATGAACTTCTTCTTCCTCTCTTCTTCTCTCTTCTTCTTCCTCTTGATTTAGGTGCATAGAATTGTGTTCAGTTTTGAAAAGCATATCCTAATTAATTAAGAACTTCTTCCTCTTAATATAAACATTGGCAAGATTCAGTTTTGAATTGTGTTCTCTCAATTCTTCCATTGTTGGAGTAATCTTAAGAATATTAGATTAAATTTATTGTCTATTTGTTCATTTACATAATTTAGTTATGGTAGAGAGAGGGATTTTTGGATAATCATGTCCATCAGGTTATTTGTCTCCGTTGACCGTGTTATTGAATCATAAAAAAGCACATTTGTGAATTCTATGGACATTATTAATTTTATTTAAGATAAAGCTTTGCACATTATTTGTTCCGGTTAAGATCTGTTAATTCAACCAAAAAAAAATCAATAGAGAAAATTATTTTCTTTAGGTCTTAGTTAACTGGACGAAAAATTAGTTATATGTGATCATTGGCATCAAGTGGCTTTTCCAATCGTATTGTTAGGTGATATATCTTTATGGGTAATTGCTTTTTCTTAGATTGAATATCCATTGGAACATGAAGACAATTTGGCAAGATTCAGTTTTGATTTAGGCATTATAAATTAATCATTTAGGCATTATAGTTCTTAATATTTTTTCTGTGAGGCTACTGCTTTATTTAGGTGCATAGAGTGTATGTGATTCAAAGCCAGGATTTCATAATTTTGAGATAGGTGCCTTATTGAGGCCACTACCTTATTTTATTTTTTAGAAAGCACTCACTTTAATTTTAAGATACAATAATTTCATTTACTATTACAATATCAGATATCAATCAAATTTTATTACTCCAAACAAACATCACATAAAATCAAGATCACAACTAGAATAAGAAATAAATTGCCAAAAACGCTTCAAATAAAATCAAACAAATCTCAAGCCTCACATAAAAAAGAGGAAACAAAGTTTCAAATAAAAATAAATTTATCCAAAATAAGAATCAAATGAGATCTAAATGTCACAATAACTAAAACTTAAATGACAAAATAATAATTTCTTCTACTACTAGTATTATATAGTAACTTAAAGTTAGTTAGGTATATTATTACCAATCTTTTTTTTTCTTTTTTCTTTTTACTTTTTTTGATAATAGAAGAGTTTTTAGGAACTATTATGTTTAAAATACCTTGCATCCTATGTAGAAGAGTTTTTGTTATGTTTAGATATGGACCCTGGAATATATAAAGGCAATGAGTATATGTGATGTTATGTTAATTGCTTATACATTCTTGTTGCTCTTATATGCCAAAAAATGGTCAAGTATGCATGCCCTCGTGCATGTGGATAGTCCGTATTATAGGGGAGACTCTGCCGAAATTTTTTCGTTTGTCGGGTAATTTAAACTTGTCCCAATGCATATATATGCAGACCATACATGATGCAATGATTCATATTCTATCCCTAGGAATCTATTGGCTTTAGGTTGGTGTCAATTAAAATATGTGGGAATCTATTGGCTTTAAGCTGTGTAAATTTGTTTTGGCATGTATCCTTATTCAATTCTCGAATAATCATATATATATGATGCACACTTATGTTATATATGTACATATATGGCATTAAGCTGAATTGTAAAACTCTAACAAGGGAATATAATAATTCATGTCAACATAGGTACCGTGGTATCATGGACCTCTATTCAGATCGTAGTTAGATGAGACGACGAAAGTCAAGTGCCGAGATAGGTGCTACAGCAGAATTTAGAGCTGGTTGCCAAGACGTGATGCATATTGAGAAGAATGTGTTCGACAATGTGTTTAACACTATGATGGGTGTTGCGGACAAGACGAAAGATAATGATAAGGCACGGTTGGACATGAAAGATATTTGTAAGCGTCCTGGATTAGAACTTTATGAAACTACTAATGGTAAGATGGTCAAACCGCGTGCAAGGTACACATTGTCCAAAAAAAAGGTTGAAGATGTGCACATGGATAAAGTCTCTCGAAACTACCGGATGGATATCGTCAAACATTGCAAGGTGTATTCTGGTGGGAAATTGCAAGGATGAAAAGTCATGCTATCATGTGTTCATGGAGAGACTCATGCCTATAGCATTTTCGGGACTTGCTTGATAAACCAATATGGGATGCTTTGACTGATCTTAGTCGTTTCTTCAGAGACATATGTTCAAAAATGTTAAATGAAAGGGACATGTCTATACTTGAGAAGAACATCATTGAGATCACGTGTAAGCTTCAAAAAATATTCCCTCCTGGTTTTTTCGACTCTATGGAGCATTTGCAAATCCATCTACCCTATGAAGCTCGTGTTGGTGGCCCGGTTCAATATAGATGGATGTACCATTTCGAGAGGGTCATGGGAAACCGTAAGAAAAAGGTGAAGAATAGAGCTTATGTCGAGGGGTCGATATGTGAGGCATACAGTTTCGATGAGATATCTACGTTTGTCTTAGACTATTTTCCCGATGAAGTCTTGACAAAGGCCAATCGAGTCCCGGGACATGATGATGGGGGCAATGTTGAACTAAATGGTCGGCTTTCTGTATTTGGTTTACCGGGTCTCGCGTATGGAAAAGAAAAGCGCATATTTCTTTCTGAGCAAGATTTAAATGCTGCGCATACTTACATTCTTCTAAATTGCGAGGAGATTGATGAATTTGTGAGGTATACATGTAAAATTCATATAGTTTAGACCTATATCTTAACCTGCAATCTCATACTAATATATGTTAATGTTTATAAAATTGTATAGAACATATGATGACGAGTTAAAAGCAAATCAGCCCGGCATCACTGATAAAGATATTCAAGTTAGTCGTGATAAAAAATTTGCTCTTTGGCTAATCATGTGCCGAAGGCCCCGACAAATTCGGATGATCGCATTTTTATACAGATTCGTCCTCCTCCAGAGAGCACGTAAGTTAAACATCGTATATATATATATAAGGGTTTAATATTAATTTGTTATAAATATAGTAATGATTTAAATGCAAGGGTTTTCATATAAATTATTGTATATTTTAGTGATTTTCAAGATTGTAAAATTGTGAAGTGCATTTCAAAATTATGCTTACTGGCCGGCCTATGCCGGTGATTACGTAAATGGAAAGCACACCTCTCGCCCATAAGGATCTGATTTGAAATTTGAATTTCGGTATATTGTTTTATCACTCTGATAGGTAATACATAATTAATCAAGTAATATTGTTTAGTAATATAACAGTTTTAATATTATTATTATTGTTTTATTTGCAGAAACGGTATAGATGGGACGGCGCACAAGCATCAGTTATTCAGACACTATTCTGGCAGAAGTGCGCCATCCGAACTAAAGATAATTTGAATAAGGAACGACAAAAAGCCCTGTACAATGCTGAGATTAACCATCCAGGACAGGGTGAGCAGTATATGCATGAGCATAGCCCCTGGTGGTGCGCACAACCCATATGGGTGCGAATGTGTGACCCGATGGAGAGCTGAGAGCTGGGTCAAGAAGCGCAAGACTGCCGCCTCGAACAGATCCTCAGGTGTATCAGACGGTGAGAAGGCAAAAGGCACGTATCGTATGGCGATATCATAGCTACAAAGACATTACTTCGTGGTACGTATGTTATGTTTACAGTAATCTTTTGTAGCTAAAATATCATATATTTACATAATAATATGAGAAAATGAATTGTAGGAGTCTCAGTCTCAAGGTCAACCTATCAATTGGTTGGATGTGTATGTGGCCACCCGTGATGGTCTGCTTGAGGCTGTTTAGATAGCTGTAATAAGTTCACTTTATCCGAATATGTTGTTTATAAATTGTGACGACCTTTTTTAGTATTGTTTTATTTATTTTTAACTATTTAATTGTTCATCTTCTGACAGGACACTTATAAGGGCTTAATGAACGAGTGTTATCCTGAAGGCACCCCGCGTCCGTTGATTGATCAAGAATTATGGGAGAGGCGTCCATCATGAAGAAAAAATTATGTCAAAGGCCGAGGACAAAACGGCGCTTGGACCATCGATGGCACAGGCGGCTCTACCACCCGATCTACATGATCATCGAGGTTTTCCAAAGTCTATCATACTCCTATCGATGTGTGAGAGCGATCTATAAGGATCGTGATCTTCAGATATATCAAGGGCATCTGCGCAATCTCGAGTCCTAATGAGTCAAGCGGAGGCGATGGCGGCCGGCCAGCGAGGGAGAGCAGGAGGCGAGTGTGAGAGCGAGACGGCGGAGGCGGTATATATATATATATATATATATATATATATATATATATATATATCGTTTATTGTTTAGCTACATCACATATATATGTTTATAGTCTTTGAGTCAATGTGTTACTTATATGTAACATATATGTTTTATTACTTTGTTAATTACAGGATCCTAATTTGATGATCCATGAAGATCGCCTAGACTTATTTTTTTTTAGATTTTTAAAGCCTTGTACTCTTTTAGATTCATTATTTGGACAATTGTATTGGTTTATATGGATGTTTATGATATCGATTGTATTGTGTTGGATGAATGTTTTGTATTGTATTGGATGAATGTTTATTCATGGATGAATGTTTTGTATTGTATTGGATGGATGTTAATATGGATGCTTGTATATATATATATTGTTGTGTTGGGATTGAAAACAGGTACAAAGTAGGTTATTTTTGGGAAATCAATAAAACAGGCAAAATTATTTTTAAAAAAAAAACATCAGCGACCGCATGCTGTCGCTAACACTACATCAGCGACCGCATCCATTCTTGGAATCTAGCGACCACAATGGCCGCTATCACGGTCACGCCGCCACGTGTGCTTACGTCATACGACGAATAACGACTCATCATCGTCGAATAATGATTTGATTTCGTCGCTAAGTGCGGATCGCTAAGTATTGATTGGTCGCTATTATTGGTCACGATTTCGTCCAATGACGGATTATCTCATGACAGTATCAATGACCGATATCTGATCATCGATACTTATGTAAGCGACCGTATGCGATTATTTGATAAATGTCACCGATAAGTTTTTTTTGTTGTAGTGAGTGAGCAAGGTGAGCTAAATAAGGGGTGAGCTTAAGATCCGGATCAGTATATATATATATATATATATATATATATATATATATATATATATATATATATATATATATACTAGTAACTAGTATGATGTAATATGAGTTTTAATTAGTGCTTAAGCTATTCATGGATAGATTGAGATAGTAAAGCATAAATTAGTTAATTATGAGAATTAACTAACAAGTATAAATATTGGTTAATTTATATTAAATTGGAAGTTATATTATGGAATAATATAATTTTAATATTAAATCCTTAATTAACTATGGTGATATAGTAAAGGGTTTAAGAATCACTTAAGTAAAATAGTGAGTTAATACACGTGTGGAATATGTGATTATAGTAGGTGCCTTTATATATATTACTTAGCATATATATATATATATATATATATATATATATATATATATATATATATATATATGAGATCTTTATAGTTAACTAATTATTAAGGAAAATAGAGTTTGAACTTATAGTTAATCTCTAAATCATTGAAGAAGGTTGTGATAGATAGTTAACTGGTATAGCAAGTTAGTAATTTAAAAGCATGAACTATTTATGAATTGAAGCTAAGGTTCTGCTCAAGCTTAACTTTCACGCCTCTAAATGAGGGTGGCACAAGGCCACTTCCAAGCATAAGACCAGACGGTAAATTGCGCATCTGATCTGCAAAAAATTCTGAGAGAGTTGTGTATTCTGAACTTGAGGATAGGTATATTAGTAATTAAAATATCATAATCGGTATTTAATCTATCCGAGAATGGATTAAGATAGCAGAGCGTGAATTAAATTAATGTCAATTATGGAAATTATTGGTTAATCAAGTTATACTATTGAATATTGTAACGGCTTGTGTGGCAGTGGTATGGTAGAAAAGGGAATGAAAAAGAGTTAATTCACTTTCATAAGACATTGAATTAATATATGTTTAGCATATGAGAATGAAAAAAGTATGTTAATTGATATTTGAAAGATAGATGATTAATAAAAGAGAAACAATACAAGTATAAGTAAATGTTGGTTGGAGATGGGGGTATTAGATTAGATGTGGCTAAATGTAAAGATTGAAGATGGTTATCTTAGGATAATCAAATAATTATTACGTAAATTTAAATAATTAATAGAGTAAATGTTAATTATTCTAACTGTAAAGGTTTAACTATAATTAGTAAAAGAAAATAAATGGTAAGTTAATAAATAATTGATATTAACTATGATTATAACATTGGAGTATATTTGAGATAGTAGATTTTATGAAAAATGATGGGTTGAGAATACCCAACTATATTATATATTAGTCCAATTAAAATATTATTGGATTAAACCAATGTACATAAGGTACATGATATTATGTATTGGTGTATATCTAAAATATGGATATACTTATGTGGGTGTACATAAATGTTTGAGTATATGTGTCCCTAACTTAATTGATGTAACTGTGACATCCCCAAATCTGGATACTTCATTCACACAAGACTTGGTGTTCACTTTCCATTCATTTATATCTATCTACCCAAATATAATAAAATTTAAACAATAAATCTTCCAATTAAAGGGTTACATAACTTAATCAGTAAATCTCCCAGGTTATCTAAACTTTAAAAAAAACATACATCAAGTGTGGAAAATTAAAATAGCTACACCACAATATTTAGAATACAGTCTGTCATCATGAAAGTTAATAAATTACAAGTCTTCAACACCTGTTCATTTTTCCTTTTCCCTTGCTAGTGGTAAGTTCATCGACCTTCTCAACCTTAGCTGCAATATATATATATATATATATATATATATATATGCAAGAGTGAGCAAAATAAATGCTCACTTGAAATAACAATGAATAAGAACATCATAATAACCGCCAATGAATAGGCTCAACAGAACTGAATAATACTCTATCAATGATAATCAAGAACTGAAACCAAAATATGAAATTTATCTGAGGGTCACAAGACCACGAACTATGTCCAAGGTTATAAGTAATCTTTCAACTTAAACCTAAATAGTAATAAGACTGTAGGGACTCCTCTTACATAGGGTGATCAGCCTTTTGTACCATGTATTGTGCACAAACATCTAAACGCATCGCGTAAATAATTCCCCTATAATAGGGTTGTTCTTCTCAGTTTTAGAGTACAAGTTCGCACCAAAGAAGTTTGGTTTGGATAAGTTTCAAGGGTAATTTAGGGTTTAACGATTATTAACTAATGGTTAGTTGAATCAATAAGTTCAATATCATTTCAAATGATCGATAACAACATAATGTGGAATAATTATCAATCATAGGTGAATCAACATTATATATCAAAGTCATGCTTAGAAATAAACTAGAAAGCATAAGCATTGAGTAATACAATAAACCTCGCTTAAACAATATTAAGCTAAGGCTAAAAGAATTGAATTATTGAACATGCATTAATGAATAACAAGCTGAGAAGAAATCTTGCTCAATATAACAATAGATATTAGAAACTTGTATAAAGTAAATGAGATAGGATAACTCAATTAGAGATTAGAGTTCAAGAACTTGCATTTATTATAAAGAGAATGGGACTAGGAAAACTTGTTGAATTGTAAACAAGTTAGAGTAGCTCAAACAAAGATTAGAGTTTGAAAACTTGCCTCGTGCGTCAGCTATTAAATTACAACACACACTCTCCTACACATTTTATTAGAATCACAACATCTATTATATATGCTAACACCCATTTTCCAAGTTAAATCCCATTTTTGTTAAACTTGTTATTTTAGTAAAAGTTCCAATCACTAATACCATATACAATTCAGAAATCACAAGTCTGTTATAATATCTTTATTACATGCTCACCACATTAACATTGCCATTAGACTAGGTAAAAATGAGTTTTTAACATTTGCACAATCAATGACATCATCATCCTTTATCACGGCTAGGCCTTGAATTGTGTTGTTTATAGCTTTAGAACCGGTAGCAAATTTATTTGGTGTGCTATCCGTTCTACCTTTGACACCGGTAGCAATTACTATTTGGTGCGTGACGTAAACTAAGTAGTCAATTTTCATACTCTGCTCAAAACCAAACTCACGAACCTTATCAATTAATCAGCAAATTACATACACCCAATTGATATAGGCTTCATATAAACATTACCCATCACATATATATTGATTTACAACAATTAAACATCAACTACAATCCAATTAAGTCCTTTGAATTCCATATTTTTGCCAAAACTTCATTTTTGATATCTTTAGCAAAAATCATCACTAAAACTTCGTTACTACACCAAATCAATTCATTCAAATTGTATTCTTTTTGTTTCTTAATGAATTAAAACATTCAAGAATCAATTTACAATTTAGTTCACAAATCAACTATCAAATTTGGACTCCAACAAGCCATATTCATACTCACATTCACTATAATCAGTTCCTCTTATTTTTTAACATAATTTTCCTAAATTAATATACCAAATCATTGTCTAGATGTTAGTTATAACATCACAATTACATATACACACAATCAATCACTTTATATATCAACAATTCATCAAAATTGCATTAGAGAGAGTTTGAAACTCAAGAACATAAAATTTTTCATATACTTAAAACTAAAGCTTTAGAAATTATACCTTCAATTCGCTTGTTTAACCCACGAGAATGATTAGCTTTGATTCCTCAACCTCCTTCCTTCAAACTCAAAAGCTTCTCTCTTTTTATCTCTTTTCTCTCTATTTCTTCTCAACTCTTCCTCTCTTTTATTCTCAGGCTTAAGCCAAAATTTTAACGTAAAATAAAACAAACGCAAGAATAAAAACAGACAGGTAACTTATATCCCTACTAAATATTATTTTACGTTAAAAATTTTCAAAATAATTTGTTAGTTAAAATTTCAAAAGCCACAAGGCTTTATTTGGATAAAACTAATTAAAATAAAAACTTAATATCTTTAAGCCTTGTTTGGAAAAACTGAATTAAAATTCTCTAATTTATTTTAATAAATCACTTACTATATGGTTTAATGGTCACCTCTAATTAATTAAATTCCAATATTTTAATTAATCATTAAAATTATAATTTTACTTAACAAAACTTTGAATCTCTAATTCAATTATTAAATGAAATTAACACATAATTATTCAATAACTCAATTAATTATTACTAACTTTCTCTAATTTAATTATTAAATTAAATTAGAATATTACCATTATATAATATGATAATTAGTTAACCACTCATTTAATTTAATTAACTTATTAATTTACAATTCAACCCACAAAAATTAGAACATCAACTTAGTTAATATATTTCACTTAATTAAGTTAGTCCACAATTATTCATGAATTATTTATTTAACTAATAAATAATCCAACAAATATTTACTTAACAACAATCACATTAATTAAAATATTTATTTAATTCAATAAATATTTTAAATTACAAAAAAAATTGGATTGTTATAGTAACAATATTAAGCTATTAGAGATAAGCTTGCTAGTTCCTAAAGGAAATAAACCCAAGTGTGCAAGTCACCTTTTACTAATGCTGAGGGTATGTGGTTAGTCCCAAAATTAGTGTCCCAATTAATTTAATTAACCGTGATAGGCCATTGGCCTAGTCTAGTTTTTCATTTTCTCAAACTCAGTGAATGGCAATGATGGTGATGATGAAGGACGTGGATTCAATAGTGTCCCTCCTACTAACTCCTCCTTGCCCATTAGATTCTCTTTCTTTCTATTCGATTCAAACATTGGGCAAAGCTATGAATCGGTTAATGGTTTCTCTATAAATAAAGCTCTTCTCTTCTCAAAATCAATTGCTAAGATTTCTAAGTGGAGCTAATATAAGTATATTTTGAGAATGAGAGGGAGAAATCAGTTGAAGGAAAACCAACTTAGCAACTAGTTCGTATCAAACTTAACAGAGGTATAACCTCTTCTTCCTTTGAGTTTAATAAATACTTAAGTAATGCATGAATTATATGATAAATTGATTGTTAATGTGACGCCCCCAAAATAGGTATACATCACCCATTCTGAGTCGCCAAATACATGGTACAGAAATAATTATAACTTTATTAATACAATTGTCGTGCAAAATACGACAACACAATAACTGTGAGTTTAAATACAAATATTGTCTTTTAGACAATATCCACACCCAGATAAAGTCCTCATTACAATTATTGACACACTATTTTACAAAATAGTGAGGACTGCTAAACAACTGTCTAGAACCATCATTCCACACCCCGACTATTTTTCGCTATGTTCTCGCTTCCTGAGAAGAAAAATGGAATAAAAATAAAAAGGGTGAGCTCAACAGGCCAGTAAAGAATATTATGACTAAGATAATATATAACAAATTATCCTTAGTCTTCAACATGGAAAAATCTAATAGAATATAATAGACAACAAGTTTTAGATCAACAACTGCAGCGGAAAAAATAATTCATTAGAAGACTTAAGTAGAGAATGAAATCTACTATCATCTATGAATTTAAAAGTCCATCATCAATATTTTATCCCTGTAACATCAATCAATATACATCTTGCATCAAATATTCAACTTGGCACTACGGGCCAAAGATATTCATTTGTATCACTTGTTGGTCATGTTCATCTCAACACCTGTTCATCTTTGCACTACTGGCCAAAGATATCCATCAGGTAATCATTCATCTTTACACTACTGACCAAAGATATTCATCAAGTATCACCATTAAGGACTGAGGATAATGAAAAACATTTTAGAGAAAATGAATCCAGTGAGACAGAAGACAAATATTAGGGATTCGTATTTTGGTTTATCCAAATTTAATAATACTCCATAATAACCAATTGTGAAGTAGAATTCAAAAATAAAGATCAAAACATGGATACAATCAAAGATAGTAATCATAAAAGATATCTTGGATAAAAAGGAAAAATTTCATTTTTCGGTGAATAGTGTCGTATTTGTGAATAGTGTCGTATATGTGAATAGTGTCATATATGTGAATAGTAACTTTGACACAAAAAAGGTAGAAATTCCATAATAAAATTCATATCAATATTTCAGCATAATGATAATGAAGAAAATAATATCATTTATGAAGAAAATAACATCTCTTACCTCAAAAGAACAGTACTCCCGGCTGATATTTCGGATATAGTGTTGAAAAAAACTTGTACTGAATAGCAACTCTCAAAATATCTAAATACTCACAAAATACGCTCAATAATATATATATATATATAGAGAGAGAGAGAGAGAGAGAAAGTTTATGTTTCTTGTGTGATTTTCAATTCTAACTAAGCACCCTATTTATAGGAAAATGTTAGAACGCCAAAGCAGACTTGACCTGCTACCTGATGGCTTTACCTGCTACTATTCCCACCCACCACTTTTCAAATAAAATTTCAGCACATTTTAAACCAACCAAAGTGGGGCCCACCAATTCTAAAAATTTCCAAAATATTTTATTATTTAAACAATAATCAGAAAATTCAATAATTCATAATAAATAGCCCTTTTATCAGAGAAATACAAATTTTATGTCCATTCCATAAGAAATTAAATTCTCTACAACTTTGTAGCTTTAAGTTTTTCCAAATTCCAAATGAATAATGCCCGAAATCCATATACGGACGATTTTTAATACCTCCAGTCCGACCAAATACTGATAAAACACCTCAGCATTAATTCCTTCATTTATAACCACATAAATAAAATAAATCCATCATTTATATCCATATAAAATAAATATTTCCTTATCAAATAAATTAATAAATAATTATTCACAAATAATAATACAAAATCACAATAATGACAACCATGCCGTTCCCAGGAAAAAAAGGGGGCTTTCCGATAAGGATTTCTCCTTACTAGCACACAATTAGATGACCAAACCTCTCCTTGACAGAACTTTCTTGACATTGCCAATAATGATATCTAATAATATTATTCAAATAATATGAATTATTGATATGATAATGGGAAATCTTGTTCCATAATAATTATTGAAGCAACAATAATATAAAATATCAACGCAACAATTATTGAATCAATAAAATAAAATATTGAACAGTAATTACTGTAATAATTATTGAGTAGTACCTTCTTACGTAAGAATCAATAATTAAAAAATACTGTGTAATACCTTGTGCTACTGTGCAACCATGCGTATTACTGTATTTTAACCACCGGGTATTCCAACAGTGTTAACGATAATAACTACGCCATTATTTATAAAAACTCAAACTTGTCATTTTCTTCATTCGACAGTTATTCGTCATGGGGCCCACAAATGGTTGCGCCATCGTACGGATATTCCTGACAAAAAGAATATTCCACGACCAAACAAATATTCACCGACAACAATGATTATTTTATAACCACTTGCTTATTTTGTAAAATTTGCACATTTCACCCATAACCAAAGCATTATATCAAATTAATTCCTTATTATTTCAAGATAATGAATATAGGAAATTTAATTTTATTTATAATAAGTTGGGGTCTTACAACATCCCCTCCTTATGAAATTTCGTCCTTGAAATTGACGTGTGTACCTGGTGTTTCGAAAAGGTGAGGATACCTCGCTTTCATTTCTGATTCCAACTCCCAGATCATTTCTTCAATAGCATGGTTCCTACACAAAACCTTAACTTGTGGTATAACCTTTGTGCATATGACATGCTCTTTCCTATCCAAGATCTTGACAGGTACCTCCTCGTACGTTAAATCTTCGGCTATCTCATCTGGTTCTAACACAATAATGTTGTTCGGGTCTTTCACATATTTACGTAGCATGGATATGTGAAACACGTTATGAACACGAGATATACTTGGCGGTCAAGCGAGTCTATAGGCCACAGTTCCTACTCGATCGAGGATTTCAAATGGACTAATAAATCGAAGGTTTGAGCTTTCCTCACATCGCCGATTCTCATTTTTTGGAATAACGACTTCCTGCATCGTCTTCTTCATATTCATCAGCTCTAGGTTTATAGCTTGAGAGGTTTTAACTTTATCGATTATAGTCTATTCTACTCGTATATTTAATATCATAACATGGGCACTTGGAGCCTTTAAGTCTATCTCCATCCTTTGTAAGTTATATAAAATAGGTCTTTGTGTTCGATAATATCGCACTCGTACTCGCATATGATCTTCTACTCAATTCGTCAGCTACCACGTTCATTTTTCCAGGATGGTATGGCAGAACAGGTGCCGAAATGAGTCTCCTCTTGAGTTCTTAGAAGCTCTTCCCACATTCCTCGCTCCATTCAAATTTTGTATCTTTCTAAGTTAGCTGAGTTAACGGAGTAGCGATTCCAGAAAATCCTTCCACGAATCTCCGATAGTAACCAACTAAGCCTAGAAAGCTAGATATTTCGATTACTGACTTAGGTTGCTCTTAATTATGACTCATATCCCAATCTTGGATAACACGTCATAATGGCGCCTATCAGTTTACCACAACACGAATATGACGTCCCCTACGGAGAGTCTGGCTTCGGTGCATCCCACAAAGGAAGTCACCAGATAGAGGCTCGGGTACCAACTTCTATAGTTGGGTTTTTAACTCCTGAAGTTCAATAGGAGCCATTTGATATGGATTTTTGAAAATGGGTTTTGTACTGGGTTCAAAGTCGATACAAAATTTAATATCACACTCTGTGGGTAGGCCAGGAAGTTCTTCAGGAAATACGTCAGGAGATTTACTAACAACAAAAATATTATTCAAATCTGACGTATTTTTGTTCAAGTCCATGATATGGGCTAAGAAAGCTTGACATCCGATTTTTCAATAAACGAATAACTTTATGGCTTAATATGAAAATGTTTGACTTTAGTGGTTTGGTTGCTTGAATTTTCATAATAGGTTGGTTAGGAATATAAAAACTAACAAACTTACGAAAATAATCAATTTTAGCATGATGAGTGGTTAACCAATCAATCCCTAAAATCACATCAAATGCAAGTATCTTTAAAGAGATAAGATCAACAGGTAATGTGATGGTGCCAACTTGAATCAAGTAAGATTTATAAACTGTAGATGTAACAAAAGTTTCTCCTAATGGAGTTTTAATAGATAAGTCAAAGTCTAATTTCTCTGAAGTCAAGTTTAAACGTTGAGCACAAGCAAGAGAAATAAAAGAATGGGTAGAACCGGTATCTAACAGGGTATAGACTTCATAAAAATTTATGATTAACTAACCCGTGATAAATTCATTTGGGTTCCTCACTTGTTGGGAAGTCATGACAACCGCTCTCCCTTGAACTACCCGGCTTTGACTTATCTGGGGCAGCATTTGGTGACATCACTACCGTTGAAATTTACATTTCTATAGGGCATATTCCACCTTCAACTGCTTCATCGTACTCCTGTTTCATGATCTGAATCATTAATCTTCGATCCATATAGAATTGGGGTTGACCACAATGTGCAGGGTAATTCAAAACTCGATGTTGGGTTCTCTCAATTGCTGTCCAAAAAGAGAAATACATATCATCTATTTTAGCCTTCCTAGATCGGACACCTCTTTCCACAATATCAACGCGTCGTGCGACTTTTACCCATGCATCACTCAATCTCACTCGTTCAGTTGCTTCTTCTTTCAGCTCAGATTCCATCTTTATCATCTTATACTCTGCCAAAGAGTGCTTCTGTTCAAGCATCACATATCGGGTAACACAAGCTTGAATTGTTGCATCCTTTTGCTCCACGACCGCCTGTCGTTCTTCAGCTTGCTCTTCTAACTCATGAATACGATTTTGTAATTCTACATTTCGATCATAAAACTCTTCTAATAAATTCTCCTCAGGTTCCTCTTCTTCCTCACTCTCAGCTACTACCTCTGCGACTAGCTCGGGTGCAACTATTAATTCTTCCCTCACCACAAGAATATATCTAATTCCTTCTTCGCCTGACATCACATTATCCTGGTTGGTGATTTGAGGTGTCTCCATGGTCGCATTCACTCTATTGTTAACGTTCTCAGCTGCCATTCTTAAAAACTGGCATAAAACAAGGGTTAATTAAATAAATTAACATATCACATAATATCTTTATATTATAACCAACCAACAACCAAGCTTAGGTAGGACACACTAGCGAAGCATTTACTCATCTCTCCCCTCCTAGTTATATTCCCCGATCTCTGCTAGAGACCATATCCCTAAGCTCTGATACCAACTATAACGTCCCCAAAATAGGTATACATCACCCATTCTGAGTCGCTAAATACATGGTACAAAAATAACTACAACTTTATTAATACAATTGTCGTGCAAAATACGACAACACAATAACTATGAGTTTAAATACAAATATTGTCTTCTAGACAATATCCACACCCAGATAAAGTCCTCATTATAATTATTGACACACTATTTTACAAAATAGTGAGGACTGCTAAACAACTGTCTAGAACCATCATTCCACACCCCGACTACTTCCCGCTATGTTCTCGCTTCCTGAGAAGAAAAATGGAACAAAAAGGAAAAGGGTGAGCTCAACTAGCCCAGTAAAGAATATTATGACTAAGATAATATACAACAAATTATCCTTAGTCTTCAATAGGGAAAAATCTGATAGAATATAATAGACAACAAGTTTTAGATCAACAACTGCAGCGGAAACAACAATTCATTAGAAGAGTTAACTAGTGAATGAAATCTACTATCATCTATGAATTTAAAAGTCCATCATCAATATTTTATCCTTGTAACATCAATCAATATACATCTTGCATCAAATATTCATCTTTGCACTATGGGCCAAAGATATTCATTTGTATCACCCGGTTGGTCATAAGTATTCTCTCAACACTATTCATCTTTTGCACCTTCGGCCAAAGATATTCATCGTGTAATCATTCATCTTTGCACTTCATCGCCAAAGATATTCATCAAGTATCACCATTAAGGATCGAGGATGATGAAAACATTTTAGAGAAAATGAATCCGGTGAGAGAAAAGGACAAATATTAGGGATTCGTATTTCGGTTTATCCAAATTCAATAATACTCCATAATAACCAATTGTGAAGTAGAATTCAAAAATAAAGATCAAAACATGGATACAATCAAAGATAGTAACCATACAAGATATCTTGGATAAAAAGAAAAAATTTCATTTTTTAGTGAATAGTGTCGTATATGTGAATAGTGTCGTATACAAGAATAGTACCGTATACGTGAATAGTAACCCCGACACAAAAAGGTAGAAATTCCACAATAAAATTCATATCAATATTTCAGCATAATGATATTGAAGAAAATAATATCATTTACGAAGAAAATAACATTTCTTACCTCAAAAGAACAGTACTCCCGGTTGAAATTTCGGATATAGTGCTGAAAAAAACTTGTACTGAATAGCAACTCTCAAAGTATCTAAATACTCACAAAATACACTCGATATAATATATATAAAGAGAGAAAGCTTATGTTTCTGATGTGATTTTCAATTCTATCTAAGCACCCTACTTATAGAAAATGTTAGAACGCCGAAGCAGACTTGACCCGCTACCTGATGTCTTTACTTGCTACTATTCCCACACACCACTTTTGAAATAAAATTTCAGCACATTTCTCACCAACCAAAGTGGGGCCCACTAATTCTAGAAATTTCTAAAATGTTTTATTATTTAAACAATAATCAAAAACTTCAATAATTCATAATAAATAGCCCTTTTATCAAAAAAAATATAAATTTTATGTCCATTCCATATGAAATTAAATTCTCTACAACTTTGTAGCTTTAAGTTTTTCCAAATTCCAAATGAAAATTGCCCGAAATCCACATACGGATGATTTTTAATATCTCCATTCTGACAAAATACTGATAAAATACCTCAACATTAATTTCTTCATTTATAACCACATAAAATAAATAAATCCATCATTTATATCCACATAAAATAAATATTTCCTTATCATATAAATCAATAAATAATTATTCAAAAATAATATTACAGAATCACAATAATGACAATCAGGCCGTTACCAAGAAAGAGGGGGCTTTTCATTAAGGATTTCTCCTTACTGACGCGCAATTATGTGACCAAACCTCTCATTGACATAACTTTATAGACATTTTCAATAATGCTATCTAATAATATTATTCAAGTAATATGAATTATTGATATGATAATGGGAAATATTGTGCCGTGACAATTATTGAAGCAACAATAATATAAAATATCAACGCAACAATTATTGTATCAATAAAATAAAATATTGAATAGTAATTACTGTAACAATTATTGAGTAGTGCCTTCTTACGTAAGAATCAATAATTTAAAATATCGTGTAATACCGTGTGCTCTTCGTTAAACCACGCCAGTATTCGTATTTTAACCACAAGGTATTCCAACGAAGTGTTAACTTGAGAATAACTCTGTTGTTATTTCTAAAAACTCAAACTTGTCGTTTTCTTCATCCGATAGTTATTTGTTATGGGGCCCACAAATGGTTGCGCCGTCGTATGGATATTCCTGACAAAAAGAATATTCCATGACCAAACGAATATTCCCTGACAACAATGATTATTTTATAACCACTTGCTTATTTTGAAAAATTTGCACATTTCACCCATAACCAAATCATTATATCAAATTAATTCCTTATTATTTCAAGATAATGTATATAGGAAAATTAATTTTATTTATAATAAGTTGGGGTCTTACAGTTAAGGATTGTTGTAATCTATAAATTGTTATTAGATAATATAATACAGTTAAATACGAAAACAACAGAAGTTAAACGGACCAATTTCGTTTAGCAACGAATCTGTAGTGATGAAATTAGCTAAACTTGTCAAAACATAAAAATTTAGTATGAACATGTGTTTTGGATTAATATTTAGGTTAGTTAATGTTTATTTTAATTGTTGATTCTTTGTTATGTTATAGTTTTATGAGTTAAGAATACATAGAATTAAAAACGGACTAATTTGGATATGTATAACTCACGTTATGACGATCGAAAGGTGAAATGGTCTGCAAAATAGCGAAGATTAGAGTCTAAAAACACCTTCTGCAATATGGGGCACAGCTGCGCTACCCCCAAGGTCATTTTAGTAGCGCAATTTAAGACCGACCAAGGCCATTCGATCTTGTAACTATGCTAGAAGCGTGTGTCGATAAAAATTGTTTTGACTTCTTTGTAGTAAATTAGGCATAACTTCTTCATACTAACTATGATTTCGGCGATTCTGGATGATTCGGAAAGATAACGAGTAGACCTACAACTTTCATTCTTTAAGTTTTTCGATTTCAAGTCGTTAAGAGGGGAAAAATTCCCATCTTTGTGACTGCTACGTATTTGAAGGCAATCGCAGGGCTTCATACATGCACATACGCAAGTGTAGTCCTCCCGACGATAAACTATGTTATTCTAAGTAATAAAATATAAATATGCATGATATTAGACATGTAATTTAACTAAGATTACTTTGCTCATAATGAAATGCTTTAACATGATTTTCTAAAAGAAAACTTAAAGTTTTTGAGAAACGAAAGTTGATGAATTTGGTGTCCTTTGAGTTCTGACCTTGGACCCTATGTATGCATCTTAACAAGCATGAAATGTAGTTTTAAAGTTACTTTGAATATACTAGATTGATATAGCTTGGTTTAAAATGTTTTGAAAGAAAACCAGGAAGTTTTGAGAACTAATAGCTTCAAATTTTGTTTAAAATATACTCTTACCTTTCTAGCATGCATACTAAGACGCCTTATGCCTCTAGACATGACGAATATGTTCATCATCTAGCTAAGAATGAATTGGACCTTTTCATCTGTGGTTTAAAATAAGTTTTCAAATAATGAACTATGTTATGTCTATGTAAATAAGATATATATATATATATATATATATATATATATATATGTGTGTGTGTGAGCATGCTATTAGAGGATTATTAGTACCAATATATGGTTTAAAAGATTATAACATCGAATCTTGTTAAAGAAAGTTGTTAAGCCTTATTGATTGAAATAAATCATTATGGAGCTAAGTAGTTTGAATATAAACTTGAAAATAGATCACAACCTACTTGATGTATGTTTAGAGTACGTATCAGAATACATGTTATGGTAGAAATTATATTGGGCATTAAAAAGCCTAAGTCAAGTTCTGGCAGGGAGTAGCGTGGTCGCGCCACTGCCAAGCTTAAATGCAGCGCGGTCGC
This sequence comes from Panax quinquefolius, assembly GCA_020205615.1. Lineage (NCBI taxonomy): Eukaryota > Viridiplantae > Streptophyta > Magnoliopsida > Apiales > Araliaceae > Panax > Panax quinquefolius. Next base: position 114,177,657 of record CM035152.1, read on the forward strand.
GCCATTCTGCAGAGTGACAAAGAGCAGTTTATTAACTGCATGGTCTTAAGATATGGTTATATGTTATCCTTAAGGACTACAAGATATGAAACAAGATTATTTAGATAAATATGATAGTAGAATGAGCTAGTCTCATGGTTATCCTAAGTTCAAGTAAAAATGAAACCAAGTTAGGAAACAATATTTGTTCTTATATTAAAAGCGTATGAAATGTATGACTGATGGCTATGAATCCATGATTATATAACTATGTAGGAATACACGCAGTGCAGATAATATTTAAGCAGTTAAGTCGTAGTTGATAAATTACGAATCAGGCAAGTCTTTCAGTTCTTATTTGATATATGAGTTCGATAACTGTTAGTTGAGCTATATTATGCTATGCGAATGTTGATGTATATATATGAAATACATATGAGTTATGTATGAAATTTGAAAGTTTATCTTTGATGATATGTTTATGAAGTAAATCTCTATGCCTGTTATGTGAGAAGTAACATGCGTAGTAAATATTAATTGATTATGAATGCATGAACTAAGTATGGTATTATTTGCTATGTGATGCATGAAAACTGTTAGAATTGTTGAACTGTTGAGCTCACTCTTGCAAATAACCATTTTTACAGGTTAAGGACTCACGGTAAAGATTACGTGCTACTTGATTGATAGAGTTTAATATTATCGAAGGAGATTGATTTATTTATTTAAATATATATTCTTGAACCATGTTTAGGTTCTAGAAGATGTACATGATAGTAGTTTACGATGTGTAATACATGTTGAGTTGTAATGCTGTACTATGTGATGTATAGAGGAATTCGAATCGAGATGTAAAAAATTTATATAATAATTCGAATAGAATGAATAATAACATAATTTGATTCAAGGATATATAATTGATTCAAGTTAAGAAATCAATAAAAGATTTTTCAAAGGAGATTGAAAAAGTTTAAATAATTCTGCATATTTTTATAACATCGAATATGATGTAAGACAGAAATGGTAAATGGCCAAGATTTGAGACTTGTAAAAGTTTGGGGTCATTATACAGATCTTGGAAATGAAAAGAATTTATATTCTAGATTATAATAAGCAAAGTTATATTCATTAAGTTGAATAAAAGATATAAATAGTTTGACGATAAAAGTATCATGGCGGACTGGATCCGGGGTTCTAAGGGACCCGGATTTGGGGGCGTCACAGGGTTGTTCATCTCAGCTTTGACATTAGAGTCCGCACCAAAGGAAGTTTGGTTTGGATTGATCTCAAAGGTAATTTAGAGTTCAATATTCATCAACTAAGGATTAGTTGAATCAATAAGAAATCACTATCTATTAGGGATTTCAATGAAATAATGAAATCAATACTCAAATCAAAGATTGAATCTTAATTCTATACAATTAAATGAACATTGTATAACAAAGAATAATACTTCAAAAGAATTATAGTGTTTCATTTGGAATCATGAACTTGAACAGTTTGAAATAAGAATATATATGAAGATTACCCAACCATAATAATGTTTAAGAACTTTCTCAATGAAGGTTTAGAATTAGAAAACTTGCTCAGTCATAACATGATACAAAATAAGAATTTACTCAATGTAAGATTAGGGTTTAGAAACTTGCGTAATCATAATCGAGATAGGGTAAGAAACTTGCTCGAAGAAAGTTTAGGGTTCAGAAACTTGCTTAAATAAAGTTTAGGGTTAGAAAACTTGTCGTGTGCGTAGATTACACGATTACTATTCACGTTCCACAATTTAATCATACATATCATTACATTCATAATACCAGTTAATTATAATACAACCGGCATCATAAGAAAATCCTCTTTTGTCTAAATTTTGAGTATGATTATATTAGTTAAATCACAACATTATTTTTCACACATTATTAGACTTCACGAATGACGAGTTAACTACGCGTTTGACATATCCTTTAAACATGTAAGACATTATTGGCATGCTAATAATCTGTTTTAACATCACATTACAAGTTTAATACATTTTCGTGTTCACTAGATTGGGTTTAAATTACATTCTCTGGACTTGAACACATAAATATAACTTTTTTTCTAATTAATTCAATTTAAGTGGTATGCGTAATATGCCCCCATTCTTCAGAAGCGGCGTATTTGCGTAGTGACCACAGCGATCTGACTCTATTATTAAGCTTTATGGCCAAGCGTTTGCAACTCGACTTTGGAAATGTAGTGGTGCGCCATTTATAGTGGGGATTGGCGCTACGGCATTGTGGAGCTACAACGCAGAGATAAGAGCAAGCGAGCGATCAAGCAAGTTATGACGATCTTCTCACAAGATTGACGATTCATTTGCATTTCGCGAAGAACATATAATAGGGCCAATTTAGGATAAAATTTTACACAAACAACGAATTCAATTCCACCGATATGTTCTGAACTTAGCAGAAACATTTAATGACATTCCTAGTATGCTTTTAACATTTTAAGTCACATAAACAACAAGATTTATAGCCATAATTTTGGTGTTTTGTGAAAATTTTTATTTTTGATATTCTTAACGAAATCAACTACTATGAACTCATTTTTCAACCAAATAAGTCCATACAAGTTTCGTTCTTTTCTTTTTTACGTGTATAAACATAATCAATCATTAATTTACCGATTAATAGGCAATTTAAACATAAATTTTCATACTTTTAAGCCATATTCATATATATTTCTCTACAAACTATAAAACTCCAATTAAACACAATTACATAGATTTGATTACTCTAAAACACATATAAATCGTATATAATTGAACTATACATGCTAATAAACATCTAACATCAAGCTTTTGACCAATAATTCATGAATTTTCAATTAACAGAGAACTTAATATACGTTCATGGAGAAAACTTAAAAAACATTAGTTTAAAAACTAGAATTAAGAATTTACCCTTGTTAACTCTGTTAAGATGATTGGAACTTCCTTCTTGCTTCTACAAACTTATTCCTTAGTAATAATTTTCTCTCAAATCTCTTTCTTTTCTCTTTGTGTTTGCACTTTCTAGACTTAAAAGAATAAGGAATAAAATGTGTATATAATATAACTGATGAGATGTGGATAGCGGTTAAGCACAATCTGGCCTTAACTGCTCCCACATTCTCAAGGCCATGTTAGGCTTGTTCATAATGGCTCATTTCCCATTATTTTAATTAATTCATTTATTATATAGTATTCGTTACACTTTATTTATTCAAATAATATTATTTAAACTCAATTAAATAAAAGACAATATTACCCATTAAATCACATCATCACATAATTAAAATTCTCATTTATTAATTATGACTAATCATTATATCTTTAATTAATTATTAAATTAATTAGAATACCATTAAAATTATTTAACAAATATTTTAATTTAATTATCTCAATTAAATTCACACTTTGAATTATAATATTATTTCTCACATTAATTTAATCAATGTAACACATTTAATTAAGTTAATCTACCACAGTTTCATCAAATATTTATTTAACTCAATAAATAAATTAACAAAATATTTATTTAAATCGATAAATATTTAAAAAATTAATTACAAAAGTCTCGTTCGTCACAGTATCCAGCTAACCCTAAGAAACTTCTCACCTCCATCGGCGTCTTCGGCTGCTCCCAATTACTTACCACCTTTACCTTTGCAGAATCTACTAAAATTCCATCATGGTCTATCACGTGTTCTAAAAATTGGACCTTCTTCATCCAAAATTTGCACTTAGAAAATTTTGTGTACATCTTCTCCTTTCTCAATGCTTCCAATACCATCTTCAGATGTTTGGCGTATTCTTCCTTAGTCTTCGAGTAAATCAAAATGTCATCAATGAAAACCACCACGAACTTATCCAAATATGGCTTGAAAACTCGATTCATGATGAGTGGGTTTTATACCCATGAATCGAGTACGTTTGAGCTAAGTCTTTTGTTAGTTTTTAAGTATTCTTATTTCTTTTCGTGAATTTTTCACTTTGTTTTGTAGGAATCATGATTTGGGATGAGAAATGGATCATTGGGATGGATATTAGCTGAACAAAGGAAGCGATTAGATTTTTTGAAGCAAGGGTGCGATAGCGCTAGGTATAAAGGACAGCAGAGCGTAACCAGGCAATCAATAAAGGGATTCCAGAGTTAGCATAAGGCACGACAGTGCCTGAAAAGATTAAGGCCAAGGCATGGCAGCGCGATTTATCCATTGTTTGAGGCTTGCAAAGTATACGTGGCGCGACAACGCTCCCTACAGTTCAAATCCCGACATGGTTGAGCCAGGTCGGGTTAATGTGGTCAAAGTTCAATTTTTGGCATGAAATCTAAAGGAGATTTGGTTTGTTACTTCTATTGTGATTAGGATTTGACTTGTTACCTATAAATACATGATGAGATGTATGGAATATGGGGAGATTATTAGAGATTAGATTGGATTAGACATACACTACATTAGATTTAAGAATTTAATCATAAACCCTAGTTTAGTTTGGATTGGAGATTGAAGAAGCTTGGAGATAACTAAAGATTCAAAATAGGAGCAAGAAGGGAACATCAGATTTGCAGACAACAGATTTATTCTTTCTATTTACTTCCACTTTTATCTTTTAATGTTTATTCAGTTTTGGATTCTTGAATTTTAATTTAATGACTATGAATTAAATTATTGTTTAAGATTGGAACGGATCTTATTTCATAGCTTATTTTAGTATGCTTCTTTATTAATTATTATGATCTATTATTGGATTGTCTATTATAATTTGTGCATAATTATTTAATTGTCTAGCTAGATATTACTATGATAATCTATATGAATTTGGGAGATGAAATATAGATTTAGATCTAATCATAATATCATGTGATTGTATTTTCTGCATGGCGTTGGAATTTATAATTTGTTTTTAGGATAGGAATATACCTACACATCGCATGTAATCTAATAGGGAGCCTATGTTTAAAATCTTATTTAATTATAATTCACATAGAAATATAGTGAATTAGTTAATTAAGGTGTTTGATCCAATTCTATCAACTGTGGATTTGGATTGATATGTTTGTACTACATCTGAAGGTGGTTATAAATACTAATGAGTTCTTGATTAACAATCCAAAATGGTGAGCATAATTAATAAGAAGTGTGTTGATATAAGTCAAGTAATAAGTGAAGTTGTGATCTTAAATCTCCATAATCTAATTATAAACTAGTGGTATTTTGTATTAGTTTTATTAAATATTTTAATTCAAAAATCTTAAATCATTTGTTTAAATAAAATTGATTTGGTTAAAGGTTAGTACTTGGTGATTTTTATTAAATAATTCCTCGTGGGAACAATACTCTACTTTCACTTTATTACTTTTTGACCATGTATACTTGCACACATATATTGATTGTGAAATCGACTAACAAGTTTTTGGCATCGTTGCCGGGGAAATTAGTTTAATATTAGCTTCAATCAAATTAGTCTGAATTTAAATATTTATTTTATGTATTTAATTCTTTTTCTATTTTTCTTTCTTTTCAGACACTATGGCTGAATTTAGTTATTACTGGCCGTATTCGAGTATGACTCAACGAAGGGAAATAGGGATTGATGGACTCAATGCATTGTCTACATTATCAGCATAACTTGAAACACTTTTGGGGAGGGTTGACGCTATAGTAACACAACGTCGTCGAAGTGTGGCGATTACTTGATTATTGTGTTGGTGATCATCCGAGTCATTAATGCATCATCAATTTTTGGTCGGTACACTATGGTGGTGGCTACCTAAGTCAGTACGCATATCCTAACAATTATCAAGGTTGGGGGTATCGCCCGAATTATTCATGGAACTATAATCATCAAGATCAATTCTATGCTCCATGTACAACATGTAATAGCCCCAAATCTGGGTCCCAAATCACCACGGATCTAGTATACTAATTCTATAACTAATTGCGAAAGATATAAACATAAATTGTTTATACATTAAACATTACACACTATTTCCCAAGGTCGAGTAACCTTAACTTATACACAATTCATAATCTGTCTAACCTATAACATTATTCTCATACTATACTATTACATTTTAGCAGCACATATTATCCCAAGCTGAACTTGACTTTGTCCTTTCCTGTATCCGACGTATTCATCTTAATCTACAATGTTAATCATGATATAGCAAGGGTGAGCAATAAGTTTTCCCAGCAAGTTTAAGTTCAATAATTTAAGGATATATCATGATGGAAAGAATTGAACAAAAGCTGGCTATAATTCAATAATATAGTTGTGAATTAGCATGAACAAATTTTTATAACTGAATGGGCATTGAACATGAACAAATATATCTGGACCGAATGGTAATGAAGGTGATCAGCCTTTCATACATGATGAATACATGCAGTATGCACAGAGTGCGATTTAATGATTCTTAGACATGGCAATCAAAAATGATTAACCACAAGTATAATTAAATAATACAACTCGAGGTAGAGTTAAGAAAAACTTGCACAATAAATAAATATAAAAAACTTGCATGTTCGGTTGATTACTGTTACGCAATTTATTAAGCTTTGACTGAAGACCTAATATATAAATAATATCGATATACAAATTAGAATAATATCATCACAATATAATACTATTATATATAATCAAAGAATAACCTAAATACATAACACATAACCCTATCAATCCACAAACTACCTAAGACTTGGTATCAAGTCAAACTATTTTAGTATGAGTTAAAACCAACACAAATCTGACATCCCGACGGTCTAGTCGGACAATTATTGAGTTTAAGTTCAATTAAACTCTGCCTAAACACTTAACAATTATCTTTGATAATTATATTATCAATCAAATTATTTTTCATAAGCTCGTAATAATTTTCATCTAATTATTACCATTTATCATGATTTTTCAATCATTAATATCGTATTTATATAATTTAAATACCATATAATTCATTTATCATTAATATTTATTTAATATTAAATATTAATGAAAATCATAACATAATATTATAATATATTTATAATATCACAAAGTATTTTTAATACTTTAAAATCATATTTATATGATTTTAAAGCGATTAAATCCATTATCCTATAATTGCTATTAATATTAAAATATTAATATTTTCATGACAAAATATCAAAAGTTATATTTTATAACTTAAAATATTTTATAACACTTAAATCATTTTTATATGATTTTTAAATCATTAATTCTATTTTCCATAATTTATTTAATATATTTATTAAATAAATTAATTACCATTATTAATAATTAATTAGTGAAATTCATCACATAATATTAAAAGTTATTAAAAATAACTTAAAATATTTTGTTACACCATAATATATTCTTAAATGATTTTTTATGTATTAAAATTATTTTAAATAATTTATTTAATATTATAATTAAATAAATTAAATACCATTATTATTCCAAAAATATTAAATATTTATGAAATATATTCATAATAATTAAAAACTAATTTTCAAGCTTTAAAATAATTTTTAGGAATTTATTTCGAATTTTTAATAATTAAAAACTATTTATTTCAATTTATTTATTAAAATAATTAATTTTCAAAATTAACTGTCGCTAAAGGGCCCTATAGTGACGAAACTATCGCTTTAGGTGTTCTTGAGCTATTCTTGAGCCTTCATACACTGCTATCGGGGTGCCTACTTTGATCGTGCATATATTCTTGTTCATCGTTTCTGGGAAGCTTATGGTGTTAATGTTGTAGTACTGATGTAGTACTACAACCCTAAACCAATTTCATGGCCATTCTACATCAGATCAGTGAGATATAATCCTCACAAATCCTTGTCAAAAGCTGTTCTTCATTTCTGGGTTTTCCAAAAATGAAGAAACAGTTTTAATCAATCTTTACTTTAGATCCTCAGTAGCTTGCGATGCCCAGAGTCGTGTTTGTGTAATCTAGTGGTTCAATCTTGTAGAACACATGTCCTGGTACAACTACATAACATCAGATCCTAACAACAACATCACATATGACAGAACAAGGACAGTCAAACCATGTCAGAAAAATTGCACGTGAAGTTTCTGGGTTTTCCAGAATTTTGACAAAACAGACGGTCAACGCTTGTTTGACCAAGATTAAGTTTCATTCTGGGCAAGATCTGGGTGATATAAAAGCATGGAGATGTAGTCCTCATGTCAGGCTAAAAGATTAAAGCACTAACATGGACTAAAACATAAATAGTAGCGAGATCAAAGGCCGTAAATATCTTGTCAGAGTTACCTGGGAATTTTTGGGCTGCCTGGAAAGCATTTTCTTGATCGGTCAACGTGTTTTGACCGCTCATATCTGGAGATCTAGACTTGTTATGGAGGTGATTCCACTTCCAGTCTACTCTCCTCATAGCAAAGAACAAATCTATAACATCTAACACAACTAAAACCTAACACAGAAAGATCCACAGGCTCTGACATATGACTGTCAGGCCACTTTTCAAATTTTTCCAAATTTCTTAAAACTTAAAAATCGTGCATCTATATGATATGGATATAAGTTATTACAACCCAGATCACTCAAAGACACCTTAATACATAACTTTAAACAACCAATTACAACATTAACTTAAGATCACATGATTTTTTAAAATTTAGGGTTTTATACCTTTTCTAGCTTTGATCTATATTCTGACTTTTGATCCTAATCTTGGAAAGCTGAGGGCTGATACAGTCTTAAGTTAACACTAATATTCACTCTAAATTTTGAAATTCTAGAGAGAGAAAAGTCTTAAACAAAATGAAAAGTAAAGTAAGTGGTTTTCTCTCTCTAAATCTATATGTATGATATGATACAATGCACTTGGTTGCAGTGAAATGGCTGATGGTTGTATTTTAGAGCACATGCTAGGCTAGGGTTGGTCACCAACCAATTATCTTGGTAAGATTTGCACTCAACATAATAAATAAATACAAGAAGGGCATTAATGACATTTGGCATTTAATTTTAATGGCTAACTTGACATTTGCCCTAACCCTTGGGGTTTAGGTTTTAACCCTTAGGGTTTAGGGTTTAACCCCTAGGTTTTGTAAATTTAATTTCTAAGATTTCTAAATTTCGGTTTTTAAAATAGAAAATTAATATCTCTAAATTACAATTAAGATTTTCTAATTATATTAAGATTTTTAATCATAATTCAAGCTTACTAATTAGGATTAATATATCCTAATTAAAAATTTTAATAATAATTAGGGTTTTTCCCAAAATGGGCATTAGGGTTTATAACCCAGGAATTAGGGTTTTCTAATTCAAAATTAGGTTTTTTAATTAATAGAATTTCTAATTAATCCCCTAATTAGATTTGTGATTAATACACAAAAACCTTATACAATGTATTTATGTCCCCAAATTTGGGTTTCAAATTCCCGAAACTAAAATTAGGGTTTTCAGAACCGGTTTTAGGGTTTCTTATAAATTGTAAGAATTTTCTAACTAAACGTTGACGTTCTTAATATACGATTAGGGTTTGCCACTGATATAGGCTATCTGGTCAACCCTTTTCCCCTTAATCACATTCTGTACATATATAATACCATATTCACAGAACATATACACATATACACTTAATCCTGAATAATTCACCAAAATCCTTCACAAAATTTTGAAATCCTCAAAATTCCTTCCCAAAAATGTCAAATCCATTCACTTATTTTCTGTCTAGGTTCTAATATTGAACCTTAAATCAATCAATTATAATTTCAAAAATTTCTAAATTCTTGGGTTGTCACATAACATATGCACCACAATTCTCATGTTCACCTCCACTGCCACATGATGAAAATTCAAATTTGGAGGAATTTATATCTCAGATCATAGCAGACCAAGATGAGTTAAGGATGAGTCAAAAAATATAAAGCCAAAATCTTAAGAGCCAGATGGAACAACTCATTAATACCTCAACCAATGGTCCTTAAAACATGGATTTTGAGATTGAAATAGAAAATTCAAATTTAGAGGAAATTTTGTCCTAGTTCATGACTTCAAGTGAGGAGAGGAGGATTTAGTCAGGAGATATCGAGGCAGAATTTGGCGAACCAAATGGAATAGCTACTCAATGCCTCAAACATTTGTCCTCAAAACACTTGGTCCTATTACATGGATTATGAGACTGATGGAGAGCCCGAGACAAACCTGGAACTGGATGAGCCACAAGATGTTGAAAGAGAGAAAAAAAATTGGGGAGCAAGAAAAGGAGATCAATGAAGATCTAATTGTAAGCTCCAACGAAGATGAGCCGATTTCATTAGTATCCCATTTGCCTACTCCACCAAAGTTCAAGAATCCAGTCAGTTTTGCAAAAAAATGCCCAATTGGCAATCATGTCATTAGTAAAGCTCTTTGTAACATGAGAGCTAGTACAACTTTAGAGCCATTGTGGGATGAGAAAGAGAAGATAGAGGAAGAGCCTGTTGTGTTTAGCAAGCTTCAATACCCCAATCTGATCATACACACAATAGAGGAAACACATAGTTATTCGACGTTCGTAATTGGGAACTTATCTATAAAGAGCATACTACCAAAAGATATATTGCTACTGATGGATGGAGGGTTCCTCAATTATCGGAGGGGAGTTGGATATAGAGTTAAAGAAATCAGGCTAAGACTTTAAAACAAGTGCTTATTGGGAGGCAACCCAAGTTTAATTTTTAGTTTTAGTTTTTCTTTATTTTATTAGGTTTTATATTAGTGAATTTAAATTTATTTAGGCTTTAACAAAATTGCTTCTATTGTGGTTTTACAGGTTATTCAAGTCAAATTCAAGTGTGGTGCCTAATTTGTTCAACGTGCCTAACCTATTCTCCAAACTTAGAGGACAAGGAGGAAGATTGCTATATTTTCAGGGAATTCCTTTGTTTTTTCCTATTTCAGCAATTGAGGACAGTATCTAGTTTAAGTTTGTGGGCATTTTATTGTCGTGCTGCATATATTTAGTTATTTGCATAGTAGTTCGTGTTTTTTAAGTTTATATATTATACATGGTAGTTAATTGCATATTCATATATGTGTTGCATTAGAATGTGTTCATGTAGTATAATTGCATTTTTTTTGTGCAATGGGTTGGTGTGGTCTTAGCTTGGCCAATGATGAGATTGGTAGTTCACGATTAAATTGAGTAAAATTATAGTTGGAGCTTACCTTTAAATTGAGTCATGATCGTAATCTAAGTTTGTCAAATGCTTGTGTAACTAGTTAGCACGTAGATTTGCTTATTTTAAATGATTTGGATCAACGGAGTTCATAATTATCTTCTAGGAGAAAATTAAAGTTTAAATGTTAATGACATATGTAAATTGTTGACAGGAAGGCTAAAAGGAACTAAATAAATAAATTTGGGGAAATCTATGGTCATAGATATTAAAAAAAGAAAGAAAGAAAAATCAAGAAAATCAAGAAAAATATTTGTATATGCATTATTATATTAACTAGTTTGGTTCTGTGGCCTTTACTACTCGAACGAGTAAGCCCTAGGGAATGTCTCTACACCCAGCGCCCTAAGACCGTCTGGTTTGGGATTCTTAGTTCGAAAGTTCGCTAAATGGGTAGTTCTGAAAAGACTAAGAGAATCAGCATTGCACAGTCAATTTTTTTTTTTGTTTTAACACGGGATGGAGCGTAACACACACTCTTGAAGAAATAAAGTAGGAATAAAACTCCATAGGGACCCTCGAGCTTGGTAAATAAGTGATTTTGGCTGGAATTATCATGTTTATAGAAATAGTTTCTTTGAATTGTAAATTTTATCTCATAAGAAGTAAATTATAAAATCTAGTTTAATCTGTAGTTAGTTACAGCTAGTAAACGATCACACACACACACACACACTGCATGGGTAATGATGAGTTAGATTACTAGATTGATTTCATTTATTGGTTTGCATTAATGGGATGTTCTGTTTAAATTTATTGATGATATCTTTGAGGCAAGTTGTTGAATTTCATATTGATTTGTTGCCAGATTTCTAGGATTGTTTAAGTATTAATATCGTTTGCATCATGTTTGGTTTTGTTATGAATAACATTGTTTTGTCATGCTTGATGACAAGCAAGGGATTAAGTTTGGGGGTATTTGATGAGTGAGTTTTATACCCATGAATGAAGTACATTTGAGCTAAGTCTTTTGTTAGTTTTTAAGTATTCTTATTTATTTTCATGCACTTTTCACTTTGTTTTGTAGGAATCATGGTTTGGGATGAGAACTAGATCATTGGGATGGATATTTGCTGAGAAAAGGAAGCGATTAGATTTTTTGAAGCAAAGGCGGTTATGCCATGCGGTATAAAGAGAAGCGAAGCGCTATTTTGCGTGTGAAAGTATTATGCATCTGCCCGATCACGTGTATGATGATAAAGCATATCTTGTGTAATCAATCTTATTTATTTATTAATAAAAGAATTATTTATTAAAGGCATTTATTATCTACATGGTGTTTTTTAATAATATGTGATAAACCCATAGTTTTAAGCAACGCTTTTAGAATAATGATGATGATCATTCTAATGAGATCTAAATTCTTAGAAAGCTTAAAACTAAAATAGTTCCCAATCATTGGATTACTAAATTGGGGATTAGTGAATCCGGATAGATTGGTACATCGTTGCTTGCTCGTTGGATGAGGATGATTGATCTCATGATCATTTGTGTGGAGACACTAAAGCAAGTATGTAGGTGCTTATTGGAGAATAAGTTCCTTGAACGTGACTCGCTTAAAGGAATACCTAATGGAGTTTTACTTAATTTGTCGATAGGAATTCTGTAGTGATAGTAGTACAAATGATCCTTAGACTTGAGATCATCATAGTATCTTATATATAATGAATTACACTTTGACTTATTCCTTAAGACTCTTAGAGTATATCAAAGGGTATGCTTGGGTGTAATAAGTTATATATGAAGATAATGAATGATCAATAAAGAATCTACCACTTCTAGTAAAAGGAGAAATGTCTATGTGATTCGATAAATGACCTTGAGGAATCCTTGGCGAGGTGGAATGAAATTAGAAAGTAGTTTCTAATTTGCATTCATTAGGAGTTATTCATTTAGGAATCGAAATACATATAATTAAATAAAATAAGACTTGTGGTAATTCATATCTTATATTTAATTGGGACATTGTATGGTGGAAGGATTGAATTATGCGGTAACTATTTACTCAAAGGTTCTTTTATGATTAATGTTGAAATCTATATTATACGGAAAGTCGTTGATCATTGGGGAGGCTTATCCCTATTGTAGAATAAATATTATTTATTTAAATAAATTATTTGTTTAATTTATTTATTTAAATGAGATTAGAATTGTTCTAATTGATTTATTCACAATAGGTTTAATATGGAGAACCTAAAGGGTCACACCGTAAAAGGAAGAATAATTATTTAAGAAGTTAATGGCATAATTGTAATAATATGTTAAGTATATTTAATTTAATCTATGGAGATAGAATAAATTAAATAGCTTAATATTTATTATTTAATATTTTAGAAATATTAAATATAAATTAATAAGAGAGTCTTATTAATATTATTATAATTATTATTATTTTAATTTCTAAAAAGGTTTAGGAATTAATTTAATATTAGTACTCTCATTTATTCCTAATTGGATTAGGAAAGAAAATTAGTTAAAGGAGTTTAATTAATTAACCCTAATAGGATTAGGGAGCCCATTTAATTAAAAGAGTTTAATTAAATAAATAGTACCTTATTTTAATTAAAATAGGGTTACATGATATCTTTATAAGAGAGTCTTATATTAGATATCTAGATATATCGTAATTCTAGATTTGGAGAGTACACCCCCTTTTCTTATTAGGATAGGAAAACTAGGGTTTGAGCCAATTCCTTCTTCTTGAAAAATTCCTCTTCCTTGGTGGATCACTATAGAGGCCATACACTTGGGTGGCTTACATTGATCAAAGGAAGGAATCTACCGGAGATTGAGGAGATCGCGAAGAAGTAGGAGGAGGTGAACTTCGTACTGAGGAAGCTCGTTTCTACTGAGGTATGATTTCATAATTTCTTATTCTTCGTTTAATTAATAATATGCATAAAGGATGATCCAGGGTAAATGGTTTGTGAAAAATTTTAAAATCGATTTTATCTAAACGCATTATTTTTGCAATTTTGATTGCTACTTTGTTTTTCACGAAAACCTAACAGTGGTATCATGAGCCAAACTTTATGCGAATTATTAATTATTTTGATTCCACATATGTATGGGTACGTATTTAGAATAATTTATTGGGCATAATTTGTTGTATAAAATTATTATTTAAAAAAAAAAAAAGCGCCATTTTTTTTTTTCAATGCATCAAGTTTTAGAAGATTTTTTTTTTCTCCTCTTTCCGATTTTTTCTTGGTCTTTTCCGCGTGATGTTAGGCTAATATATATATATTATTATATTTTCTTTGGATAGTAAATTAAATATTGGGCCGTGGATATTATAAATATATATATTAATTCCATACATACATGTGGCGTTAGTACTTATATATATATATATATATATATATATATATATATATATATATATATTTTAGGTTTCATGTATTTGCGTTTTTTTTTTTTTTTCCATGTTTCATGTTTGCTAGTATATATTATTTATATATATATTATACAATGCCACGTCCTTAGCTCCAACAAGATAATATATGTCCGAATATTAATGCTAAGAAATAAAGTTAGGTTTTAATACAAGTAGGACAATTATTATATATATATATATATATATATATATATATATTAACCTTAATAATTTTATAATTAAAATAAAAGAGTTTATTTCAATCTTGAAATTGGATTTCATGCAACATAAAATTGCCCATTAAATGATACTATATATATATGGAATGATTTTATTTATTGATACATATGATGATATGTATGATAATAAATGGGATTGATTATGGACAATTGACCCGATATGATTGGATTTATTTTAGTTGGATGTTTGAATGAATGGGTTTTATTAAATGGGAATTCTGCGTACCTCGTCTTTTTATGGTTTTCTTCTTGATGTAAATTCTATCTCTCTCTATGTACTTCCCTCGATCACGATCAAGGTTTCTATTTAAATTAAATAGTTTAATGTAATAGGATTAGTTAGAATTTTTTGAAAGAACGGAGATCAAGGAGCTTGAAGACCCGTTTGTAATGGAGCCCGGGTTTAAATGTAATAGTTATATTTAAATGTTTATTCTTTGCACCCTAGGGTTTGACCTTTTGGTTCACTTGGTGGCTCTAGTGAACTAAACTAGAATAAAAGTCCATAATCAATCCGGTAGAATATAGTATTCTATATGTGCATGCTACTAGTATATATATATTATATATTATGCAAACATGCTTGCATGTTTAATAATATGACGCGTATTTTATATATATATTTGCATATGCTAATAGAGACAAATAATAACAAATCCCTCAAAGTTTTTTTTATTAAGTCTTAAGCGTTCAAAGATATTTAGAATATCGAGCGTCGCCATCTAGCATGATAAAATTAATAGAGTATTAAATATTTAATATGAGTTTGATGTGTCCACACCACAAGCAAGTATTAAGTATTTAAGATGTTAATTTATCACATTTGATGCTTATAAAGAAAATTGAACAATATTGTTTTGTTGTGTCACCACAAAGGCGATATTTTTCTTTTTGAATATATGGAAGTGCTAGGTTGGACTTAACTTAGATAATTTTGATTCGGATGTGCCACCACTTGATCAAAATAATCCAAGAGGCAAAACATAAGGAGTTACATGTTGATGTAATTGACAAGGAGTTGTCTACCTATTTATTTATATATAGTTTGTTTGTCACCACAAGGCTATATATATTTGAAATGGGATCCTTATTCTCACTAGCAAAAACTTTAATTAGATTTTTAGAACTATATATATGAGGGTAATATAGTTTGAAGAAAATAGTGGGAGATACCGATATAAAATAAGACCTAATTTATTTTGGTAATTAATAAATGAATGTTTGCTAAAATATTATCTTTTTACATGCGAATTTTGAAAATGTCACATTCACTAATTTCACTGCGTAGCATACTGATGATAATAAACCTGATTGGGATAGAACTACTGGATTTGGTTAAGGAATCTGAGAATTGTTTCTCCTTCTTTGAAAAGATTTCTTATGTCCTAAAATTCACTGTACTTGCAAAAGTTGAGAGAGGCGACCTCGAGGAAGAGATTGCTACTTTTAAGCGAGTGGCGAGATGATGCATCTGTGGCTCGATGCATCATTCTCGCATCCATGAGTATGAGCTTGACGTCATCATGAAAACATGGATGCTCTCTTATCTTCTTGCACCTTCGAGAGTTGTATGGTGAGCAAAGTAGGAGTATGCTAGATATGAAATATCTAAGGAGCTCTTAGATCTCGGATGACCAGAACACTTCTAGATTGAGACTCATGTCTAAAGATGATCAATATGATTGAGCGTCTTGGGCGACTTGGAGTTCGTCGTGGATGGGGAGTTGAGTCAAGATTTAGTCTTGCGATCACTCCTCAGACACCTTCTCATAATTTGTTGTGAATTTTCACATGAACAAGTTGGATGTCGACTTGCTGAATTACTTAACATGTTGAAAGCTAGCTGAAGGTCACTTCCCATCCAAGAAGAACCGTGTCTTAATGGTGGATGATTCTTCAAGAGAAAGGAAAGAGGCCGAGGTATCTTACGAAAAAGAAGAAATCCAAGAAGGCTAAGGGAAAGGCGAAAGTGAAGGATCAAAAGAAACTGATCCGATTAGCAAAGTAATTTGCTTCCATTGCAACAGTCATCGATTTTGGAAAGGCCGCAATGATTATCTCGCGAGAACAAAAGTAGAAGAAGCTTGAGAAGCTTGAATCCTAATCAAGGTTTGTTTATGATTGAAATTAATTTTTACGAAAGTCAATCTTCTACTTGGGTATTGGATCTGGGATGTGGTTCTCACATATGTAATAATGCGAGGACCGGTCGAAGTAGAAAGTGAGCAAGGATGAGGTCATCCTACGAGTGGGAAATGGAGCAAAGGTTCTTTGCATTAGTTTGTAAGGGACTTATTGTTTATGCGCTACTGAGGCAAGTTCATTAATTTAAATAATTGTTATTTTGTTCCAAATATCATTAGAAACATTATTTCTATCTCTGTATTGAATATGGATGGTTTTAATATTATAATAAGAACAACAGTTGTTCTATTTATAATGATAATGTTTTATATGGTGTTGGTAATTTGCGAAATGGACTTTATATACTTGACTTGCATGAAAATATATTTCAAATTGAACAAACTAATAAAAGGAAAAGAGATGATGTTAATTATACCTTCATGTGTGGCTTTGTAGACTTGGTAATATTAATGAAACAAGATTATCAAGTTTATAAAGATGGGCTCTAGAGCTATCGATTATGAATCATATCCGACTGTGAATCTTGTCTCATGGGTAAAATGACTAAATCTCCTTTTAGTGGAAAAGGAGAAAGAGTTCTGAGTTGTTAGCGTTGGTACACACGGATGTATGTGGACTATGACAACGAATCGCAGGAGGAGGGTACTCTTATTTTATTACATTCATTGGCGACCACTCGAGATTTGGATATGTGTATTTAATGAAATACAAATCTGAATCATTTGAAAAGTTCAAAGAGTTCGAAGTGAAGTTGAGAAGCAAAGCTGGTAAGAGTATTAAGATTCTTTGATCGATCGAGGAGGAGAATACTTAAGTGGTGAGTTTCTCAATTGTCTCAAAAGAAAATGGTATAATCTCATAATGGACTCCACCGGGACGCCATGGATGAATGGTGTATCTCGAAAGGAGAAATCGAACATTGTTGGACATGGTTCGATCTATGATGAGTTTCACCGAGCCTTCCAGTTTCATACAGGGATATGCCCTAGAATCTAATGCGCATACCTACTTAACAAGGTACCTACAAAATCCGTCCCCAAGACCCCATATGAGTTATGGGCGGGGAGGAAACCAAATCTTAAGCATGTTAAGACTTGGGGTTGTCCGACTTATGTCAAAAAGTTTGAAAGCGATAAGTGCAGACTAGATCGAGCAAATGTAGATTTGTGGGATACCCTAAAGAAACATCGGGTATTATTTCTATCATCCAAGTGATCAAAAGGTGTTTGTTGCGAAACATGCCACCTTCTTGAAAAGGAGTTTATCCTTGAAGGGGTCGATTGGGAGTAAGATATATCTTGAAGAAGTTCGAGAACCACAAAATACTACGAGATCAAAGTGAGGTACCTAACCAAGTAGAGATTCATACATACCACACCTGATTCGTAAATCGGAAGAGTACCAAAGATGCCAGACGGTATGGACTTGTCATAGAAGATGACAATGAGGTACACATCATAGATGATGATGATCCATTGAATTCTGAGCAAAGCTATGAGTAGTAAAGACTCGGAGAAATGGCAAGAAGCCATGAAATCCGAGATGGACTCCATGTATGAGAACCAAGTATGGACTTTGGTCTCACCACCTGAGAAGGCATTAAACCTATTGGGTGTAAATGGGTCTTTAAAAGAAAGACCGGAGCGGGACAGCAAGGTAGAGACCTATAAGGCTCATTTGGTTGCAAAAGGTTTCAAACAAAGACAAGGAGTTGACTATGACGAAACCTTCTCACCAAATAGCAATGCTCAAGTCCATTCGGATTTTGCTTGCGATTGCGACTTACCGTGACTTCTGAAATCTGGCGGATGGGCGTGAAAGCGGCCTTCCTCGATGGAAACTTGAGGAGGATGTGTATATGACACAACCAGGAGGATTTGTTTCAAAGGTTGGAACAAATCAAGTGCATAGCTTCTGACGATCCATTTATGGATTAAAGCAAGCTTCTCGTGGGTGGAACATCCGTTTTGATGAGACAATCAAAAAAGTTTGATTTTATCAAAATGAGGATGAACCATGTGTACAAGAAGGTTAGTGGGGCGATTTATTTCATTCCTTGTATTATATGTTGATGATATATTGCGATAGGGAATGATATTCTATCTTTATGAAACAATTAAAATCTGGTTATCTAAACACTTCTCCATGAAGGACTTGGGAGAAGCATCCATATTTTGGGGATAAAGATCTATAGAGATAGATCTAATAGGATGCTTGGCTTATCCCAAGGCGATACATTGACATGATGCAAAAAGGTTTAGCATGGAAGATTCCCAAAGAGGTCTCATCTCGAGTGAGCCATGGAATACATCTCTCGAAAACAAGCCCCAAAGACACACGAGGAGAGAAACCAGTATGAGTAAGATTCCTTATGCTTCAAAGAATAGGATCTATCATGTACGGTATGATATGTACTAGACCGGATGTCGCTCATGCACTTAGTGTAACAAGCGAGATATCGATCGAATCGAGGAGAAGAACTTTGGAAGGCGGTGAAAATATCCTAAAGTACTTAAGAAGAACTAAGGATGTATTTCTTGTCTACGGTGGAGTGCGAATTAAAACTAGAGGGCTTCACAGACTCAAGTTTTCAAAGCAGACCAAGGTGATGATAAATCCGTTTGGGGTGTATGTGTTTACCTTAAGCGGTGGCGCGATGAGTTGGAAAAGTTCAAGCAAAAACGATTCTTTGATTCGTTGTGAGAGGTAGAAGTACATAGGCTGCAAGTGAAGCTACAAAGGAAGTTTATTTGGATGAAGAAGTTCATTCTAGAACTTGGTGTGGTTCCTAGCATTAAAGGACCGGTGCCTTTATTCTGTGACAACTTTGGGTCACATTGCTTAAGCTAAGGAACCCAGTCTCATCAGGATATCCAAACACGTGTTGCGGCGATTTCATTTGATCGGAGAGATCATTGAAAGAGGGCGTCACCACTGGAGCGTGTGGACTCTCGAGACAATATTGCAGATCCATTTACTAAAGCGTTAACACAACAAAGCGGTTTGATAAATCACTTAGAAGATGGGTATGAGATACCACGGCGATTGGCTTTAGTGCAAGTGGGAGATTGAAAGTATTATGCATACAAGTCGATCATGTATGATGATAAAGCATATCTTGTGTAATCAATCTTATTTATTTATTAATAAAAAGAATTATTTATTAAAGGCATTTATTATCTACATGGTCTTTGTTTTAATAATATGTGATAAACCCATAGTTTTAAGCAGCGCTTTTAGAATAATGATGATGATCATTCTAATGAGATCTAAATTCTTAGAAAGCTTAAAACTAAAATAGTTCCCAATCATTGGATTACTAAATTGGGGATTAGTGAATCCGGATAGATTGGTACATATCGTTGCTTGCTCGTTGGATGAGAATGATTGATCTCGTGATCATTTGTGTGGAGACACTAAAGCAAGTATGTAGGTGCTTATTGGAGAATAAGTTCATTTGAGCGTGACTCGCTAAGGAATACCTAATGGAGTTTTACTTTGCGTCGATAGGAATTCTGTAGTGATAGTAAGACAAATGATCCTTGACTTGAGATCATCATAGTATCTTATATATAATGAATTACACTTTGACTTATTCCTTAAGACTCTTAGAGTATATCAAAAGGTATGCTTGGGTGTAATAAGTTATATATGAAGATAATGAATGATCGATAAAGAATCTACCACTTTAGTAAAAAAGGAGAAATGTCTATGTGATTCGATAAATGACAACCCAGGAATCCTTGGCGAGGTGGAATGAAATTAGAAAGTAGTTTCTAATTTGCATTCATTAGGAGTTGTTCATTTAGGAATCGAAATACATATAATTAAATAAAATAAGACTTGTGATAATTCCATATCTTATATTTAATTGGGACGTTGTATGGTGGAAGGATTGAATTATGACGGTAACTATTTACTCAAAGGTTCTTTTATGATTAATGTTGAAATCTATATTATCGGAAAGTCGTTGATCGCTAGGGAGGCTTATCCTATTGTAGAATAAATATTATTTATTTAAATAAATTATTTGTTTAATTTATTTATTTAAATGAGATTAGAATTGTTCTAATTGATTTATTCACAATAGGTTTAATATGGAGAACCTAAAGGGTCACACCATAAAAGGAAGAATAATTATTTAAGAAGTTAATAGCATAATTGTAATAATATGTTAAGTATATTTAATTTAATCTATGGAGTTAGAATAAATTAAATAGCTTAATATTTATTATTTAATATTTTAGAAATATTAAATATAAATTAATAAGAGGAGTCTTATTAATATTATTATAATTATTATTATTTTAATTTCTAAAAGGTTTAGGAATTAATTTAATATTAGTACTCTCATTTATTCCTAATTGGATTAGGAAAGAAAATTAGTTAAAGGAGTTTAATTAATTAACCCTAATAGGATTAGGAGCCCATTTAATTAAAAGAGTTTAATTAAATAAATAATACCTTATTTTAATTAAAATAAGTTACATGATATCTTTATAAGAGGAGTCTTATATTAGATATCTAGATATCACGTAATTCTAGATTTGGAGAGTACACCCCTTTTCTTATTAGGATATGAAAAACTAGGGTTTGAGCAATTCCCTTCTTCTTGAAAAATTCTTCTTCCTTGGTGGATCACTTTATAGAGGCCATACACTTGGGTGGCTTACATTGATCAAAGGAAGGAATCTACCCGGAGATTGAGGAGATCGCGTGAAGAAGTAGGAGGTGAACTCGTGCACGAGGGAAGCTCGCTTCTACTGAGGTATGATTTCATAATTTCTTATTCTTCGTTTAATTAATAATATGCATAAAGGATGATCCGGGTAAATGGTTTATGAAAAATTTTAAAATCTGATTTTATCTCGCTTCCGCTATTTTTGCAATTTTGATTGCTACTTTGATTTTCATAAAACCTAACAGCGTGATCAATACAGGGATTCCAGAGTTAGCATGAGGCGCGACATCGCCTGAAAATATAAAGGCCAAGGCACGACAGCGTGATTTTTCCACGATTTAAGTTTTTGGTAGAAAATCTAAAGGAGATTTGGTTTGTTACTTCTGTTGTGATTATGATTTGACTTGTTACCTATAAATACATGATGAGATGCATAGAATAAAGGGATATTATTAGAGAGAAGATCATTAAAGATTCAAAGCAAATGCAAGAAGAGTTCATCAGATTTGCAGACAACGGATTTATTCTCTCTTTACTTCTACTTTTATCTTTTAATGTTTATTCAGTTTTGGATTCTTGATTTTTAATTCAATGACTATGAACTAAATTCTTGTTTAAGATTGCAACAAATCTTATTGCGTAACTTATTTTAGTATACTTCTTTATAAATTACTATGATCTATTATTGGATTGTCTATTATGATTTGTGCATAATTATTTAATTGTCTAGCTAGAAATTACTATGATAAGCTATATAAATTTGGGGAATGAAGTATAGATTTAGATCTGATCATAATAGCATGTGATTATATTTTCTGCATGACGTTGGAATTTATAATTTGTGTTTAAGATAGGAATATACCTACACACCACATGTAATTTGATAGGTAACCTATGCTTAAAATCATCCTCTTTAATTTTAATTCACATAGAAATATAGTGAATTAGTTAATTAGGGTGTTTGATTCAATTCTATCAACTGTGGATTTGGATTGATATGTTTGTAATGCATCTGAAGGTGGTTATAAATACTAATGAGTTCTTGATTAACAATCCAAAATAGTGAGCATACTTAATAAGAAGTGTGTTGATATAAGTGAAGTAATAAATGAAGTTGTGATCTTAAATCTCTGTAATCTAATTTTAAACTAATTGTATTTCAGATTAGTTTTATTAAATATTTTAATTCAAAAATCTTAAATCATTTGTTTAAATAAAATTGATTTGGTTAAATGTTAGTACTTGGTGATTTTTATTAAATAATTCCTCCTGGGAACGATACCCTACTTTTACTTTATTACTTGTTGTAGGTATCTTTGGCACGCGTATATTGATGATCAGAAATCGATCTACAATTCATCAAGTCCATGAATGCTTTCGGATCATTAGTCAAACCAAATGACATCACAAAAAATTTGTAGTGTTCGTAACGGGTTCGAAATGTCATTTTCAGTATGTCTTCCTTTTGTACCTTCAACTGATGATATCTTGTTCGCAAATTTATCTTTAAAACATACTTCACTTCCTTCAATTAATCGAAAAGGTAGTCAATCCTCGGTAACGTATATCTATTCTTAATTGTCACTCTATTCAACTCTCGATAGTCGATACAGAGTCTCATCGATCCAACCTTCTTCATTACAAACAACATTGGTGCTCCCTAAGGAGACACACTCGATTGAATATAACCATTATCCAGTGATTCTTGTTGTTGTATCATCAATTCCTTCATTTCTACCGGTACCATACGATATGGAGCTTTCAAAATCGGTGCAGTCCCCAGTACTAAATCTATCACGAATTCGATTTCTTTGTCTGGTGGAAAGCCAGATAAATCATCTAAAATACGTCTTTAAAATCTCTCACTATTGGTATATCTTCCATTTCTACTCCCTTTTTCTGAGTATCTACGATAGAGTCTAGATAACCTACACATCCTTTTCTCAATAAGTTCTTGGTCTGCATCATCGTAAGACAACACGGTTGTCTAAGCGATGAGTTACCATAAAATAATACCTTAGACCAATTTGGAGTCTGAAGGTTCACACATTTTTTCGACAATCAATTATCGTAGCATGGTTATATAACCAATCCATTCCTAATATTACATTGAATTCTCCTAGTCTTATAGGAATCAAGTTTACGCTCAGTTTATGTCTCCTAATTTTGGCACAAAAATTAAGATAAAAAATTTCTACGGGGATTACTTCTTTATTCGTAACTTCTATGTTTAAAGGATTCTCTAATCATTCTTGGGGTAAATTTAATCAACTAGAAAATTCTTCAGATACAAAGGAGTAGCACCCGAATCAAATAATACATAAGCATTTATATTATTGATTGGGATAATACCTGACACCACGTCCTTCGTAGCTACTACGTCCTGGACCATCATATTAAATGTTCTGGTAGTCGATCGGTTTGGTTGAGCTGGTCCACCAATCATCAGCTTGTTGCCTCCTCCCTGATTGTTGCTTCCACCGCTACTTCCTCTCTATGGACAATCCTTAATCTGATGCTATGTCGAGCCACAAGAAAAACATCCTCAGATCTTCTTTGGTTTTGGGCAATTTGGCAAAATGTGCCCCTCTTGGCCAGCAGTTGTAATAGACATTATGCCCCTTCTAGCATTCCCCTTGGTGATTCTTTCCACATTTTGGACAAACCTCACATCTTTTCTTGAATCCTCCATAATAACTTCCCGTCTGATTTTTGTTTTTGTTGTTGTTATCCCATTTCCTCTTTCCTAAATTGCTTACCCACTATTGCTTCCTCCACGAATTTTTTCTCCCCAGTATTCATGTTCTTCTTCTCTTTGTTGTACTGACTTAGAGCCTCACTACCTCCTTCAGCGATAATAGCCTTCTTGAACAGTGTAGGAAATGAACCAATTTGTAGTACTGACACCTTGTTGTACAGACACGGCTTTAATCCTTGTTCAAAACGTTGAGCTTTTCATTCTTCTGTGTGTTGCTAGGTGAGATGCAAAATGCGTAACTTCGTTGAATTTTGCCACATACTGAGCCACGGCCATCTCTCCATGCTTCAGATCCAGGAACTTAACCTCCATTCAGTTTTGCATACTCGTTTGGAAGTAATTCTCAAAGAACAGCATCTTGAACCTCTCCCACGATATAACTCTATGACGCCCCCAAAATAGGTCCAATCCTTCCAACCTATTCTGAGACGCCAAATACATGGTACAGAAAACAACTACAACTTTATTACTACAATTGTCGTGCAAAATAAAACAACACATATACTATGAGTTTTAATACCAACTATGACTCATTTCCCAACTATGGACAACACCTCACATTGATACGTTACATAAAGGTACAGTCAATAACTGTTTTATAAATTAAAATCTTTGGGAAGTGCTCAAGGAAACCTTCGTACATGGGAGGCCATACGTCTAGGTTATGATAGATATCATATGTCCAGAGAATTATCCTTGGTTGATTCAATAGACCCCAAAGAAAAATGAGAAGATTACTTTCATGTTCCTTCCAATGGTGAGTCTTCTCTTGACATATAACTATCTCTGCCGTCTGCAATTGAACGTTATGTTTCAACCAAACTCCGAGATCATATAGGTAGTGCTTGTAGATATAATTAGCAAGTGGATGTGCACAACCCTGTCTTATGATAACACGAGGTTGTATGTCATTAGACATCTTGTATGATAGTGGCAAAATACCCTTCCAAAGTTGGGTTCACCTCACCCTATTGTTGTTCACCAAAATCAATTATTAAGTGACGTATAAAATACGATACACACATCTTAGGACCTCAACACAATTATATATTGCATGTCATGCCATTTTATAATGTATTGAGAAACTTTGACAGTCTCAGACCATCACACTATTCCCCTATTATCCCCGCTCGACCCAGCTACACTCTTATTACCTGAGAGGAATTGTGAAGCAAAAGGGTGAGCACAACTAGCCCAGTAAAGAATATCATGACTAAGATAAATAATTTATCAATAGCCTTTATCAGTAATGAATCAGAGATTTAGAACATATGGTAGATGATAAAACTTTTCAACCATAGTTGCGGTAGACGAAGAAATCCATTAGAAGAGTCGAATAGACCATAATGTCTATTATCTTCTCTATGTTAAAAAGTCCACCAACAATATTTTATCCTCTGTAACATCAATCAATAGTTCCTGTCCACAATCATATGAATAACTCATAATCATATTTGTGGTTCCAAATTCCTTTTCTCATCCAGGACGAAGATAATTTTCATCACCTGTCTTTACCTAAAACCTCAAAGATCATGGTTATACCAAATCACAGTTCCTATTCATAATCATACTAATAAATTCATCTTTGCACTATGGGCCAAAGATATTCATTAAAAGTTCATCTTTGCACTACATGCCAAAGATATTCAAGAACAGTCATCTTTCAGACCACGGCCAAAGATATTCATCAACAGTTCATCTTTGCATTACGGGTCAAAGATATTCAATAATAGGTCATCTTTGCACTACGGGCCAAAGATATTCAATAATAGGTCATCTTTACACTACGGGCCAAAGATATTCAACAACAGGTCATCTTTGCACTACACGCCAAAGATATTCATCAACAATTCATCTTTGCACTATAGGCAAAAGATGTTAATATTTCAAATATATAATCATTTCAGAATTTATATAAACAATAATTATAACCATGTTGATCAATTCACCTTTGCTCTTAAGCTAAAAATATTCAATTGTAAATTCAATTGTCATGATTATACCAGTCAACAATTCATTTTTGCATTACTGGCCAAAGAGAACCCATACTCACGATCATAACAATAATCTACCCATCTTTACACTTAAGTCAAAGAGAAATTACATCACCGGATTATAAAAATGTTATATATGATAATAAAAATAATACGATCAACAACTGCATTTAATTTCAAGAGTAATATTCATGAATCAATGATTTTATAACACCTTAATCCAAATGTTATAAATCACTTAATAATCTCATAATTTAATATTATTAATATTATCGCAATATTTTAATCATTTCTTAAACTTATAAATAATTTATTTTAATTGTTTACACTTTACCAATTAATGCATTTAATCATCCTAAAATGTCAAAATTATAAAATTTCATCACCAATAACCAAAACCCTCATCAAAAATCTGCATATACCTTATATAGGATTCCCAAGCCATAAAATCCTATTTTCCAATTTTGTTACTTCACATAACATATTTAATTCATTTACTCATAACTAGTCCATTTTCATGAAAAATACCAAATCAGTTCTAAAAATATTTCTTTTCTGGGATTTAGCAGAATATAGTCCCATATTGAACATATATTTTTCACAAAATTTTTAAAATTCATTTACTATTTTTCACATGGCCAAAACTGCCGAATATTTAGACATTTATCATAAATTATACTTTTGTCCAAAAATTCTGAAATTTATAGAATATATACTGATGTTATATAGATGCACTCCCAATAAAAATTTCACCAATTTTGGAGTTAACCACAATGAGTTATAAGGGTTTACTTTTAAAATAGTCTTTTCTCATAAAATTCATAACTCTTAATCTATACATCCAAAAATCTCCATTTTTGGACACAATCAAGAAAACTCATCAAATTATCATTTCAAAATTTTCCGAATTTTGAGGGTCGAGGAAAAATTCTAAATGAAACACATAAAACCCCTAAAAATCCCTTTACCTCAAAAAGAAGCATTACTTACATTTGGAATATCGGATGAAAAGCCAAAGGAACCTTGCACCGAATAACAACTCTCAAAGTATCTAAATACTCACAAAAATACGCTCGATAAAATAAAGAGAGAAAACTTATGTTTCTGGTGTGATTTTCAATTCTAACTTAGCCCTCTATTTATAGGAAAATGTTAGCACGCCGAAGCAGACTTGACTTGCTACCTGATGGCTTTACCTGCTACTATTGCCACCCACCACATTTGAATTAGAATTTCAGCACATTTCTTCACCAACCATAGGTGGGGCCCACGCATTCTAGAATTTTCCACCAAAATGATAAATTCTGAAACTTCAACAATTTTTGAACCAGTCACCTCTTAAAATTCATAACTATTTATACGTTAATTTTTAACAGTTCAAAATTTGTGGACATATACTCAACTTATATATGTATAACATATCCAAAAATCACAATGATCCAACGGTCAGGTTAACATTATAACTCACGCAATAGAGCTTTAAGAACCCAATTTGATCTTTTAATACCTCCAATCCGACAAAATACTGATAAAACACCTCAACATTAATTCCTTCATTTATAATAACATAAATAAATCCATCATTTATATCCGCATCAAATAAATATTTCCTTATCATATAAATCAATAATTAATTATTCACAAATAATATTACGTAATCACAATTATGAATGACCGGTAGTTTCGAGGAAAGAGGGGCTTTCAGATAAGGAGTTCTCCTTCTTTGGCGTGCAATTAGGTGACCAAACCTCTCCTTGTGAACTTTCTAGACATTGCAATAATGCTATCTAATAATACTATTCAAATAATATGAATTATTGATCTGATAATGGGAAATATTGTGCAATGACAATTATTGAAACAACAATAATATAAAATATCGGTCAGACAATTATTGAACCAATAAAATAAAATATCGAAGCGATAATTCTTTGTAACAATTATTGAGTAGTACCTTCTTACGTAAGGATCAATAATTCAAAAATACTATGTAATATAGTGTGCTACTGTGCAACAACGTGTATTACTGTATTTTAACCACCAGATATTCCAATAGTGTTAATGGTAACAACTACGTCATTATTTATAAAAACTCTAACTTGTCGTTTTCTTCATTCGACGGTTATTCTGTTGTGGGGCCCACAAATGGCTGCGCCGTCGTATGAATATTCCCCGACAACAAGAATATTCCAAGACCGAACGATTATTCCCCGACAACAACAAGTATTTTATAGCCACTTGCTTATTTTGAAAAAATTTCATATATCACCCTTAACATTACTCTTTATCAATTTAACCATTTACTGAATAATAATTATAAGAAAAATTGAATACTTTTATTTCATAAAATCGGGGTCTTAAAAACTCCTTCTCCCGCTCTTTGTTAGTTTGCCTCCCACCAGAAGTTCGCTTCACCCTTTATCATGTAGGTGGCGTACGCAGTCTTTTGGTCATTCCCCACACGAGCTATGACGAATGCCTTCTCAATCTCCTTGATCCAAATTTATGCCTCGATATGGTTGGTAGTTCCCCTAAATTCTGGAGGTCCTACACTTCTAAAGTCTTTAAAAATTGTTACTGGAACCGCTTGGGGGTTGGTACGCACGGGTTCATTATTTCTTACTTGAAGGACTTCCCTTAACAAGTCGGCTAACCGTTCGATAGGGTATACTTGATCCCTCTCATTATTGACCGATTCTTTCGGTGCTGGTAGTCTACGTCTGGGCGATATTTTCTGAAATAATAACTTCATATTATTATCTTATAATATTCTTTAAGTATTTAATCTTTTAATATAATAATCACATAACATATTTAAATAAAAACATTTATATTCATATGCCAAAATCAATACATCATATGTGATCATTTCATAGCATACCTCTATAAATGCTATCATATATCCCCTACTATAACAAAAGGTGGGGAATACTAATATACTACCCCTCTAACATAACATGTGGTTGACATAAACTATCATACACCTCACACAAAAGATTGGGATTCAATAACAATATACATATAAACATAAACTACAACTACTACACTCATACACATAGATCCTAGCCCAACAACCCATGCTCTACTGCGCTCTTGTACTCTACCTGCCCCATGTAGGCCATCAAATCTCTGTTCAGGGTGTAACGGGTCTGTCCCTGCTCCGTTAGATACTGGTATACTCCATCGATGTGCGAAATGCATAGCCCATCCTGTTCATCTTCCTCTTCTTGAACTTTACCTCATCCTCTAAATCTTCAGCTCTTACACGAGCTTCTTCACACATTTCCTCAAAATGGATCCTCTCCATAACTTCTAACTCAAATTGCGTGCGAAGAGTCTCTTTCTCAGCTTTCTCACTCAACTCTCTCTGCTCAGACTGTTTTAGCTTACCTACAAAACCCACATTTCTCGATAACAAACAGTGAACAAGGGTTCCTAGTGTGTCTCAGCTTCCTTGCAATATGCAATTTCTACCTTCATCTCATGCATCTTAATCTGCCTATCACGTGCCTCAGTCCTCAGTTTTTGCATCTAAGTCTGCCTCTCCTGGGCCTCGATCCCTAGCTTCTCGACTTTGCTCCCTAACTCCAATATTTTCTCCTCATATTCTCCCAGCATCTGATCCTCGAATGTGGTCCCATCATATGGTACCACTTTAGAATCTTCTACAGGCTCATCCTCCATTGGTTCTTCTTTCGGGTTGGACTCTACTTCTATCTCCTCCTCATCATCCTCTTCAACATGTGCCACTGTCAAAATCGGGTCAACTATCAGTGGTGCCTCGAATACCACGTGTATGTCTCGTGGCTCCTCCTCTACAACCTTACTAGGGTCTCCCAATTCTGGCATCCTACAACCACATACACAAAACAAACAAACAACAACTTCATTACTACTTCACAATATAAATTCATTATATAGAATGAAAATATATTTCACAATGCTACTAACTCTACTAAGAAAATTCTACATGATTTTTATCTTCTTCTAAACTCCTAAATTCTTTCTAAGGTTATAGTTTAAGGATTCTCGCTCCTAAGGTTTATAACCTAATTCTTTGAGACCAACCTGTGACGCCCCCAAATTCAGATACCTTTATCTCTAATCTAGTGCTTCACGATTTAACATACCAATAACTTATGCAACAAAAATAATAGAATAATTTACATTGATATAATATAATTATTCTCGTCCCCAGGTCTCGCGGCCATTACTAACATAATACATAACTAAAATTCAAATACAACTTAATGCAAAATACTCATAAGTCTTATAAACATCATAACAATAAATAAGCTTCTAACATAGGAAACTAATGTTATTCCATAGCCTTGCCATTTCCCTTATCTTTTTCTGAGGTACTACCATGTTTTGCCTTCACTGAGATGTTTAAGCAAAGCAAGAATGAACAACAAATTTACCCATAATGTAATATAACAAAAGGGGTAAACATGTATAATGTGACAACCCAAAAATTTATAAGATCTTGAATGATTAAAATAAAGGTTAAAGAATAAAACCTAGATGCGAATTAGAGGATTAATTAAAAATTTTAAAGAACCTATATGGTTTTATTTGAATCCTTAAGCAAGGTAAAGAAATTAAATGAGAATGATAGAAATTTTTAAAAGAAAGAAAGAGATTATGTATGTGGAAAATTTTATTAAGGAAATAAATTTCAAGTGAAGAGATGCTATAAGGTTAAAGAAGATGTGCATATGTATAGGTACATATATATACTTAGTTATTTGCTATATATATATATATATATATATATATATATATATATATATATATATATATATATATATTAGTAAGAGGAATGATAAGGATAAATACATGATGACTTATGTGGGACATGTGTGAGATTGAGTAAATACATATATTGTAAATATGTATATATTTATTCTTTATATAAAGATTATTAAAGAAAGCTTTGAAGCCTAATGTTATAAATTAGGTACGGGAATTAAATATCCTAAATGGTTATCTTTATTTAGTGGTCCTAGTATTTTAATTATATACTTAGTGACCTAATCTAAGAGATTTGTGGAACATGTCTCAACCTACTAAATTATTTTGTTGTAATATGAATATTATGTGATTGTTTATATTTGTTTATTCTATAAACAAATAAAAGAAACTAATGTAGCCTAATTATATATTAGGAATGAAAAATTAAATAACTTAAGGGTTATGGTATGGAAGAATAATAGTATTTAAAATATATACTAATTCTAAGAGATTTATTTTATACATCTCAATTAATTAATTTTATAACCTAATTAAAGCAAATCTATTTGGGTTAAGAAATTAAGTATACATGAGTAAGGATTTGAATTACAATTGAGTAAATAGAAACCCTAATTAAATAATTAGGGTATGATAGAATTAAAAGTAGGGTCCTTAACACTAATATACAACAATTAGAAAGTATTTACAAAAATAAAACACGCACAACATAATTACAAAAATAAAACAACACAATAATAAAGTTGCTAAAATCACGTATACGTCAGTTATAGACTGTCCTATCTAACACTTACCGCTCCTAAATTCAAGCAACCGAAAACAACATGCAACTTTAATATCGGAGAAATCCAAATCTACTGTCGACGTTTGCCTTTAAACACACCTCTGAGATCACGACAAACATCTAAGATCGGAGAAGACGAAATAGCATATAGAATCATCAGCAACTTCAAGTTCAGTAACCAAAAACAATCGTACTACAGTGATTGTTGAATACAATATCACAGCAACTTCGATACAAATCTAAACACTGAGGTACGTGAGTTTAAAGTTTGTATGCATATAGTTACCTACGGTTACTACGAATTCATATATTGATTACCTTTCTTAAGATTTTCAAACTTAAAATGGTTACTACAAATTCCTATATCGTTTGGTTGATTCACTGATAAGTTTTAGATTATGGTTACTAAATAGATATAAATTGTTTACTATTTATTGTGTATTTGTTTGCTAAATAATATTTATTTGATTAAATTATAATTTTTAAACGAGTTCTCCTGATTTTTTTTATATTAATGATTACTCATCAAATACATTGGTTATTGTCTACTGTTGTCTTGGTTACTGTATAACATTATATTGTCCAATGCTGTATTGGTTACTGTCTAATACTATTTTGGTTACTGTATGACAATAAGATGCTTACTTTATAATGTTATCTTGGTTACTTTGAAACTTTATAGCGTCTAATGTTGTCTTGGTTACTGTCTAATGCTGTCTTGATTACTTTGTAACATTATACTGTCTAATGCTTTATTGGTTACTGTCAAATGCTTCCTTGGTTACTATGTAACAATGTATTGGTTACTGATTCATGATGATTCGGTTACTGTGAAACTTTATAGTGATTACTACATATTGCTGAGTTGGTTGCTATGTAAAATTATAATGGTTAGTGCATAATATTACTGAACAATACTAACTTGGTTAATGAAAAATGATGAATTGGTTACTGACTAATGTTGACTTGGATACTGTTTAACATCATATTGATTACTGACTAGTTATAACTTGGTTACTATGTAAAAGTATAATGGATACTAGATAGTGCTGACATGGTTACTGTGTAAGATTATAAATTTATATTATTTTATATTGGAGGTTACTCATTGACTACATTGTATTGGTTACTGTCTAATATTGAGGTGTATCAGTTTAAAAATTATATGTATATAGTTTCCTATGGTTACTACAAATTCCTATGGTTACTGAACAATTATATGCATATAGTTACCTATGTATAAACAATTATATGTATATGTTTACTGACTAATGATTGTTTGGTTACTGTTCAACATTATATTGGTTACTGACTAATACTGATATGAATACTATCTAAAAATATAATGGATACTCATTAGTGTTGAACTGGTTACTGCATCAATATAATTATACTTATACTTATATTTTTATATTAATGGTTACTTATTAACTACATTGGTTACATTCTTACAATAGTTAGCATTTAACTGCCCACAAACCCATTATACTGGTTGTTTTTGAATATAACAATTAAATGGAAGATGTTTTTATCCTATGGTTACTAAGTAAACATGTGTTGGTTACTGTCTACATTGGATTTTGTTGCTGTATAATGTTGTTATGATTACTGTGCAATATTGGATTATTTTATATTGGTTTGTTTTATTATGATGGAAACTAATTGGCTACATTGGTTACATTTATACAACTGTTATAATTTAATTTCTAACAAATAACATTAAACTAAACTGATTGTTTATATTGTAAAATAAATGTACAAATGTGTTTCATTTTCTGGTTACTAACATTATATAGTTTGGTTACTGTTTAACATTGATTTGGTTACTTTACAAAACTTATTTTATTTTCAGAAAATGGAGATGATTCCTGTTGTACTTTATTTCAACGGTATATGGACTGATGGTAACAAATACACCAAATTTGAAGTTACCTGCATACTAGTCCCATCAACTTGTTCGTTCAGAGAAATGTAAAACATGATATGCATTACATTACTGCTAGACACAAACACAACAACATTGTCGATCAAATTTCATATTAGAATCGACATTCCACCGATCTGTATATCAGATGAAGCAACCTTGAGATTCTTTATTGAAGTCGGTAGAAAATCTGATGAACAAGAAAAATTCCCACTGATTAGAGATATTGAAAAAAGAAGCGGACGCACAACAATCTTGCATAACTTGACAAATGTAAAAGAATCTGTTATTCATGATGTAACGATAATCAGATCAACACAAGGGAATTCAGCACTAGTTCCACTAGCAACACAAGATTGCCAAATTGGAACGCAATATGCTGATCAGCTTGCAATGGAAATTATTGAACAACAACGAGATAGATAACATGACAAATCATACACAGAAGAACGATATGATGATGTAATAACAGATCTGAATGAACGTGAAGTAAAATTACATCAAACCTACAAAGACAAAAAAATCCTATCACAATCAATGAGGCTACATTCAATCAAGAAAAATAGACAACACAAAGTTCAACGAACAGGTCATAGAGACTTTGTGCTAGTGTGCGTAGATGATGAAAATTGCAAATGGAAGATGAGAGCGTCAAGTATTCGAAAAACTAGTCTGTTCAAGGTGACGGAATTCAATGACATTCACATGTGTTCAGTCAACGTATTGCTGGGAGACCACAGACATGCAAATAGTGAGTTGGTTAGCGAATGCATAATACATAAATTAAGAAATTTGAAGAAAATATACACACCAACCGATATTGTTGAGGACATGATGACAGAATATAATGTGTCTATCTCTTACCAAAAAGCATGGAGATCGAAGGAGAAAGTGTTGGGTTTTGTGAAATTCAAAGTAGCAATCAAATTGAAAATCTAGTGGAAGCGAAATAAAATCAGATTTTAAAATTTTTCACAAACCAATTACCCGGATCATCCTTTATGCATATTATTAATTAAACGAAGAATAAGAAATTATGAAATCATACCCTTGTAGAAACGAGCTTCCTCAAGTACGAAGTTCACCTCCTACTTCTCCATTATCTCCTTGAATCTCTAGGATAGATTCCTTCCTTTGATCAATGTAAGCCACCCAAATGTTTGGCCTCTAGAGGTGATCCACCAAGGAAGAAGAATTTTCAAGAAGAAGGGGTATTGGCTCAAACCCTAGTTTTTTTTATCTGTATAGAAAAAGAGGCGTACTCTTCAACTCTTGGAATTACGTATCTTAGATATTTGATATAAGACTCCTCTTATAAAGATATCATGTAACCCTATTTTACTTAAAATAAGGTATTATTTATTTAATTAAACTCTTTTAATTAAATGGGCTCCCTAATCCTATTAGGGGTAATTAATTAAACTCCTTTAACTAATTTTCCTTCCTAATCCAATTAGGAATAAATGAGAGTACTTATATTAAATTAATTCCTAAACCTTTTTAGAAATTAAAATAATAATAATTGTAATAATATTAATAAGACTCCTCTTATTAATTTATATTTAATATTTCTAAAATATTAAATAATAAATATTAAGCTATTTAATTTATTCTATCACCATAGATTAAATTAAATATACTTAATATATTATTACAATTATGCCATTAACTTCTTAAATAATTATTCTTCCTTTTATGGTGTGACCATTTAGGTTCTCCATATTAAATAGGTTGTGAATAAATCAATTAGAACAATTCTAATCTCATTTAAATAAATAAATTAAACAAATAATTTATTTAAATAAATAATATTTATTCTACAATAGGGATAAGCCTCCCTAGCGATCAACGACTTTCTAGATAATATAGATTTCAACATTAATCATAAAAGAACCTTTGAGTAAATAGTTACAGTATAATTCAATCCTTCCACCATCTGATGTCCCAATTAAATATAAGACATGAAATTACTTGTCAAGTCTTAATTTATTTAATTATATGTATTTCGATTCCTAAATGCATTAACTCCTAATGAATGCAAATTAAAAACTACTTTCTAATTTCATTCCACCTCGCCAAGGATTCCTGGGTTGTCATTTATCGAATCACATAGGACATTTCTCCTTTTTTACTAGAAGTGGTAGATTCTTTATTGGTCATTCATTATCTTCATATATAACTTATTACACCCAAGCATACCCTTTGATATACTCTAAAGTCTTAAGGAAAAAGTCAAAGTGTAATTCATTATATATAAGATACTATGATGATCTCAAGTCTAAGGATCATTTGTACTACTATCACTACAGAATTCCTATTGATGGGTAAGTAAAACTCCATTAGGTATTCCTTAGCGAGCCATATTCAAATGAACTTATTCTCTAATAAGCACCTACATACTTGCTTTAGTGTCTCCACACAAATGATCATGAGATCAATCATCCTCATCCAATGAAAGCAAACAACGACGTACTCAATCTATCCGGATTCATTAATCCCCTTTTTAGTAATCCATTGATTGGGAACATTTTAGTTTTAAGCTATCTAAGAATTTAGATCTCATTAGCATGATCTCATCATGATTCTAAAAGCATTGCTTAAAACTATGGGTTTATCACATATTATTAAAACAACACCATATAGATAATAAATGCCTTTTAATAAATAATTCTTTTATTAATAAATAAATAAGATTGATTACACAGTATATGTTTTATCATCATACATGATTGGCTTGTATGCCTAATACTTTCAATCTCCCACTTGCACTAAAGCCAATCGTCGTGGTATCTCATACCCATCTTCTCTAAGTGACGATCAAACTGTTGTTGTGTTAACGCTTTAGTAAATGGATCTCGCAATATTGTCTTGAGAGTCCACACGCTCCTGTGGGTGTCTCATCTTTCAATGATCTCTCCGATCAAATGAAATCGCCCAAAGACGTGTTTGGATTTCGATGAGACGGGTTCCTTAGCTTCATGAATGTGCCTCTAGTGTTGTCCGCGAATAAAGGCATTGGTCCTTTAATGCTAGAAACCACACCAAGTTGGTAATGAACTTCTTCATCCAAACGACTTCGCTTTGCAGCCTTCACTTGCGCCTATGTACTACCTCACATCGAATCAAGAATTGTTTGTCGCTTGGAACTCTTCCAACTCATCGCGCCACCGCTTAAGGTAAACACATACCTCAAACGGATTTATCTTGTCATCTTGTCTGCGTTTGAAAACTTGAGTCTGTGAAGCCCTCTAGTTTTAATTCGGACTCCACCGTAGACAAGAAATACATCCTTAGTTCTTCTTAAGTACTTTAGATATTTTTCACCGCCTTCCAAAGTGTTCTTCTCACGGATTCGACCGATATCTCGCTTGTTACACTAAGTGCATGAGCGACATCCGGTCTAGTACATATCATACCGTACATGATAGATCCTATTCTTTCAAGCATAAGGAATCTTACTCATACTGGTTTCTCTCCTCAGTGTCTTTGGGGCTTGTTTCTTGAGAGATGTATTCCATGGCTCATCGGCAAGATGAGACCTATTTTGGAATCTTCCATGCTAAACCTTTTTAGCATCAAGTCAATGTACGTTCCTTGGGACAAGCTAAGCATCCTTTTAGATCTATCTCTATAGATCTTTATCCCCAAAATATAGGATGTTTCTCCCAAGTCCTTCATGGAGAAGTGTTTAGATAACCAAATTTTAATTGATTCGAAGATAGAATATCATTCCCTATCAAGAAATATATCATCAACATATAATACAAGGAATGAAATAGCGCTCCCACTAACCTTCTTGTACACACATGGTTCATCCTCATTTTGATAAAATCAAACTTTCTTTGATTGTCTCATCAAAACGGATGTTCCACCTACGAAGCTTGCTTTAATCCATAAATGGATCGTCAGAAGCTTATGACTTGATTTGTTCCAACCTTTGAAACAAATCCTCTGGGTTGTGTCATATACACATCCTCCTCAAGTTTCCCATTGAGGAAGGCCGCTTTTCACGTCCATCTACCAGATTTCAGTAGTCATCAGTAAGTCGCAATCGCAAGCAAAATTGAATGGACTTGAGCATTACTCACATGGTGAGAAGGTTTCGTCATAGTCAACTCCTTGTCTTTGTTTGAAACCTTTTGCAAGCAAACCGGGCCTTATAGGTCTCTACCTTGCCGTCTCGCTCCAGTCTTTTCTTTTAAAGACCCATTTACACCCAATAGCTTAATGCCTTGTGGTGGTGAGACCAAAGTCCATACTGGTTCTCATACATGGAGTCCATCTCGATTTCATGGCTTCTTGCCACTTCTCCGAGTCTTTACTACTCATAGCTTATTCAGTAATTCAATGGATCATCATCATCTATGATCGTACCTCATTGTCATCTTCTATGACAAGTCCATACTGTCTGGTATCTTTGGTACTCTTCCAGATTTACTGAATAGGGTGTGGTATGAAGGAATCTCTACTTGGTTAGGTACCTCACTTTGATCCAAGTAGTATTTTGTGGTTCTTGAACCTCTTCAAGATATATCTTACTCCCAATCGACCCCCTTCAAGGATAAACTCCTTTTCCAAGAAGGCAAGACATGTTTTTCGCAACAAACACCTTTTGATCAGGTTGGATGATAGAAATAATACCCCGATGTTTCTTTAGGATATCCCACAAATCTACATTTGTCGATCTAGTCTGCATGACTTATTGTTTTCAAACTTTTTGACATAAGTCGGACAACCCCAAGTCTTAACATGCTTAAGATTTGGTTTCCTCCCCGTCCATAACTCATATGGGGTCTTGGGGACTTAATTTTGTAGGTACCTTGTTAAGTAGGTATGCGTACCGATTCTAGGGCATATCCCCGTATGAAACCGGAAGGTCTGTAAAACTCATCATAGATCGAACCATGTCCAACAATGTTCGATTTCTCCTTTCAGATACACCATTCATCTGTGGGCGTCCCCGGTGGAGTCCATTGTGAGATTATACCATTTTTTTTGAGACAATTGAGAAACTCACCACTTAAGTATTCTCCTCCTCGATCGATCAAGAATCTTAATACTCTTACCAGTTTGTTTCTCAACTTCACTTCGAACTCTTTGAACTTTTCAAATGATTTGATTTGTATTTCATTAAATACACATATCCAAATCTTGAGTGGTCGTCATCGGTGAATGTAATAAAATAAGAATACCTCTCTCGTATGCGGTCAGTTGTCATAGGTCCACATACATCCATGTGTACCAACGCTAACAACTCATAACTCTTTCTCCTTTTCCACTAAAAGGAGATTTAGTCATTTTACCCATGAGACAAGATTCACAAGTTGGATATGATTCATAATCGAGATAGCTCTAGGAGCCCATCTTTACGCAACTTGGATAATCTTGTTTCATTAATATAACCGAAGTCTACGATTGCCATATGAAGGTATAATTAACATCATCTTTTTCCTTTTATTAGTTTGTTCAATTTGAAATATATTTTCATGCAAGTCAAGTATATAAAGTCCATTTCGCAAATTACCAACACCATATAAAACATTATCATTATAAATAGAACAACATTGTTCTTTATTATAATATTAAAACCATCCATATCCAATACGAGAGATAGAAATAATGTTTCTAATGATATTTGGAACAAAATAACAATTATTTAAATTAATGAACTTGCAGTAAGCGGTGCTAAACAATAAGTCCCTACAACTAATGCAAACAACCTTTGCTCCATTTCCCACTCGTAGGACGACCTCATCCTTTTTCAACTTTCTACTTCGACCGTCCCTCAGATATTATTACATATGTGAGAACCACATCCCAGATCCAATACCCAAGTAGAAGATTGACTTTCGTAAAAATTAATTTCAATCATAAACAAACCTTGATTAGGATTCAAGCTTCTCCAAGCTTCTTCGCTTTTGTTCTCGCAAGATAATCCTTGCAGTTCCTCTTCCAATGACCCTACCTTATTGTAATGGAAGAAAATTCCTTTGCTAAATGGATCAGTTTCTTTTGATCCTTCACTTTTCCTTTCCCTTAGCCTTCTTGGATTTCTTCTTTAAGAAGATACCTTGGGCCTCTTCCTTTTCTTGGAAGAATCATCCACCAAGAAGACATGGTTCTTCTTGGATGGGAAGTGACCTTCAATGTTTTCAACATGTTAAGTAATTCGAGCAAGTCGACATCCAACTTATTCATGTGAAAATTCACAACAAATTGTGAGAAGGTGTGTCCGGGAGTGACCGCAAGACTAAATCTCGACTCAATTCCCCATCCACGACGAACCCAAGTCATCCAAGACGTTCAATCGATTGATCATCTTTAGGACATGAGTCTCAATCAGTAGTGCCCTCATCATCCGAGATCGGAAGAGCTCCTTAGATATTTCATATCTAGCGGTCTACTTTGCTCACCAAACAACTCTCGAAGGTGCAAGAAGATAGTAGAGAGCATCCATATTTTTCATGCCGTGTCAAGCTCGTTATTTATGGATGCGAGCATGATGTATCGAGCCATAGATGCATCATTTGCCATAGTTTAAAAGTAGCAATCTCTTCCTCAGAGGTCGCCTCGCAAATTTTGCGAGTGTACGGGTGAATTTAGGACATAAGAAATCTTTTTCGAAGTGAGAACAATTCTCGATTCCTTAACCAAATTGCAGTAGTTCTGGTTCGGTTGATCGCTTTGTTAGCATCAAGTATGCTACGCAGATGAAATTAGTGAATGTGACATTTTCAAAATTTCTGCATGTAAAAAGATAATATTTTAGCAAACATTCATTTAATTAATTAATTAAAATAAATTAGGTCTTATTTTATATTGGTATCTCCCACTATTTTCTTCAAACTATATTACCTCATTTATATAGTTCGCAAAATCTAATTAAAGTTTTTGCTAGTGAGAATAAGGATCCCATTTCAAAATATATATAGCCTTGTGGTGACACAACAAACTATATATAAATAAATAGGTAGACAACTCCTTGTCAATTACATCAACATGTAACTCCTTATGTTTTGCCTCTTAGATTATTTTGATCAAGTGGTGGCACATCCGAATCAAAATTATCTAAGTTAAGTCCAACCTCAAGCACTTCCATATATTCAAAAAAAGAAAATATATAGCCCTTGTGGTGACACAACAAAACAATATTGTTCAATTTTCTTTATAAGCATCAAATGTGATAAATTAACATCTTAAATACTTAATACTTGCCTTGTGGTGACACAACAAACTCATATTAAATATTTAATACTCTATTAATTTTATCATGCTAGAAGGCGACGTTCGATATTCTAAATATCTTTGAACGCTTAAGACTTAATATAAAAAAAAACTTTGAGGGATTTGTTATTATTTGTCTCATCTTGTTTAGTGCGCATGCAAATATATATATAAAATACACGCGTCATATTATTAAACATGCGAAGCATGTTTGCATATATATATATATATATATAATACTTAGCATGCATATATAGAATACTGATATTCTACCCGGATTGATTATGGACTTTTTATTCTAGTTTGGTTCTACTAGAGCCACCAAGTGAACCAAAAGGTCAAACCCCTAGGGTGCAAAGAATAAATATTTAAATATAACTATTACATTTAAACCGGGCTCCATTACAAAACGGGTCTTTTTAGCTCCTTGATCTTGGTTCTTTGAAAAATTCTAACTAGTCCTATTACATAAACTATTTAATTTAAATAGAAACCTTGATCGCCAGCCATCGAGGGAAGTACATAGGAGAGAGATAGAATTTACATCAAGAAGAAAACCAGAAAAGACGAGGTACGCAGACTCCATTTAATAAAACCCATTCATTCAAACATCCAA
Source organism: Panax quinquefolius (assembly GCA_020205615.1). Taxonomy (NCBI): domain Eukaryota; kingdom Viridiplantae; phylum Streptophyta; class Magnoliopsida; order Apiales; family Araliaceae; genus Panax; species Panax quinquefolius. Next base: position 114,219,338 of record CM035152.1, read on the forward strand.
CTAAAATAAATCCAATCACATTGGTCAATTGTCCATAATCAATCCCATTTATTATCATACATATCATCATATGTATCAATAAATTAAATCATTCCATATATATATGAATATCATTTAATGGGCAATTTATGTTGCATGAAATCAATTTCAAGATTAAAATAAACTCTTTTATTTTAATTATAAAATTATTAAGGTAATATATATATATATATATATATATATATATATATATATATATATATATATATATATATATATATATATAATTAGTCATGCCAACCTGTTGATTCACGCAAAAAAGGTTTAGTAATCTCCCAATGTCCAACTGATTCACGAGAATTATAAGATAAATAAAAAAAAGGAATCATTCACCTGAATATATTAAGGTAATAACATATATCATATATATTGATATTAATTGAGCCGTACAGAATATGTCAAATCACATAAAATCCGGCTGTACCAAATCCTTAAAAAACGTGATTCCTTGTTTAAAAAAAAAATCTGTAACAAAACATTTTTCGGCAATTAGCAGGTATCACGTTTTTTTTTTCTTTCGGTGATCATGCCTTTTAAAAAAAAAAAATTACCCACGGATTCCTAAAAAAAAACAGGTTTCCGAAAACAGTTTTCGATAAAATAATTTTTTTTTCTTTCATAAAATAATAATTTTATACAACAAATTATGCCCAATAAATTATTCAAAATACATACCCAAACATATATGGAATCAAAATAATTAATAATTCGCATAAAGTTTGGCTCATGATACCACTGTTGGGTTTTGTGAAATTCAAAGTAGCAATCAAATTGAAAATCTAAGCTAAGCGAAATAAAATCGATTTTAAAATTTTTCACAAACCAATTACGGATCATCCTTTATGCATATTATTAATTAAACGTAAGAATAAGAAATTATGAAATCATACCCTTGTAGAAACGAAGCTTCCTCAGTACGAAGTTCACCTCCTACTTCTCATGATCTCCTTGAATCTCCGGGTAGATTCCTTCCTTTGATCAATGTAAGCCACCCAAATGTATGGCCTCTAGAGGTGATCCACCAAGGAAGAAGAATTTTCAAGAAGAAGGGGTATTGGCTCAAACCCTAGTTTTTTTATCTGCATAGAAAAAGAGGCATACTCTTCAACTCTTGGAATTACGTATCTTAGATATCTGATATAAGACTTCTCTTATAAAGATATCATGTAACCCTATTTTACTTAAAATAAGGTATTATTTATTTAATTAAACTCTTTTAATTAAATGGGCCCCTAATCCTATTAGGTGTAATTAATTAAACTCCTTTAACTAATTTTCCTTCCTAATCCAATTAGAATAAATGAGAGTACTTATATTAAATTAATTCCTAAACCTTTTAGAAATTAAAATAATAATAATTGTAATAATATTAATAAGACTCCTCTTATTAATTTATATTTAATATTTCTAAAATATTAAATAATAAATATTAAGCTATTTAATTTATTCTATCATCATAGATTAAATTAAATATACTTAACATATTATTACAATTATGCCATTAACTTCTTAAATAATTATTCTTCCTTTTATGGTGTGACCCTTTAGGTTCTCCATATTAAATAGGTTGTGAATAAATCAATTAGAACAATTTAATCTCATTTAAATAAATAAATTAAACAAATAATTTATTTAAATAAATAATATTTATTCTACAATAGGATAAGCCTCCCTAGCGATCAACGACTTTCCGGATAATATAGATTTCAACATTAATCATAAAAGAACCTTTGAGTAAATAGTTACCGCATAATTCAATCCTTCCACCATACAATGTCCCAATTAAATATAAGATATGGAATTACTATCAAGTCTTAATTTATTTAATTATATGTATTTCGATTCCTAAATGCACAACTCCTAATGAATGCAAATTAGAAACTACTTTCTAATTTCATTCCACCTTGGCCAAGGATTCCTGGATTGTCATTTATCGAATCACATAGGACATTTCTCCTTTTTTTACTAGAAGTGGTAGATTCTTTATTAGTCATTCATTATATTCATATATAACTTATTACACCCAAGCATACCCTTTGATATACTCTAAGAGTTTTAAGGAATAAGTCAAAGTGTAATTCATTATATATAAGATACTATGATGATCTCAAGTCTAAGGATCATTTGTATTACTATCACTACAGAATTCCTATCGGATGGTGTAAGTAAAACTCCATTAGGTATTCCTTAGCGAGCCAATTAAGTGAACTTATTCTCTAATAAGCACCTACATACTTGCTTTAGTGTCTCCACACAAATGATCGCTTGAGATCAATCATTCTCATCCAATGAGCAAACAACGACGTATTCAATCTATCCAGGATTCATTAATCCCATTTTTAGTAATCCATTGATTGGGAACATTTTAGTTTTAAGCTATCTAAGAATTTAGATCTCATTAGCATGATCTCATCATGATTCTAAAAGCATTGCTTAAAACTATGGGTTTATCACATATTATTAAAACAGCACCATATAGATAATAAATTCCTTTTAATAAATAATTCTTTTATTAATAAATAAATAAGATTGATTACATAGTATATGCTTTATCATCATACATGATTGGCTTGTATGCATAATACTTTCAGAAAGCGTTGAAAAAGGTAAGAGGAAATCCACACGACTACTCATTGATCCCATCATGGTTACACATGCTGAAGAAAACAAATCCATGTAATAATTTAAAACATATTATTAGTTTTCATAATTGGTTGGTTACTCAATTCAACTGATTTGGTTGTTATAATGTGCATTGGTTACCTTCCTCATATTTATAATTTTTAAATGAGTTCTACTAATTTTTTTATATTAATGGTTACTCATCAAATACATTGGTTACCTTCCTGCAACTGTTGGTTACTGTCTAATATTGTTTTGGTTACTGTATAACATTATATTGTCTAATGCTCTCTTGGTTACTGTCTAATGTTGTCTTAGTTACTGTATAACAATATGTTGTTTACTGTATAATGTTGTCTTGGTTACTAAATAACATTATAGTGTCTAATGTTATCTTGGTTACTGTATAACAATATGTTGGTTAATGTCTAATGTTGTCTTGGTTACTTTGTAACATTATACTGTCTAATGCTTTATTAGGTTACTGTCAAATGCTTACTTGGTTACTTTGTAACAATGTATTGGTTACTGATTCATGATGATTCGGTTGCTGTGTAACTTTTTAGTGGTTATTGAATATTATTGAGTTGGTCTCTGTGTAAAATTATAATGGTTAGTGCATAATATTACTGAACAATACTGACTTGGTTATTGAAAAATGATGACTTGGTTGTTGACTAATGTTGACTTGGATACTGTTTAACATCAAATACATTGGTTACTGTCTACTGCAACTATTGGTTACTGTCTACTGTTGTCTTGGTTAATGTATAATATTATATTTTCCAATGATATCTTGGTTACTGTCTAATGCTGCCTTGGTTACTGTATAACAATATATTGGTTACTGTCTAATGTTGTCTTGGTTACTTCCGTCACAGCTCTTGAGTTGGAAACAAATGCTCGTTTCAAGTATTTATTCTTTGCCATTGGAGCATCCCTATCAACATTCACAACACTTTCCATAACAGCTGAAGAAAGGTTGCAATCTAATATCATTAAATCAAAGAAACCTAAGGTAATTAATAAAATTTTAAATTATTGAATAAAATTTTAAATTGTCTTTGTTACTGACTAATGTTGTTTTGATTACTGCATAATATTACTAATTAATGTTGAATTGTTTACTGACTAATGCTGACTTGGTTACTGTGTTACACTATAATGGTTCTTTTATCTCGACTTGTTTACTGACTAATGGTAACCTGGTTACTATGTAATATTATATTGGTTACTAACTAATACTTAATTGCTCATTGCATAACATTATAATGGTTACTTAATACTGCTGAGTTGGTTACTGTGTATCATTGTACTGGTTACTTACTAATGCTGCCTTGGTTACTGTATAATATTACTAATTAATGTTGAATTGATTACTGACTAATACTGACTTGTTTACTGTGGAACATTAAAATGGTTACTGACTAATAATGACTTGTTTACTGACTAATGGTAACTTGGTTACTATTAGATATTATATTGGTTATTAACTAATACTTAATTGCTTAATGCATATCATTACAATAGTTACAGACTACTGCTGAGTTGGTTACTGTGTAACATTATACTGGTTACTAGTTGATGCTTGTTTGGTTACTTTGTATAATTATAATGTTATTGTGTTTTGTAATTATAACATTGAGTTGTTTACTTTACTATATTTATTCTTTTAACAGACAATGAAAAATGATTCCAGTTGTACTTTATTCTAACAACACATAATTTGTGATGTAGGTTGAGACATCAAACTTAGTGATTTTCACTGTTTACGATGTCGCCAAGCAATATATTGTGGACATTAACCAAAAGACATGCACATGTCAAAAATTTTAGTACCATGAGATGCCTTGTCCGCACGCTGCTGCTGTTATGAGCAAGCGAAATTTGAGTTGCTTTAATTGAGAAAATTAAGGTTGCTCAAGCTAATGATACAAAACTAGTGAATATGATGAAAAGTGTACAAGAAGGTGTTATTTCGAAAGCAAGAATCGATGAGGAAGTGATACTTCAAGTCAACTCTCGACTCTTTGTTCCTAACGATCCTGAATTGAAATATAAAATCATGATGGAGTCAGACAATACACTGTTTGCAATCCACCCTAAAAGTACCAAAATGTATCGTGATCTTTACTTACGTTTTGGTGGAGCAATATGAAGAAGGAGATTGAAGAGTTTATCTCAAAGTGTTTATCATGTCAACGCATCAAGGTAGAACATCAAGTACCTATAGGTCCATTGTAACTACTTAAGGTTCAAAAATGGATGTGGGAGCATATCGCTATGGATTTTGTCATAGGTCTTCCCAAAGTTTCTCAAGGCTTGGACGCGATTTAGGTCATTGTGGATAGATTGACTAAGTCTACTCATTTCTTACCCATACAAAAGAACTATTCACTTGAGCGTCTTGTCACTATGTACATTAGTGAAATTATGAGATTGTATGGTATGCCAATATCCATAGTTTTTGACCGGGATCCCAGATTCACTTCATGATTTTGAATCAGCTTGCAAAAAGCTATGGGCACTGAGTTGCGATTCAGTTTTTCATACCATCCTCAAACGGACGGGCAGTCAGAAAGGACAATCCAAACTCTCAAAGATCTATTAAGACTTTGAGTACTAGACTTCAAGGGAAGTTGGGACAAATACTTACCCCAGGTTAAATTTTTCTACAACACTAGTTATCAAGAAAGAATACGCATGGCTACATTCGAGGCTTTGTATGGACGAAAGTGTCGCTCTCTGGTATGTTGGGACAAGGTAGGAGAAACAAAATTGTTGGGCCTAGAGTTGGTATGCATGACTACAAAAAAGATCCAAATAATCCGATAACAAATAAAAGCAGCACAAGAAAGACAAAAGAGTTATGTTGATCTTCATCGGAGGGACAAAGGATTCAATGTCGGAGACCATGTATATTTACGTGTAACTCCATGGAAAAGGAGTTACAAGATTCAGAAAGAAAGGAGAGCTCAAACCTAGATTTATTGGTCCATTTGAAATCCTCGACCGAGTAGGACCTGTGGCCTACAAACTAGCCTTACCGCTAAGCATGTCTCGCATTCATAACGTTTTTCACATATCCATATTACACAAATATGTAAAGGGCCCAAACCACATCATTGCATTAAAATTAGACGCGTTAGTAGAGGATCTAACGTTTAAGGAGATATATGTCAAGATCATGGATAAGAAGGAACAAATTCTACACTCAAAGGTTATACCTCAAGTCAAAGTTCTATGGAGAAACCACGATACTGAGGAAATGACCTAAGCTAGAATCAGAAATGACAGCTAGGTATCCTCGCCTCTTCAAAATGTTAGGTACGTGTGTCAATTTCGGGGATAAAATTTCATAAGGAGGGGAGGTTGTAAGACCCCGACTTTTAATAAATAGAATTTAATTTTCTTATAATTCTTATTCTAAACAATAAGGTATTAAATTGATAAAATGATAAAGTAAAGGGTGATATGTGCAAATTATACGATAAAAGTTATATCGGGGAATATTCGTTATGTTATGAATATTCGTTATGTCGAGAAATATTAGGTTAAGTATGACGGCGCCGAAATAACCAATCATTGGTGGGTCCCACAACAACATAACTGTCGGATACCGAAAATGACAGAAATAACATTTTTAAATAAAAAATTGTCAACGGTGCTAACACTTTTAACTGTTGAAATACCTGGTAATAAGAGAATAGTAACCACAGTAGCACGTGGTATTACACAGTATTTCGTAGTTATTGATTAAATAATTATTACATTAGCAATTGTATAATATTTTAACTCAATAATTTTTACAGTAGCAACATCACAGTATTTCATATTATTAAATCAATAATTTTCATGACACAATATCTCATATTATTTGATATGATATTATTAGACCATTTAGCATTATTGGAAATATTTAGAGAGTTTTGATGAGGAAAGAGGTTATTTGATTGCGTGTCATTTATACGGAAGACCCCCTCTTTTCGGGGAACAATTTGGTTATCAGTATTGTGAATAATTGTTGAAAGATTGAAAAGTTGTAAATAATTGATGAATAAAAGGTGTTGATTAAAGACAAGTATGATAAGTGATGTACGGTAAATGTTTGTTCAATGTTTACTATAAATAGAGGGGTCTAGCATGAGACGTTTGTTGTAAGTTTGACTTATTTTTCCATGTGAAGCACAACTTTATTTAAAAACATGGTTGGGACCCAGCACTTGTTTCAATTACTCAGTAAACCATTTCCTGCAAGACTTCTCTTTCCATTAACTTGGGGGACTCATCACTTGTTTCAATCACTTAGCAAACCATTTCCTGAGAGGGAATAAAATTTGGGGGGCTTGTCATCTGACACCCACCGCACATCATTCCCCTTTTTGTCAAACCTAACGTGTGCCTCCAACACCATTGTCAAACTTCGTGTACTATCCCTGACCCTATAAATAGATTGCTCAGTTGAGCAATGAAGAACAAACCATAAACATAAAATTCTTCTACTACAATATTGTGAGTATTTGTTTTGAGTATAAGGATACTCTGAGTATTACTAATAATGCAAGAATTTCTCAAGTTAATCTCCTACATAATCGATAGTATCTAGTCTTCTACTAAGGTAAGGGATATCATTTTCTTTCATACTCCTAAAATTATAGTAAGAAATTATTATTCGTTTCTACAGCCTTATCTTTAAACAGTGAAAATTTCTGAAATGATTAGAATATCCTTAATGGCTTATCCTTCATCTATTATCTTTTTACCCGAATCTTCCTATTAAATTTTAATCATTATATTTCAACTATGAACCTTATATTTTCTTGAATGTTATATTTTATCAAGAACTCTAATAGATTTCTGGATATCGTACTGACAATTTGGACTCTAGATAAATTAAATTAAAAATAGCTAAATGTTTATTCTATATTTAATTATTCTGATTATTTATGTCCACCTTTTATATTATTGTTATTTGTACAAATTATCAAGGCTAAGTTGTTGTAAATGTCTTTAGCCTGAGTCCAAAGACAATATTATTGTTGAATGTCTTTAGCATGTGTGGCTAAGCATGTGGTGAAAGTTATCTTTGGCCTTGGTACAAAGAGGAACTATTGATTGGCATGATTATGACCAGGATTTGTGAATTGGTATAATCATGACCTTTGGTGTTACCAGCAAAGACACGTGGTGAAAGTTCTCGATCTCTGGTCTGAGTACAAAGAGGAACTGTTGATTGGCTTAATTATGACAAAAAACTGTTGATTGGTGTCATAGTGATAAAATATTAATGGTGAAATTTTCAATTGGAGAAGATAATAGACATTATGATTTATTTGACTCTTCTAATGGATTATTTATTCCGCTGCAGTTATTTGTTAAAAACTTATATCATCCATCATATGTTCTAAATATTTGATTTATCACTGTTAAATGTTAATGATAACTTATTTATCTTAGTCATGATATTCTTTACTTGGTTATTTGTGCTCATCCTTTTGTTTCAGAAATCCTTTCAGAAAATAAGAGTGTAGTCGGGTCTAACTAGGAGAGCATGGGAATGGAATGATGGTCTGAGTTATTAGTCGTAGTAGTTCTCAATACATTGAAAAGTAGTGTAACAATAATTGTACTGAGAACTTAAAGTATGTGTATTACCGTATGTTCACGACATTTTTATTAATTGATTTTGGTAAGAGAATTTGTGTTTGTAATATGTATTTTGACGACTCAAATTGGGTGGAATAAACCTGATTTTGGGGGCATCGCAGTGTGAGTGTTATCGTGCTATGTACGGTATTGTAATAATTATTATGAATCTAGTGTATATAAGTATTTTGTATTTTTGGCAACTTAAATAGGGTTGTATATACCAAAATTTGGGGGGCGTCACATAAATCCTACTAAGTGCATGTTCGGCTTCAGATATCTAGTCAGCAAGTGTGGGATGAAGATGAACCCGGAGAATATTAAAGTTATTTTGGATATGATGCCCCCTAATCCTTTAAAGATGTTCAGCATCTGACGAGTTAGGTCGCAACTCTTCGGCGGTTCATATCTAGGTTAGCCGAGTGATGTCTCCCATTCTTTGACACTCTCAAGAGGCCGAAGAACGAGAAAACTTTCTAGTGGACTTCGAAGTGTGATGATGTGTTCCAAGAAATTAAGAAATATATGTCTTCGGTGTCGTTAATTAAATAAGTTCCATCCAAACCTTTGTACCTTTATTCGGCAGCCAATTCATTAGCGGTGGGAGCAATTTTAGTTCGAGAAATTAGGAGGCGGCAACATCTGATGTATTATGTAAGTCATGCTCTTAGAGATGCGGAGACGTAGTATCCGAACCTAGAGAAGTTCGTCTATGCACTTAAAATTATTCAGGCCATAACCCAAGTCCGTGTCTGAGCCCAAGTTCTGTACGAGACACGTGGATAGGATACGCAGGACGATTATGTTGCATTTTCGGGGTTTTAGAAGGGTCAAAATCCAAGTTGACTTATAACTTCTTGTCATGTTTGGTTTCCTATGTCTAAGGAAGAGAGATCTTATCCGATGATAAGGATCTAATTCCTAATGAAACTCTAATTGGATCTCATTCTCAATTGACTTTGGGAGTTCTATAGTGAGGAGGTGTGAGCAATTATAAATAAGGTCATGCATTAGAGCCAAGTTACACACTGATGCACAATTAATTTACAGCACTAAAGCTAATTTTATTTTTTCTTGGTTTGTTTCTTGTGTAAGTTAATTATTGCTCGTTGTTTGATAATTTGTCAGTGGACAAGATCAAGAGTTATCAAAAACATACCCTAAACGGCTAAACCCAAAAAAAATATAGCCGGAAAAGTTTTTCATACAAAAATGCTAAGTAGTTAAACAGAAATTGTCTATTTTGACAAGATTTTACAAAATCGTATTATACAACTCTGTAAAGTCTTGTCAATCTAACAATTTTGCGGTAAATTTCATACAAAAATGCTAAGTAGTTAAACAGAAATTGTCTATTTTGACAAGATTTTACAAAATCGTATTATACAACTCTGTAAAGTCTTGTCAATCTAACAATTTTGCGGTAAAGAATTGAATAGAGAGAAAATTAGTTAACCCACCAGAGATACCGGCGGTGCAGTAAACAAGAACAAAGATCATGCCACCAAAAGCCCAAGCAATAGCCAGAATTCCGACACTCCCATGTTGGTCGGCCCCAACCTTAGATAGCCAGAATTCCGACACTCCCATGTTGGTCGGCCCCAACCTTAGATGGATCAAGCTGGCTCTTGTAACCAATCACGGTCAATACCGTAATGTAAAGGGTAAAAAAGTTGGCAAGGAACTCAGCAAATAGAGCACTGTAGAAAGACCACTTTGTCGGTTCATTAGGGTCAAACACAGCGCCACTGGTGGCGGCTCGTGGTAGCCCTTGGCGGAGAAGGAACCATGCTCCGCCACCTCTACGTGTTTTGTCATATTAACAAGAGATCTATATCTATAATTATAATAAAAAGTAAAAGTGACGGGAAAAAACAAGAACAGTTCAGATTTATTTTAATTTTTAGATTGTTGAAATAAAGAGAATAATGATTTCGTTACGCTATGATTTCATGCAACAACTACCAGAGAAAGAAAGTAAATTAGATATGTTTTGGAGAGAGAAAGTGGGAGTGGATTTGAAAGGAAGGACGAAGGGGGTATATAAGGAAGTGGAGATTATTTATAACTTTAATTAACTAATTAATTAATGTTTTTTCCTCTTTTTAAAAAAAATAAAAGAAGTGTATTTGTAAAAATTTTGAATATCAAATATATATTATTATTTTAGTAATAAAATTATGATTCTAAATTTAAAAACTCTACCGTCTCTAAAAATAGATTCATTCTGTGAAATAAAAAATTTAGTAATTCCAATTGTTTTTACAAATTCACTTCTTTTATTACTCAACCGTCCGGACGCCGGACGCCGGTAGGAAGACGGTCGCCGGTCAGGTGGTGGGCGGAACTAGGAGTGGGGCGGGGGCAGGGGGCAGCAGGGCAGCAGAATCAGACCTTATTATTGTTGGGGAGATTGACGGAGAAGACGTCGAAACCGTACTGGGGTCTGCCAACAGTGGAGAAGATGATGGTTCCTTTTGGAGTATTCTTATCCGCCATTGATGTGGAGTAAGAGTGAGAAGAGTAGTAGGACTGTAGGAGTAGTGATTTGTGGTCGTGGAAAGTATGGTAGTATTAAAATGGAAGAAGCGGCGAGTCGACAGTTAAATAGAGAGCTCGAAATTAAGGATTGAGAGGGGGAATTCCATTATTTTTAAGTTAGTTTGGATGCGTATGGAGTGACGCTTGTCAATTGCTAAAAATAAGACATGTACGTGGTTGTTTTTAGCTTATCCTCTTCCGCAGTGTCAGCTTAAAATCAGAATTTGATGAATCATTTTATTTATTTAGTAGTATTACTTTTCACCTGCTTCTTATTTAAATATTTACACAATAATTAAGTGAAAGCAATATCTGAGAATGAAATAAGAAAATAGACCAGGAATAATAATAATAAGATAATAAAGTGAACTCTCTGTTATAAGCTAAATAAATTTATTTTATTCTTGTATATAGGAGGTTTACAAGTTTTACTCTGCTTATTTCAAAGGATTTAGATTATAATTTTCAAAATCCTACCTTATTAATGAAGTTATTTGCTTTATATATATAATTCTCAGTTTTTGATTAAGGAAGTAACTTCAATTCAATTAATTATATATATATATATATATATATATATATATATATATATATATATAATTAAGGTACAACCAAATGAGGAGAAATATTTGCTGAATATTTTCTTTTTATATATAATTTTTATTAGTCCACTCATAATTATGTTGATTGAGAGGTATCAACAACAGTTGAAAGTTTGCAAGAAATTTGACACAAATAAGTTTTATTAGTCCACTCATAATATTCTATTGTTTGATTTGTCCATTAGTAGAATCATCACCAATTTTAATTAATTTATAAATTTCTGCCATTCTTCATTTGTAGTCTCAAGATTATTTTATTTGGCCACAATCATTTATCTTCGTGCCAGATCCACTACTTAGTTTAATATTTTTATCCTCTGAAAAAAATATTTTGGTTCTCTTAGCATTGTTAATGGGGAGGTGCCACGACTTACTACTAGTGTCTAGCTAGTTTGCTTTCACCAACCTCACCCAACTGACACTACTCAGGTGGGTCACTATCTATCCTCGTCCTATGTTAGCACAATAAATTGTATATATAGGATAGAATTTGTAATATAGATGGTTAATTATTAGGTTAATTCATATTAATTAAAATTAAATAAATTGATTAATTATTTTATTTATTTTAATTGATTAAGATTTGGAATAATATTTTTTAAAAGAAATATAGGTCCAAATCATTATTATTTTTCACTCATATATAAATATAAATCAAAAGTTCTTTCTATCTCAAATTGAAATTTTTAATTCAAAAAATAATATTCATGTAATTATGTATACACTCCCACCCCCATCTCACCCCACATGCTTGCCCAAATTTCAAACACCCCATGTTACCCCCACCCCACCCCACCCCACCCCACCCACCCTACCCTACCCTGCCCCCCATAACCACCCCCTACGCAACCCTACCCACCTCAATCCCCACCCCATGCCACTCCTTACCCATGTGGCCTTACCCACGCCCACACCCCTACCCCATAACCACCCCCTACATAACCCCTACCCCACCTCAATCCCCACCCCATGCCACTCCTACCCATGTGGCCTTACCCACGCCCACCCCACCCCACCCCCACCTCTACCCACCTCCACCCCTCCCACCTCCACCCCTCTCTTACCAAGACTCCACCCACGGCCACTCCCACCCCTACCCCCACCACCTATGTCACTCCCAAAAGAATATTTAGTAATTATGTATACAACCCCGCCTCCACCTAAAAAAAAATAATTTTCGGTGATTATGTATATATTTCTCACTCCCCACCTCACTGTAAGACTTGAATTTTATGAAATAAAAGTATTCAATTTTTTATTTAGTAAATGGTTAAATTGATAAAAAGTTAAAGTTGAGGGTGATATATATAAAATTTTAAAATCTGTGAGTGGTTATAAAATACTCATTTACATTTGGGAAATATTCGTTTGGTCGTGGAATATTCTTGTTGTCGAGGAATATTAAATGCAATGACCTGACCATTTTGTGGGCCCATATGTAAGAATAAGCTGTCGGATGAAGAAAAGCGACAAGTTTGAGTTTTTATAAATAACGGTAGCGTAGCGATTCTGAATTAACCTTATTGGATTATCGGTGGTTAAAATAAAAAATGTCGCGTTGTTGCATAATAGCTGCGGTATGTTACGCGGTATTTTTGAATTATTGATTCTTACGAAAGAAGTATGCTACTCAATAATTGTTACGAAGATCTTTGTGGCCTTCTAAATAGGTATACATCACCCATCTTGAGTCGCCAAATACATGAGTACGAGAATACAAATACAAACTTAATTATCTGACGATCGTGTAATATCGACAAAACATAGTTGAGAGTTTAAGCGGGAATGTTGCCTTTAAGCAATATCCACTCTCAAATAGAGTCCTCATTACATTTATTGTCACACTATTTTATAGAATAGTGAGGACTACTAATACACCATCTCGGACCATCACTCGGTTCCCCGAGCTAGTCATTACGTTCTCATTTCATGAAGAGAACAATGAAAGCAAAAGGGTGAGCTCAACTAGCCCAAGAAGAAATATAATGACTAAGATACGCAGAATAAATTATCATTAGTCTTCAACAATATTAAAGCGATAAAATATAATAGACATCAAGTTTAAGCTGCATTGAATAAGAAATCCATTAGAAGAGTCAAGTAGTAGGCATGATATCTACTATCTTCATGATTTAAAATGTTTTCATCAACTTTTATCATTGAGACTCGGCAATAAATAAATCACATCATCGAGTCATCCCACGCACTACGGGCGAGGATATTCATTAAATCATCAATAGTGCGTGACTATAGAATAATCTCTGGTCGTAATTATACCAAAACTATCCATCGATACACTACGAGCCAATGAGGACTTTTACCACATCATTCGTCACATTACGGCCATGATTATACCAAATAATCACGGTCATAATCATACCAAGTCCATCTATGCACGTAAGCCAAAAATGACTTTCATCGTGATATAAGCATGAGGATGATGATGATGACATAATAATTCAATAAAACAAGTTCAAGGATAAATTTTAAAGATTTATAATTTTAATTTATCCGAGAAATCAATAACGTCCAAATTGTCAACATAATACTTCTTTGTGGAGTAAAATTCGAGAATGCTCGGAAGAATATTTCCATGAAAAGATCTTTGGATGAAGCTTGAAATATCAAGGATATTCCACTAATTTTATGGAGTATAGAAGCAAAACTTTAACCAACCGAGTATAATAGAATATATGAAACCGAAATAGATTTTTTTATGCGCCATGCGGTAATCCACGTGAAACAGATCATTTCCACAATTTAATAAGGAATGAATCTGAAGGATCATTCACCGTAAATGCGGTAATCCACATAGGCAGAGTTATTCCAGCGAGAATAACGGAAGAATTCACCAGGCGTCGACGATAGACCTTGACAGCACGAGTTATTCTCAATAGAATAATAAAGAATGGAACCGGTCATGCGTAATCGTAAGATGCAGATAAGATATTCAGCAGAATAATAAAGAATGGAACCGGTCATGCGTAATCCAAATGCAGACGTGATGTTCCAGCGAGAATAATAAAGAATGGAACTGAGGGTCATGCGTAATCCGCATGCAGACGGGATATTCCAAAGAATAATAAAAATGGAATAACAACGAGAATTCACCGGGCATGCGATAGGCCTTCAGCATGAAAGGTTATTCCAATGAGAATAATAAAGAATGGAATAATGAAGAATTTCACCATGTATGCGGTGCTTGGCATGAGGCGAGTTATTCAACATAATAATAAAGAATGGAATAACAACCTTATGAGTATTGAAAGAAAATAACTCTTTTCATGAATACGAAAGAATAATACCCTTCTTACTTACGGTTGAGCGAAAATAATATTCCTTACGAATATTGAGCGAAAATAATATTCCTTATGAATATTAAATGAATATAATAAATATTGAGCGATAATAATATTCATACGAATCTGAAAAATAATATCTCTTGAGAATATAAAAATAATAACCCTTACAGTATTGAAAGAAAATAACTCTCTTCATGAATACGAAAGAATAATACCACTTACCTTAGAAGAAATTGGGTATTGGAATAGGAGGTAATGAGACTTCTCTTCTTCTTCTCTCTATAATTTTCTCTATAATAATTGCTCTAAAGCTTTAGTGAATTGGTGAAAAATGAAGGAAGAGTGAGCTTATTTATAGGAAAATATAATTTCGATAATTATGCGTTTTGGGGCTCGAAATATTCTGAAGACAATACCTTCAACTTTTCTTTCATTTTTAATTTAGTCATGCAAGTATTATCAAACTTGCACCACCTCCCCTAATAGTAAATAATGTGAATCAATAGTTCAATCCGTGAATCAATAGTTATAATCATGTGAAAATACGAATTACGATTATAGTACCTCCATCTATACCTCCATTTTTAACTTAGTCGTGCAAGTATTATCAATCTTGTACCAACTCCCTAATAGTACAAGAATGTGAATCAATAGTACACATGTGAACAAATAGTTATAATCATGTGAATTAATAGCAATCAATTGCTCATTTATCCAGGTTAATTACCCCGAAGTGTCAAATTATAACTTTCGGACATCAATTAATATCAAAATAAATGTCGATTTCCACTAACACTTAATAAATAAACACACTTTGGAACTATCAATTTCATCTTTAATCAACACGAACTTATTCATCATTAATATTATAATTCACTGATATTTAACAATCAGGTCGTTCCCGAGAAGAGGGGCTTCAGATAAGGATTTCTCCTTATTGACGCCGTTGATTAGATGACCAAACTTCTCTTTGTGAACTTCTAGACATTGTCGATATTTCAAATAATAATATGAATAACTTTGTCGTCTCAATTATTGATTTAATAATATAACATATTATCTGAGATGATCTTATGACAATAATTGAATCAATAATATGAGAGATATGATGCGACCAATTCTTGTAGCAATAATTGAGTATAAGCTGGTGACTTGTCACGTAAGCATCGATAACCAATCTGGCGTGCTTCTATGCAACCACAGCCATTCATCGTACTTTTACTAAGGGTAGTTCAATAGTTTTAACGGTAATAATTTTAATAGTTATTTTTAATAAAAGATAATTCATCGTTTTCTTTACTACGACAATACTTCGTTGTGGGGTCCACCAATGATTGTGCCATCATACGAATATTCCTGTTAAAATGAATATTCCACACCAATCGAATATTATATAATCACTTGCTTACTTTGCAAAATTTGTAAATATTATCCACAACTATAACATTATACCAAATCCACACCACAATATTCAAAAAAAAAATATAAGAATTTAAATCTTTATTCATAAAATCTGGGGTATCACAATTACTGCTCAATATTTTATTTTATTGATTCAATAATTGCTGTGTTGATATTTTATATTATTGTGTGGATATAAATGATGGATTTATTTATGTGGTTATAAATGAAGGAATTAATGTTGAGGTGTTTTATCAGTATTTTGTCGGAATGGAGGTATTAAAAATCAAATCAGTGTTTTTGAGATATATTGCGTGAGTTATAATTTTTAATTCGACCGTTGGATCGTTGTGATTTTTGGATATGTTATACATATATAAGTTAAGTATATGTCCACAAATTTTGAACCGTTAAAAATGAACGTATGATTTGTTATGAATTTTAAGAGGTGACTGATTCGAAAATTATGTTTATAAATGATTTTTGGTGGAAAATTCTAGAATGAGTAGGCCCCACCTTTGGTTGGTGAGAAATGTGCTTAAATTTTATTTCAAATGTGGTGGGTGGCAATAGTAGTAGGTGTAAGGCCATCGGTGTGTGGCAGTCAAGTGCGCTTTGTTGGGCTAGTATTTTCCTATAAATAGGTGCTTAGGTTAGAATTGAAAATCACACCGAAACATAAGCTTTCTCTCTTCTCTCTCTCTATATTGAGCGTATTTTGTGAGTATTTAGATACTTTGAGAGTTGCTATTCAAAGACAAGTTTCATTCAGCATCACATCCGACCTTTCATTCAGAAGTACTATTTCTTTGAGGTAAGAGATGTTATTTTCTTCTTAAATGATATTATTTTCTTCAATATCATTATGATGAGATATTGTTATGAATTTTATTGTGGAATTTCTACTTTTTTGTGTCCGGGGTTACTATTCATATATACTATTCACTATTCACGATTAAGACTATTCATAGAAAATGAATTTTTCTCCTTTTTCGTCCCAGATGTCTTTTATGGTTACTATCTTTGATTGTATCCATGTTTTGATCTTTATTTTTGAATTCTACTTCACACTTGGTTATTATGGAGTATTATTGAATTTGGATAAACCAAAATACTGAATCCCTAATATTTGTCCTTACGTCTCATTGGATTAGTTCTCTAAAATATTTTTCACCATCCTCAGTCCTTAATGGTGATACTTGATGAATATTTTTGGCCTGTAGTGCAAAGATGAATGATTACCGATAAATATCTTTGGCTGTAGTGCAAAGGTGAGCAGTGTTGAGATGAACATGATTAAGTGGTGATCTGAATAAATATCTTTGCCCAAGTAGTGCAAAGATGAATATTTGATGCAAGATGTATATTGATTGATGTTACTGAGGATAAAATATTGATGATGGACTTTAAATTCATAGATGATAGTAGATTTCATTCTCTACTTAACTCTTCTAATGAATTGTTGTTTCATTGCAGTTGTTGATCTAAAACTTGTTGTCGATTATATTCTATCGATTTTTCCTGTTGGAGACTAAGGATAATTTTTGTATATTATCTTAGTCATAATATTCTTCATCAGGCTAGTTGAGCTCACCCTTTTCCTTTTATTCCATTTTCTTCTCGAGGCGAGAACATAGCGAGGAACCGAATGGGTATAGAGTGATGGTCTCAAGCAGGTTGTTTTAGCATTCCTCACTATTTTTTAAAATAGTGCATCAATAATTGTAATGAGGACTTTATTTGGGTGTGGATATTGTCTAGAAGACAATATTTGTATTTAAACTCACAATATGTGTTGTCGTATTTTGCACGACAATTGTAATAAAGTTGTAGTTATTTTCTGTACCATATTTTTGGAGACTCAGAATGGGTGATATATACCTATTTTGGGGGCGTCACATCCCCCCCCCCCCAAAAAAAAAAATCAGTGATTAATTGATTATGTATACACCCCCGCCTCTACACCACACCCAACCCCCCCAAAAAATGCTTAGACCATGTTTATTTGCAAGGATTATAATACCACGACTATTAATCTTAGGATTAAATAGTCATATTCACGTGTTTATTTTTTATGGGATTATTCATTGGATAACTTAAAATAATTCCATGTTATGTTTGTTTTTTTTCAAGATTAATTAAAGTATTGGATTAAAAAATATAGTTTAGACTATTATACCCTTATCGATAATAACATATTTTAAAACTTATTTATACATCAAAAAAAATATTTATTGTTTATATATACCCCTGACCCCAACCCCACTCCCCACAAAAAATAATATTTCTTGATTATGTATACACTCCCACCCCACTCACCCCCACCCCACCCCCTCCCTCCCCACCCAACCCACCCACCCAACCCCATCCCCACACCAACGCCCACCCCAAAAAAAAATATTTTACGACTATGTATACACTCCCACCCCGCCATGACCCCCACCTTCACCCTCAACCCCACCCCACTCCCACTCCAAAATAATATTTATTAATTATGTATACACTCCCACCCACCCACCCCCACACTCACCCCTACCCCACCACCCCACCCCTCACCTCACCCCCCCCCACCTCACCGCACCCTAAAAAATTATTTTCTAATTATATATACACTCCCACGCGCCCGCCCCCACCCCACCCCGACCCCCACCCCCAAAAAAATAATATTTACTAGTTATGTATACACTGCATGCGCCGCCCACCCCCCACTCGATTTCCCCAAAACATAATATTTACTGATTATATATACAATCACACCCCACCACACTCCACCCCACCACACCCTAACCCAAAAAATAATATTTTTCGATTATGTATCTGGTCCCACCCAGCGCATACCGCTCACCTCCCCCATCCACCCACCCACCCCCACCACCACCATCCAAAATAATATTCTTGATTATGTATACACTCCTGTGCGCCCCCAAAATAGGTATACATCACCCATTCAGGTGCGCCGGATACATAGTATGCAATTCAAATACAAACTTAATTTATACAATCATAAAGTGTCGATGCGAGACACTACTAAAAATCGACTATAGCGGTCGTGGCGATCGTCATATACATGAAACGCAAAATCGCTATAGGATATAGTGTCGATCTGCGTCGCCATATAATGCCGTCATTTGAAACCTATAGCGACGATATTTTCTCTATAACTTGACAATGGGGCCATCGCCGCTAAAAAACATCCCAAAACGTGGCATGGATTTTTTTTTTACCGATTCGAGGCGCAATAGTTATAGCGATGGTCGCGACCGTCGTAATAGATGTTTTGGCGCGAAAGGTTTGTGTCTACTACGACGGTCATGACCGTTGCTATAGATATTTTAGGCTTGATAATTGATTTGCCTATATACGGCCCTAACCGCTTGGTATAGGTATTCTAGATTTTTAAAATAATTACTTTTATTACACAATATTTCTTATTTATTTTACCTGTTAACAAGTATAATTACATTCAAACCATACCATCCAATCTGAATATAACATTTAAAACTAAAAGAACAAAACAAATAAAGTCTAGTATTCAAAATTACAAATTAATGTATAATATCATCTAAATATACATAACCATCCAAAATATTGTCAAAACAGTACATAATGGGTAGCACATTTAACATATTGTCAACAGCACATCTAACATATTTTTCATCCAAAATAGTGTTACATATATCTAACATATCTCTAGCAGCACGAGACGTGTCACAGGTCCTCTATAGGATTATTTGATCCATTAATATCACCATTATCTCCTTCTGTGGATCGATCCTACGAATTAGTTATCAAGTGAACTTGTTAATCCATACAAACAAAGTGATTGAGAAATAATTTTAAGTATAAGTGGAGTGAGAGAGCAACACCTGATTGTTGGAATGAGCATTTGGAACTAACGATTTCTTCATAAATTCTGTCATGATTGATAATATTTCATCCACTTTCCTTGTAGTATCGTCTCCTTTTTCCCGCACCTTTTTCAACTCAGCTTTCAATTCTTGATTCTCACGTTGTATCTCATTTTTTGTGTCATGAGGCCCCCAAGTGTTTGTAGCTGTGGCATCAACTCCACCTTGTCGTAGTCTACCATGTCGCTCCGGTCCAAGCACTTGTGCAAGTATATCATTTAGATCTGTCCTTGCTTTCACCAGCCGATTCCTGAGTCTTCTTTAACTCAATAATTTTTTCCTGTGAAAATATACAAGGTAAAATATACATAACTTAAGTATACAAGGTAGTTCAACATAACTTAAAGAAGAGTAGCAATGTCACTGGAGTTCTAATCTTGTCATGTCGGGAGCAATGAATCTAGACATCCATATTATATATATTCACAGACCATGAGATATGCTACATCTGAAGTTCCTAAGCAAAAGCAGAAGTATGGGGTTCACTGTAAAACTTCGTCAACCAGCTTGACACATATATAATAAACAAAGCAAACTCCATGGCATTTGCAGAAATCACATGCAATGCAGAACAAAAATTGGGCAAGGCGGTAGTTCTAGTTGGGATAAGTGCCTTGAACGGGAATTGTACAACTACTTAAAGAAGACTTTTAGTAATAATTTACTATCTCTATATATGCAGTGTAAGATTCCAGCAATGATCACTAATGTTGAGACTATGCTTGAAAGGTGGAAAGAGTACGAAGGCAAAGAGATTGAGGTGTATGATTCCAACAATAATTTACTAGACTGAACAAGGAACCTCTTATTAGCAGCAAGACCATTCTCAAGTTTTTTATTTTCAGTAGGTAAACTAAGTGATGCAGGTGCTTTAAAATGCCAAGAGGCTAGTTGGGATCTAATATCACGTAGACTCAAAGTTTACTCAAAGTGCTACAGGAAATTGTTAAACATAGTTCATGTTAATCATTGTATAAATGCTATTGGAGGTGAGGAAATGATATTAACATGACAACTTGCAAGTCTTGTTTATAGGTAATCACTATATAAGTACATTCACAGTCAAGTCTTGTTTTACATTAAGCTAATAGATTGTGTATAGGCAATGAATTTAAACATAATCGACCATATACCAGTTTACTATGAAAGTACTATCATATATGTTTTGAATATATCAAAATACATTCGAGGATTGATACTTATTCTACATTCAATTTCAATTATATAGAATTGAAAATGTCATTTCCAAAGCTTGGAATTGAGATACCAAATATGAGGATTGATAAATACGTACCACATTCGAGGATGCTCCTGATAAAATTGAGTTATCACTTCGAGTGTGGGATTGTATATACATATTCGCTCGATCAATCTCTTTTTTTTTTATTTGGTACTACAAATAAAAAAAAATAGTACATAATTCAAGAAATACTCTATTCATAGAAGTCTAATACATGATTAACGACAAAAAATATTGAAATATCATCAGATATTACCTATTCATGCTTCTTTTTTGGAATTGATTTAGTGCCCAACGTATGACCTACCAACAATTTTTTCCGATTTTCACAATTTTTTGTTGCTATATCCTGCATTGCATGTATTTATAAATTAATAATAATATATAACAATAAGTAAGAATTGATAATACATAAAATTAGAATAAACACAACCTGTGCATCATCAGTTAGCCAATAATCAACCAACACAGCCCATTGATTAGGATTTACTCGATCATTGTTGATAGTATTCGCTATGGATTTAGCACGGTCACCAGGCACAAAATTATTACTCTTTAAGTTAGACTTCCAATCTCTCCACCTATTGTTCATGATAGCCATCAATTTTCTTTTAGCATTGGGGTGATCTGTGGTAAATCGTTTATACAACAAACAAATTTACACATATATTAAATTACCTTCAAAGTGCTTAATGTCAAATTCTATAAAATGCTATGATTAATAACCTGAATTTCATCCCAAGCCCTTGTCATGTTAGCCTCTGTCATATTGGACCATGTTGGAGTACTTATTGGAAAAAAATTCTTCATTGCGAGCAAGACACCCGAGAAAGGTTGTTAACTTATTGGCCTCTCCCCCAACAGGTTGACCATTTGCATCATAAATTACTTTCTTGTGTGCATCGATATTTGACCATAACTTTGCTCCCATCGTTGGTCCATGCTTCCTTTTAGGTCGAGAACCTAAAAGAGAGGAAGAATCAAGATATATGAACTGAAATATAACATGAACTTCAATAAATGTAATAAATTGAACTGAATAAATGTAATATTAAGTTGACCATGCATACTAATTATGGAATTTATATATAGATTTCAGATCTTGGAAGCAGACTAGATCAAGACTGGCCATCAGTCACATGCCCAAGTAGTGAGGGGTTGAGGTTCTGGGGAACACGAATGGGATAAACATGGCACCTGCTCCTCCGAGTCACTTGTTGATCATCATGCTTATTTTAAACCATATGTAAATATGTATTGTGCATATTTAATCTTCTACAACTAATGCTAATGAAGTAATTTTAAGAGGCTCGCACTAACAGATATCACAATTGACATCAAAAGGACCCCAAAGACCATGGAGGCTGTGGTTCAGACAATGGAGGCTGCAGGTAAAACAAGTGTCAAACTATTCCAACACTTGCAAGAAATCATGTCTTTCTTTCTTAGACATGGAATAGCTTGCAGCCGGCAAAAGGTACTTTGAATTGCTTGCTTGCACGGGTATTGGATGGAGCTCTCTTCTTATACCCATTTTCATCAAGTCCAATCGTGCTTTTAAATTATCTTTTGACTTTCCTTGCACACACAACAATGTCACAATCAGGCTATCACAAATATTTTTGGCAATGTGCATTCCATCTAGATTGTGGCGTAACAAAAGTATCCGCCAATATGGCAATTCAAAGAAAATAGATTTCTTCCTCCAATTATGTTTTGAGTCATGGGGAATGGTCTTCATGCTAGTGGGTGTCTTTCCAAAAGTGACATTAATGGCATTAACTTGTTCAAGAATATCAAACCCCGATGTGTAGGGTTTCGACACAGAAACGCACAGCGAAAATAGAACAATTTAAAGCAATTTCCGAAACCCTAAACAGGATCCATGCGAAAATAATTAATTCAGTGGTTAGAAATTATATCGAATATGAAAATGCTTCTGAAATTGATGCGCTCGAATCTCCAACGCAATCCAAACGAATCGCGCCTCTATGGTATCCACACGAACGCCCATGAACCAGTAAATGCGATCTGCGATAAAATGGAACTGCAGATTAGCCACCAAAAGGAATGGATTTTAGAATGTTTCTCTCTAGTCTCTCTCTAAGAAATACTAGGGTTATGATGTTATGATATTACCCTAAGTGGCTACTATATCATATATATAGTAGTAAAAAGGATTAATCAAAAGCGTATTTTAATAAAAAATCAATTATATATATATATATATATATATATATATATATATCTTAATTAAGTCTTACTTAATTAATTAATATACATATATACAAATTATCCTTTTTAATTTAAATTAGTGATTTAAATACTATTAATCATATTAATATATTTAAATTCTTGAAATTTAAATTACATTCTATGTGTGTGACCACATAGGTTATTATTACGTTGGCAATAATTTTAAAATCATATTATAAAATTATAAAGCGTGGAGCTGGCATCTAGTAATGCATCATCGCTACCCAGTAATAATAAGATCGATGATTCGATACAACCTTTTCGTGATCGATGTTTCAATGTAATTTAATCCTTTTAACCTTAATATCCTAGTTTAAACTCAAAGTCATGGAATGTGTCATACTCTTCATAATTTAATCTGAAGTTTTCTTGATCAATGAGTAGACTATATGAAACAAATCACTATTTGAGCATGGCTATGCATTTCATAGTCCTACTCAATCAAGAGGCCTATGGATATCATCCCTAATATATAGGAGGGTTAAATTCCATCTAGATCACTCATATTCCTCACACGCTTCATGATGTACCCAATAATCACCTTTATAGTCCACCCTATTAAAGGTGACATTTGATGATATCAAAGTACATAAATTCTCGTAGTAGTAATATAGTGATTTTGGTCGGAGGACCATTACATCATTATCACTATGAGAATTTCTAATGACACTTAGCATAATGCTCCACATAGAATTCTCATGGTGGGTTTGTCCGAGACATCGTTCTCTAACATGTACCTATGCATTGACTTAATATCTCATATATTTATGACCAATGAGATTTGGTCATCGGTCGATCCACATACTAGTCTCAATGCATCAATGTTGTCCCATCAAATGTAAGACCAAGAAATTTTTTAAATAAAAGGAATTTCCTTTATTTATTATTTTGAAATAGTAAGGGTTGATTTGATTAATGTGGATAGTTAAGGGTTAAATCATAAATATTTCAAAATAAGCAAGTGGTTATAAAATATTCATTTTTATTAGGGAATATTAGTTTGGTCGTGGAATATTAAATCTTATCGGGGAATATTAAATATGATGACGGTAGCGACCATATGTGGAGCCCCATAATGTGAAAGCGATTGGATGAAGAAAGCGACAAATATAAGTTGGTTAAAAATAACGGCGTAGTTATTCAATTAAGGGCATTGGAATACGAATTGGTGGTTAAAATACGATGTCTGGCGTGGTTGCCTGCGTGGCACGGTATTACGCGATATTGTTGAATTATTGATCCTTACGTGAAGGCACTACTCAATAATTTTTCACGATGATTCTTATTCAATATTTTATTTTATTGATTCGATAATCTTTGCGTTGATATTTTATATTATTGTTGTTCGATAATTGTCACTTTGCACATTATCTCCATTATCGGATCAATAATTCATATTATTTAAATAATATTATTAGATAGCATTATTGGCAATGTCTAGAAAGTTACATCGAGGAGAGGTTTGGTCACCTAATTGCGGCGCGATAAGGAGAAATCCTTATCGGAAAGCCCCTCTTTCACAGGAGCGGCACGGTGGTTGTCATAATTGTGATTACGTAATATTATTTGTGAATAATTAATTATTGATTCATATGATAAAGAAATATTTATTTTATGTGGATATAAATGATGGATTTATTTATGTGGTTATAAATGAAGAAATTATTGTTGAGGTGTTTTATCGATATTTTGCAGTTGGAGGTATTAAAAATTAAATCGGGGTTTTGAGATATATTATGGGGTTATAATTTTTAATCCAAGCCGTTGGATTGTGGTAATTTTTGGGTATGTTATACATATATAAGTTGAGTATATGTCCACAAATTTTGAGCCGATTAAAATGCACGAATGATTTGTTATGAATTTTAAGAGGTGTCGATTAGGAAATTAGGGGTTATAATTGATTTTGGTGGAAAATTCTAGAATTGAGTGGGCCCCACTTGTGGTTGGTGAAGAAATGTGCTGAATTTTATTTCAAATGTGGTGGGTGGCAATAGTAGCGCGAGTAAAAGCCATCGGTGCGAAAGAAAGTGCCTTGGTGGTAAGCTAACATTTTCTATAAATAGAGGCTAAGTTAGAATTGAAAATCACACGAAACAAAGTTTCTCTCTTTTCTCTCTCTATATTATTGGCGTATTTTGTGAGTATTTAGATACTTTGAGAGTTCTTTATTTAATTACAAGTTTCATTCGACATCACTTGAGCCTTTCCTTAGAAATCTTGATTCTTTGAGGTAAGGGATATTATTTTTTTTTTGTAATGATATTATTTCTTGATATCATTATCTTTGAAATGTTGATCTGAAGCTTTTTATCAAATTTGGAACTTTTTCATTTTATTCATGAGTTTATTCACGAGTTACTATTCATGAGTTACTATTCATGAGTTACTATTCACGAGTTCTTATTCATGAGTTCTTATTCACGAGTTCTTATTCACGAGTACTATTAAAATGAAGCGTGAAAATGTTTTTTTGTGGAATTTCTATCTTTTGGTGTCGGAGTTACTATTCACGTATCGGCTTTATTCACGATATCTCTGACACTATTCACGTATCGGCACTATTCATCGAAAAATAAAATTTCTTCTTTTCGCGTCAAAATATCTAATACGGATACTAGCTTTGATTGTATCCATGTTTTGATCATTCTTGAATTTTACACCACTATGATTATTTTTGAGGTATTGTTGGACATGGATAAAATAAAACTGAATCATTAATCCTTAATCCTTGTCATTTTGTTTCTTTGGATTCGTTCTTTAAAAATATTTTCATCATCCTCGGTCTTAAATGATGATATTATTGAATATCTTTGGCTTTTGTAGTGCAAAGATGAATGATTTTGAAGAATATCTTTGGCTTTGTAGTGCAAAGATGAGCAGTGTTGAGATGAAACATGATTGATCGATTAATATCTTTGGCTGTAGTGCAAAGATGAGCAGTGTTTAAATGAACATGACCAGTGATGAATATCTTTGGCTGTAGTGCAAAGATGAATATTTGATTTGAGATGAAAATTGATTGATATTCTGAGGATAAAATATTGATGATGGGTTGTTAAATTCATAGATTATAGTAGATTTCATTCTCTACGTAACTCTTACATGAATTATTATTTCATTGCGAATATTGATGCGAAACTTGTTGTCTATTGTATTCTATCAGATTTTTCCTGTTGAAGACTAACGATAATTTGTTGTATATTATCTTAGTCGTAATATTCTTTCTTGAGCTAGTTGAGCTCACCCTTTTCCTTTTTGTTCCATTTTTCTCGGGGAGGCGAGAATATAGCGAGTGC
The DNA here is from genome assembly GCA_020205615.1 of Panax quinquefolius. Taxonomy (NCBI): domain Eukaryota; kingdom Viridiplantae; phylum Streptophyta; class Magnoliopsida; order Apiales; family Araliaceae; genus Panax; species Panax quinquefolius. The sequence continues at coordinate 114,246,194 of CM035152.1, forward strand.
AGTCGGGGTATGGAATGAAGGTTTTAGAAAGGATTGTTTAGTAGTCCTCACCATTTTTGTAAAATAATGTATCGATAAATGTGATGAGGATTTATTTGAGTATAAATATTATACAGAAGATAATATTTGTATTTAAACTCACGATTTCTTGTTGTAATAATAAAGTTGTAGTTGTTTACGTACCATGTATTGACAACTCGGAATGGGTGATGTATACCTATTTTGGGGGCGTCGCGGTTGGTATCGAGCTTAGGGATATGATCTCTGGCGGAGATCGGGGAATAGAACTAGGAGGGAGGCGAGTAAATCCTTCGCTAGTGTGTCCTACTAAGCTTATTTGTTAGTTGGTCAAGTATATAGGGATATTATGTGATATATTGATTTCCTTAATTAACCCTTGTTTTATGGCGGTATTTGAGAATGTCGTGAGAATATTAACGATTGGAGTAAATGAGGCCAGTGGAGATACTGTCTTTACCAGCGAGGAGAAGCGTGCAACAGTGGCAATGTTCCTCTGTGAACAACACCACCATGGAAGCGAGATGATGAGCGAGGGGATGTTTAGAAGCTTTTTGCGGATTCATGCAAAATCGAGACGAGGAGACTCGTGTTCAAAAATCTGAGGAGGAAATGATAGCAATTCACGGGTTGTCACTGACAATGACAGCGATTCAAAAGTTGGGACCACGAGAATTTAAGGAAAGCGAGATCCGATCATGGCGGAAACATGGGTCAAACAAATTACCAAGATATTCGATGTCTTGGGATGCGGAGAACAGAAGGTTCCATTCGCCACCTTTATGTTAAAGTGGCGAAGCGGACTCTTTGGTGGAGATGCGTGAAGCGTACCATCGGCCTTTTCGGCATGTCTTGGGAGCGTTTGAGAGACTATTTAATGACAAATACTTTCACGAAAGTGTTCGTCTATATGAAGGAAGTGGAGTTCATCGATTAGAACAAAACAACATGGCGGTGTCTCGATGCGAGGCAAAGTTTGCAGAGTTATCGAGTTTGCACCTCATTTGGTGGAGGATGAGAGCATTATGCCGCGGATGTTTCTTAGAGGTTTGAAACCCGGCGTCGTCGGTATCTCATTTCTCATAAACTTTCTCTTTATTCGGATGTTGTAAGATGAGGCTCAATTATTAGGCGAGATAACGAGTACGGTCGTTGAGGACCATAACCGAGGATCGTACCGGAGATAGCGGTCAGCAGAATAATGATAACTGCGGAGAAAAAAGAGACGGACAGAAATGGTAACCACTCTGGTGGTAATCATGGTCGTGAAAAGCGAGAAGAAGCGAGTCGGGAGGAGATTTTAAAAGAGGAGATTTAACAACGACTATGTGAAAGCAGCGGTCTGCGTAGCAAACCTGGTTCTAAGGAGGAGATCGACCACCGGTCATATCTACAAATGCGGAAAAGAGGGACATATCGGTCAAGCGCCCTACAGATTCAAGGTATGCTATAGTTGTGGAAAGGAAGGACATATCACTTTCGAGATTATGCTGTAGCGAAACCTAGTTCAATGGGGATGGTGACTCGAAAAGGATGTCCCGAGAAAAGTCAAAGTCAGCGATTCTTGGAAGAAGCGTTTGTTGTATTTGGTCAAAATGCGAGAACCCAAACGAGGTGATAGCGGGTTAGTTAATTATAAATTCTTGCGAAGTTTATACCTTACTTGATCTGGGGTGCTACCCATTCTTTTATCTCTCTTGCTTGTGCTCAGCGTTTAAACTTGACTACGGAGAAATTAGACTTTGACCTATTTATGGAAACTTCAGTTAGGAGAAACTTTCATCACATCCAGTTGTTTATAAATCTTGTTTGATTCAAGTTGGCACTATCACATTACCTGTTGACCTTATCTCTTTAGAGATATTTGCTTTTGATGTGATTTTTTGATTGGTTAACTACTCATCATCATGCAAAATTGATTGTTTTTGTAAGGTTGTTAGTTTTCATATTCCTAAGCAAACTGTTATGCAATTCAAGCAATCAAACCATTAAAATCAATCATTTTCATATCAAATCATAAAGCTATTCGTTTATTAAAAGCGGATCAAGCTTTCTTAGCCCATGTTATGGATTTGAATAAAGACCGTCAAATTTGAATAATATTCTGTTGTTATTGACTTTCTGGCGTATTTCGAGAAGAACTTCCGGTCTACCCCGAGCGTGAAGTTGAATTCTTTATTGATCTTGAACTGGTACAAAGCCCATTTCTAAAACCCCATATCGAATGGCTCCTATTGAACTTGAGGAGTTAAAGGTCAACTACGAGGAATTGTTGGACATCGGTTTCATCGTCTAGTACATCTCCTTGGGGTGCTCTGTTTTATTTGTAAAAAAGAAAGAGCGGGAGTATGCGACTTTGTATTGACTATCGGGGAATTGAACCATGTCACCATCAAGAATAGGTATCCTCTACCTCGTATTGATGACTTGTTTGACCCGATTTGCAAGAGGCACAATTCTTTTCAAAAATCGATCTTCGTTACGGATATCATCATTTGAAAATTAGGGCGAGGATATTCAAAAGCGCCTTTGAGAACTTCGGTATGGGCATTATGAATTCTTAGTCGTGTCTTTCGGACTAACTAATGCTCCTGCGGCTTTCATGGATATGATGAGCCAAGTATTCAAGGAATATTTGGATCGATTCGTTGTTGTCTTTATTGATGACATCCTTATATATTCCAAAAGTCGTGAAGATCATGAGCACCATTTGAAATTTGGTACTCGAAGGCTTCGTGAAAACCAACTATATGCCAAATTGAAGAAATGCGAGTTACGGCGAGGAAGTAGCATTTCTTGGGCATCAGTGTCAAAACATATGGAGTATCTGTTGATCCGTGAAGATTGAAGCAATCTGAGTTGGGAGCAACAGCAAAAGTCGGTGGTTGAAGTCACGTAGCTTTTGGGCTTATTTGGTTATTATCGGAGATTCGTGGAAGGGTTTTCTCGAATCGCTACTCCATTAACTTCATTAACTCGGAAGGATACAAAATTCGTTTGGAGCGAAGAATGCGAGAAAAGTTTCCAAGAGCTTAAGAGGAGACTTATTTGGCTTTTGTTCTAACAATACCATCTGGTTCGGATGGATTTGTTATCTCTGACGATACTTGAGGCAAAGGTTAGGATGTGTTCTCATGCAGCGTGGGAAAGTCATAGCCTATGCCTCGCATGACAACTTAAAAGAGTATGAGAGGAATTATCCTACTCATGATCTAGAGTTAGCGGCCCGATCGTTCGCTAAAGATATGAGGCACTATCTATATGGGGAGAAAGTGGAGATATATTGAGATCATAAAAGCCTTAAATATTTCTTCACTCAAAAAAGAACTCGACATGCGGCGTGACGTTGGCTCGAGCTATTGAAAGACTACGACCACACTATTGATACCATCTGGTAAAAGCGAGCGTGGTAGGCGGCGCATTGAGTAGAAGATCATATGCGAGGAGCGAGTGCGATGATGTCAAGTATACGCATAGAGCCGACTTTAATAGAAAAAGTTAAGGTTGCTCAAGCCCGCAGGCAGGAGCGATCGTATGAAGAAGAAAGTACAAGAAGGAGCTATAGGGGCGAGAATTGATGAAGAAGGAATACTTGAGTCCACTCTAGACTTTGTGTTTCTAACGACTCGATTTGAAGTACAAGATTATGATGGAAGCACACTGATACACCATTTGCAATCCATCACGGAAGTACTAAAATGTATCGTGATCTTGACATACATTTTGGTGGAATAATATGAAGAGAGAGATTGCAAAGTTTATCTCGATGTGTTTAACTTATAGCGTGTAAAAGCGGAGCATCTAGTACCTAAGGGTCCGTTGCAACCACTTGAGATTAGGAATGGAAGTAGGAACACATTACCATGGATTTAGATTTACGGGTCTTCCTACGGTTTCTCAAGGCATCAATGCTATTTGGGTTATTGTTGATAGATTAACCAAGTCTGCTCATTTCTTGCCGATCACGGAGACTTATTCCTTGAACATCTTGCTAGTATATGCGTAAATGAGATCGTGAGGTTGCATGGCATACTGTATCCATAGTTTCGGATCGTGACCCAAGATTCACTTCAAGATTTTGGGTTAGCTTGCAAAAAGCTATGGAGCGCAGTTTGCGATTTAGTTGACATACCATCCCCAAAGCAGACGGACAATCGAGAGGACTATTCAAACTCTTGAAGATTTATTAAGACTACGTGTCCTAGACTTCAAGGGTAGTTGGGATAAGTATTTACCATTGGTGGAATTCTCCTACAACAACGATTATCGAGGCAAGTATAGGTGTGGCTCCATTGAAGCATTATATGGATGAAAATGTCGTTCTCCGATATGTTGGGATGAGGTGGGTGAAGCAACATTGTTGGGACCCGAGTTAGTACGTATGACTCACCGAAAAGATCCAAATAATTCGACAAGCGTATACAAAGCGGCTCAAGATCGACAAAAGAGTTATGCGGATCTTCATCGAAAGGGCGTGGAATTTAATGTAGGGGATCATGTATTGTTGCGAGTTGCTCCATGGAAGGAGTTACAAGATTTGGGAAAGAGGAAAGCTCGATCCACGATTTATTGGTCCATTTCAAATTCTTGTAGAAGTAGGAAATGTAGCCTATAGACTTGCGTTACCTCAAAGTATGTCTCGTGTTCATAATGTGTTTCACATCTCATACTTCCGTAAATATGTGAAAGACCGAACCACGTTATTGAGTTAGAAACCAGGACGAGATAGTAGAAGACTTAGCGTATGAGGAGGTACTATCAAGATCTTGGATAGGAAGGAGCATATCTACTGTATGAAAGGTCATACCACAAGTTAAAGTTTTGTGGAGGAATCATCTTTATAGAGAAATGACACGGGAATTGGAAAGCGAAAATGAAAGCGAGGTATCCTCACCTTTCAAAAACACCAGTGCGTCGTCGATTTCGAGGCGAAATTTCATAAGGAGGGAGGTTGTAAGACCGAAATTTTTTAAATAAAAGGAATTTCCTTTATTTATTATTTTGAAATAGTAAGGGTTGATTTGATTAATGTGGATAGTTAAGGGTTAAATACGCAAATATTTCAAAATAAGCAAGTGGTTATAAAATATTCATTTTGTCGGGGAATATTAGTTTGGTGCGTGGAATATTAAATCTTTGTCGGGGAATATTAAATGCGGTGGTAGTGACCGTGTGTGGGCCCCATAACGGAAAAGCGATTGGATGAAGAAAGCGACAAATATAAGTTGGTTAAAAATACTTGGCGTAGTTATTCACAATTAAAATTTGGAATACCCGGTGGTTAAAATACGATGTCTGGCGTGGTTGCCGATAGCTTTACGGTATTGCCTGTATTGTTGAATTATTGATCCTTACGTGAAGGCTTTACTCAATAATTTTCACGATGAATTCTTATTCGATATTTTATTTTATTGATTCGATAATTCTTTGCGTTGATATTTTATATTATTGTTGTTCGATAATTGTCAACGCACATTATCTCCATTATCGGATCAATAATTCATATTATTTGAATAATATTATTAGATAGCATTATTGGCAATGTCTAGAAAGTTACATCGAGGAGAGGTTTGGTCACCTAATTGCTTGGCGTAAGGAGAGAAATCCTTATCGGAAGCCCTCTTTCACGGGAGCGGCTGGTGGTTGTCATAATTGTGATTACGTAATATTATTTGTGAATAATTAATTATTGATTCATATGATAAAGAAATATTTATTTTATGTGGATATAAATGATGGATTTATTTATGTGGTTATAAATGAAGAAATTATTGTTGAGGTGTTTTATCGGTATTTTGCAGATTGGAGGTATTAAAAAATTAAATCGGGGTTTTGAGATATATTGCGGGGTTATAATTTTTAATCCGGTAGTTGGATTGTGGTAATTTTTGGGTATGTTATACATACATAAGTTGAGTATATGTCCACAAATTTTGAGCCGTTAAAAATGCACGAATGATTTGTTATGAATTTTAAGAGGTGTACGATTCGGAAATTAGGGTTATAATTGATTTTGGTGGAAAATTCTAGAATTGAGTGGGCCCCACTTGTGGTTGGTGAAGAAATGTGCTGAATTTTATTTCAAATGTGGTGGGTGGCAATAGTAGCGAGTAAAGCCATCGGTGTAGCAGGTCGAATGCCTTGGTAGGCTAACATTTTCTATAAATAGAGGGCTAAGTTAGAATTGAAAATCACACGAAACAAAGTTTTCTCTCTTTTCTCTATATTATTGGCGTATTTTGTGAGTATTTAGATACTTTGAGAGTTCTTTGTTCGGTACAAGTTTCATTCAACATCACTTGAGCCTTTCCTTAGAAATCTTGATTCTTTGAGGTAAGGGATATTATTTTTTAAGTAATGATATTATTTCTTGATATCATTATCTTTGAAATGTTGATCTGAAGCTTTTATCAAATTTGGAACTTTTTCATATGGGGTTACTATTCATGAGTTACTATTCACGAGTTACTATTCATGAGTTACTATTCATGAGTTCTATTCACGATTCTTATTCACGAGTTCTTATTCACGAGTACTATTAGTACTATTCATGAAGCGTGAAAATGTTTTTTTGTGGAATTTCTATCTTTTGGTGTCGGAGTTACTATTCACGTATCTCGACCACTATTCACGATATCTGACCTTTATTCACGTATCGGCACTATTCATCGAAAAATAAAATTTCTTCTTTTCGTCCAAAATATCTATGCGGATACTAGCTTTGATTGTATCCATGTTTTGATCATTCTTGAATTTTACACCACTATGATTATTTTTGAGGTATTGTTGGACATGGATAAAAAAAGTACGAATCATTAATCCTTAATCCTTGTCATTTTGTTTCACATGGATTCGTTTTTTAAAAATATTTTTCATCATCCTAGGTCTTAAATGAGGATATAATTGAATATTTTTGGCTGTAGTGCAAAGATGAATGATTTCTGAAGAATATCTTTGGCACTGTAGTGCAAAGATGAGCAGTGTTGAGATGAACATGATAGGTGATTAATATCTTTGGCACTGTAGTGCAAAGATGAGCAGTGTTTAAATGAACATGACCAAGTGATGAATATCTTTGGCTGTAGTGCAAAGATGAATATTTGATTTGAGATGAAAATTGATTGATGTTCTGAGGATAAAATATTGATGATGGGTATTAAATTCATAGATTATAGTAGATTTCATTCTCTACGTAACTCTTTATGAATTATTATTTTCATTGCGAATATTGATCTGAAACTTGTTGTCTATTGTATTCTATCAGATTTTTCCTGTTGAAGACTAACGATAATTTGTTGTATATTATCTTAGTCATAATATTCTTTCTTGAGCTAGTTGAGCTCACCCTTTTCCTTTTGTTCCATTTTTCTCGGGAGGCGAGAATATAGCGAGTGCAAGTCGGGGTATGGAATGAAGGTTTTAGAAAGGATTGTTTAGTAGTCCTCACCATTTTTGTAAAATAATGTATCGATAAATGTGATGAGGATTTATTTGAGTATAAATATTATGCAGAAGATAATATTTGTATTTAAACTCACGATTTTTCTTGTTGTAATAATAAAGTTGTAGTTGTTTTACGTACCATGTATTGACAACTCGGAATGGGTGATGTATACCTATTTTGGGGGCGTCACAAATTATACTTACTTTGCAATCTACAAGAACAGTGTTCATTTAACATGATGGACAAGCCAACTTACCTTTAGTGCTCCAACCGCACAACATAGCGAGAGATGGAAAATCACTAATTGTCCATAATAAAGGCAAAGACACATTTGGAACTTTGTATCGGTAGATGCATCATACGTTTCAACCCCATTACTCCATAGTATCTTCAACTCCTCAATTAAAGGTTGCATATACACGTCAATATCATTACATTGAGAGTTTGGACCAGGTATAAACAACGGCATGATAAAATACTCCTGCTTCATACACATCCATGGTGGTAAGTTATAAACAACAACTGTCATTGGCCATATACTATACGGTGACCCATGGGTAAAGGGACTTATGCCATCAATTGGACGGTCGAGTCTTACATTTCGATGTTCTTGAGATAATGTAGGGTACATTGTATCCAAATGCTTCCAAGTCGCAGAGTCAATTTGGATGACGATTCACTCCATCTTTTCGTCGCTTTACATGATGCCACGTCATGTATTTTATGATTTCTGCATATAAATAGCCTCTGCAATCTCAGAATTAATGCTAAATAACATAATTGCTTCACAGCTACTTTGTTCCTCTTAGCATTTGTATTTATTTGTGCCTGCTCTGGTACAACCATCTTAGTTTGCTTCCATCTTAATGATTTGCAAACTATACAAGACTCTAATTTTTCATTCTCCCTCCAAAAGAGCATACAATCATTCTCGCATGCATCAATCTTCTCATAACCAAACCCTAAATTTCCAACCATTTTCTTCATTTCATAAAAATTATCAGGCAAGTTTGCAAATGCTAGAAATGATGACTTGAACTTACGGAGCAAACCATCAAAGGACACATTAGTCCATTTGCTAACATTTTTATGATTGAAAAGCCATACAATGAATGAAAGGACAGTCTCCATTTCACATCCAGGATATAAAGTTTGATTGGCCTCATCCATGTACTTTTGGTATTTTGTAGCTTCAGCCGACGATTCCACACCGTGATCCCTAAATATATCATTTATCATCTCAGACATATGATGATCATCTTCGGATTTTGATGGTTCGTCGTGAACATCATCATTGCTCACATCCCTGACAATCTCATCTTCACCTTGATGCACCCAATTCGTGTAGCCAAACATAAATCCATCACAAATCAAATGTTCACTAATAGTTGTTCGAATCTGGTATCTTCCATTCACGCAATTATTACATGGACAAGGAATTCTTCCCGTGACCATGCCCACTTTTCGAAACCAAAGTTCAGAAATATATCTAGGCCTGCAAGATATTCGCTAGAATATATAGGTAATTCCATCCACCCCTTATCCATAATATTGTGTCCCTAATTCAAATTGAACCACCATCCAATGTTAGGTACCAAACAAGAAGCATCAAGAAACCATTTGGTAGGGACAAAGAGAAATTCATGGCGAAAAAAGATGATGAAAGTAAAAAAGGAATGGATATGGACAGGGCAAATCATTGGAGGTCAACATTGAACGAAGTTGTAGGCTTAGAATGTGGTCTGAACATCTCTTGTTAATCTAAAAATATAATTCCTCTTATTACATCAAGGTTACAAATCGATCCGCCTAAGCATATTACATTAAGGTTACAAATTTATTCTAAAGAGTGTGATCTTTTAGTTTAGTTTTTCGTTTTCCATATTCTCATCAATTTCAAAGACGACCACAATAAATCCAGTTAATAACTTGAACAATGTATGCAACCCTCAACCATAAAAGTGAAACAAATGTAAACAACAACATTTGAAATTATGTGAATGCAACTAAAATCAATCCACCTAAGCATATTACATCAAGGTTATAAATTTATTTTAAAGAGTGTGATCATTTAGTTTAGTTTTTCCTTTATCATATTCTCATCAATTTCAACGACCACAATAAACTCAGATAATAACTTTATGTAATAAACAAAATTGAGTGTGAAGAGCAGTATACATCTCTAGAATCAAACTGATATAAACAAAAACTAATGGTCATAAATGCATAAAAATAGTCATTATGACAATTAAAAGAGTAGACTAGAGAAGTTAGGAAAAGAAACCCCAGAGCACCAGTAAGAAGACAACCGCTACATCAAAAGAAGCAAAACCATATACAATATTGAAATGTAATTACCTCATTAAAAACAACATATCTGCATTATATGGACTTCAAGATACAGGTCAGTGAATTTTCCCTAGTTTATCAATGAAGTATTACGGCAACTAGGAAATCAAGGTTTAATTCTCATTGCAAATTATTTAATTTAAAAAAAATGAAGAAATATGTTATGAATGCCAATTGTAAGGGAAGTACTAATAATGTGTAGGGAATTACTCTATAGCCCAACCCAGCAGTTCAGCCAAAGGTATGATGCCTATTAAGCTCAGGAAGAAGACCCAACCCTGAAATCATACTAATAATGTGTAAGTATCATACCTTTTATTGATGTATGATGCCTATTAAGCTCAGCCAAAGCTATGATGCCTATTAAGCTCAAGAAGAAGACCTAATAATGTGTAAGTATCATACCTTTTATTGATGTATGGCCTACTACCAAAGGACTGAGAAATGGTGAGTGAGGAGTGAGATGGTCGATCGAAGGACTGAGAAATGGTGAGAGAGGAGCAAGATGGGCGATCGATCGACTGAAAAATGGTGAGAGAGGAGCGAGATGGTCGATGATCGATCGACTTAGTTTACTAATTAGCAAATACCTAGACTGATTTGGGGAAAAAATTTTTTACTGATTTGGGGAAAAATAGGAGCTAACAGATTTGTATGCGCCCAAATTACCCTCAGCCCAAAAAAACTCCCTACACCAACGGCCACATATTGACTGTCGCTATATATATCCTATAGCGACACTTCCGCCCCAACCGTCGCTATAGCCCGTAGCTATATGTTGAATTTCTAGTAGTGAGAATACGACAAAACATGAGTTGTGAGTTTTAACACAGATATTATCTCGTAGACAGTATTCAAACTCAAATAAAGTCCTCATTACAATTATTATTACACTATTTCATAGAATAGTGAGGACTACTATATCCACCATCTCGAACCATCACTCTGTTCCTCGACTAGTCCCGACTATGTTCTCATTTCCTGAAGAGAACAATGAAAGCAAAGGGTGAGCTCAACTAGCCCAGTAAGAAATATTATGACTAAGATAATGCAGGATAAATTATCATTAGCCTTCAACAGTGTTAAACTGGTAGAATACAATAGACAACAAGTTTAACTGTAGCGGAACAAGCAATCCATTAGAAGAGTCAAGCAGAACATAATGTCTACTATCTCCTCCAAATTAAAATTCCATCGTTAATATTTCTTTTCTGTAATATTTATCAATAGTTCTTTGTTATACCCAAGACAAAGAGAACTTTCATCACCTGTCTTCACCTGAACCACTAAAGATTATAGTAAATTCATAATTCATGTTTATAATAATGTGAATCAATAGTTTCTCCTTGCCACAAAGGCTTAATAGAACGTTCACTCAATATTCTTATCCCAAAGGCTAAAGACATTCCAGTGTAATAACAATGATCATACCAATCAGTTGTCTATCTTTGCACTACAGGCCAAAGATATTCAACTATAAAACTAATGGTCATGATCATACCAATCAATTGCATGTCAGTGCACTACGGCCAAATACATTTAACTGTTAACTAATGGTCATGATCCTGCCAATCACATCATCGAATTATCCATGCACTACGGCCAAAGATATTCGTTAGTATCACCAGTGGTCATGATCATGTCATACACCTGTCCATGTTTGCACTATGGGCCAAAGCTATCAATCAACAGTTCATCTTTGCACTACAACCAAAGATATCAATCAACAGTTCTTCTTTGTACTATGACCAAAGACATACAAATATAAAACCAATAACCAACAGTCCATCTTTGCACTACGGGCCAAAGATAACTTTCAACGCAATATAACCATGAGGATCATGACAATGATATAAAGAATCAATCAAGTGAGATAAAGGATAAATATTAAATATTTATAATTCAATTTATCCAGAGTTCAAGAATATCTAAATTGTCAACATGATCACCAATTGTGGAGTAAAATTCAAGATTAATATTCATGTATCAAAAATTAATTTGGACAGAAAAAAATTAATTTTTGTCGTGAATAGTACCCCATGAATAGTAATTTGTGAATAGTACCCCATAAATAGTACTTCATGAATAGTATCCCCGAGTGAATAATACCCGATTGAATAGTACCCCATAAATAATACTCTAACTGAATAGTATCCCGTAAATAATACCACGAGTGAATAGTACCCGGGTGAATAGTAAGAAATAATAACCCTTTTGAATAAGAAATAAATAACATCCCTTACCTTAGTAAAAGACTGGATACTGCAATAGTGAAGTAGCAGAATACTCTTCTTCTTCCTCTTTATAGCTTCCCTCTTTATAGTTGCTCTTGTGAGTCTTAGTGAATTGGTGAAAATGAAAAAAGAATGAGCTTTTATTTATAGAAAAATATAGTTTCAATAATTACACATTTAGGGGCTCGAATTATTACAGTATAGTACCTTCATCATTACCTCTATTTTTAATTTAGTCCATCAAGTATTATCAATCTTGCACAACCTCCCCTAATAGTACATGCATGTAAATCAATAGTTCCATACATGTGAACTAACAGTAATTTGCATGTGAACCAATTGCAATTAGTTGCTCATTTATCCGATTAATTGCTCGTTTGGTCAATAAAACTAGCCAATCACAGAAATACCTCCTTTGAGGGTAATTGGGTCATGGAAGAATTAAAGAAAACTAAATGAACAAACATCTTTAATCAACACGAACTTATTCATCATTAATATTATAACTCACAATATTTAACAACCAGATCATTCTCAGGAAAGAGGGGGCTTTCCGGTAAAGATTTCTCCTATGGCGTGCAATTAGGTGACCAAACCCCTTTCCTCGATTAAAACTTTCTAGACATAAATCAATAATGCAAATAATAATATGAATAACTTTTTCGTCTCAATTATTGATTTAATAATATAAAATATTGTGTAGATGATACTGTGACAATAATTGAATCAATAATATGAGAGATACTTGCAAAGAATTATCGTGACAATAATTGAATAAAACTGAGTGACTTGTCACGTAAGAATCAATAATCAAAGATACTGTACAATACCGTGTGCTACTATGCAACCACGCGTATTATTGTACTTTTACCACCGGGTATTTCAATAGTTTAACGGTAAAACTTTCGTCATTATTTTTATAAAAAGATATTTCTATCATTTTTTAACTACGATAATACTTCCGTTGTGGGGTCCACCAATGATTGTGTCGTCGTACAAAAATTCCCTGTTAAAATGAATATTTCCCGACCAATCGAATATTTTATGACAACTTGCTTACTTTGTAAAATTTTCACATATCCCCCTTAACTTTAACCTTTTATCAATTTAACTATTTACTAAATAGAATAATAATTATAAAAAAAATTGAATACTTTCATTTGATAAAATTTGTGGTCTTACCTCCCAACCCCCCCCCCCATGCCCACCTCCACCTCCTACTCCCCACCCCAACCCCAAAAATAATATTTACCGATTATGTATACACCCCCACTCCACCCCAACCCACCCCTATCCCTACCCCCATTCAAATATAAAAAATAATATTAATTCTGATTATGTATATACACCTCACCATCACCATCACCATCACCCTCACCCTCACCCTCACCATCACCAAAAAAATAATATTCAGTGATTATATATACCCACCCCACCACCACTCCAAAAAAAAATATTTACTGATTATGTATACAACCCCATCCCCACCCCCACCCCCCAAAAATGATATTTACTTATGATGTATACACTCACCCCCCCCCCCACCCCAAAAAAATATATATTGATTGATTATGTATACACCCCCACTCACCCATCCCCAACCCCACCATCTACCCTCCACCTCTACCCTTCCCCAAAAAATAATATTCAGGTTATTATATATACATCGCACCCCACCCGCCCACCCCAAACCCCCTCCCCCTCCTCGTCCCCAGTAAAAAATAATAATATTTAGTCTTTGTACTAGTAAGTTTTAATGTTTCAGTAATAATAACAGAAATTGCAGTATATTATGGTCATTTAAAAAAAAGGTTGAGGTTAACTTTGACAAGCAATTTTTAATCTCAAATGGTAGGGATTATAATAACATGTAGAACATGATATTAAATAATTCCACATCTTAAGCTATTTTATAATTCTAGGACTTATAGTCCCAAACTCAAATTTAAAAATAAACAAGACACTTGGGATTAATAGTCCTATTCCAAGTGTAATACTTACAAACAACATAGCCTTAATGATTATGTATATATGATATATCTAATAACAATTTATTTAATTGAATCATAATAAAAGTTTAAAATTTAAAATATGGGTCGTCCTATATTTGAACCATAACTATATTGTTCTAACCCACACAACCCATATTAAAAATAGTTAATATGGTTTTAATTCTTAAATGGAACCATAACCATATTTTGTGAATCAAAACCAACCCATAACCATATTTTGTCAGGTCTAATATAGGGTGTGACGCCCCCAGAATAGGTATACATCACCCATTCTGAGTCGCCAAATATATGGTACAGAAATAATTACAACATCATTATTACAATTGTCGTGCAAAATACGACAACACATATACTGTGAGTTTAAATACAAATATTGTCTTCTAGAAAATATCCACACTCAAATAAGTCTTCATTACAATTATTGATACACTATTTTACAAAATAGTGAGGACTACTAAAATAACTATCTTGAACCATCACTCCATACCCCGGCTAGTTCCTGCTAAATTCTCACCTCCTGAGAAGAAAAATGGAACAAAAAGAAAAATGGTGAGCTCAACTAGCCCAGTAAAGAATATTATGACTAAGATAATGTACAATAAATTATCCTTAGTTTGTAACAGGGAAAAATCTGATAGAATATAATAGACAACAAGTTTTAGATCAACAACTGCAGCAAAAACAACAATTCATTAGAAGAGTTAATTAGAGAATGAAATCTACTATCATCTATGAATTTAAAAGTCCATCATCAATATTTTATCCCTGTAACATCAATCAATATACATCTTGAATCAAATATTCATCTTTGCATTATGAGCCAAAGATATTCATTTGTATCACCAGTTGGTCATGTTCATCTCAACACCTATTCATCTTTGCACTACGGGCCAAAGATATTCATCAGGTAATCATTCATTTTTGCACTACAGGCCAAATATATTCAGTTATATCATCATTTAGGACTGAGGATGATGAAAAATATTTTTAAGAAACGAATCCAATGAGACAAAAGAACAAAGATTAGGGATTCGTACTTTAGATAATTCAAGTTTAAAACACTCCATAATAAACCATAGTTGAGTAAAATTCAAGAATGAAGATCAAAACATAGATACAATCAAAGATAGTAACCATAATAGACATCTTGGACAAGAAGAGAAAATTTCATTTTTTGATGAATAGTGTCGTATTCGTTAATAGTGCCGTATACGTGAATAGTAACCCCAACACAAAAAAGGTAGAAATTCCATAATAAAATTCATACCAATATTTTGGTATAATGATATTGAAAGAAATAATATCATTTACGAAGAAAATAACATCCCTTACCTCAAAAGAACAGCACTTCTGACTGAAATATCAAATGTAATATTAAAGGAAACTTGTACTGAATAGAAACTCTCAAAGTATCTAAATACTCACAAAAATATGCTAGATAATATAGAGAGAGAAAACTTATGTTTCTGGTGTAATTTTCAATTCTAACCTAAGCACCTATTTATAGGAAAATGCCAGAACGCCAAAGTAGACTAAATTGATAAAATAATAATTTTTTTTCTCTTCTACGCACACTCCTTTTGAACAAGCTGAGCATGCCATCTTTGAAAATTTCTTAGCACATTTTTCACAAAAAACAAAAGTGGAGCCCACCCATATTTTTAATAAAAAATATTTATTTTCAAAATTTTAGTAATTCATAATAAATAGCTCTTTTATTAGAAAAATACGAATTTTATATCCATTCCATAGGAAATTAAATTCTCTACAACTTGTAGAAGAAAGTTTTTCCAAATTCCAAAATGCGAAAAAGACCAAAATCCATATACGGATGATTTTTAATACCTCCATTCCCACAAAATACTAATAAAATATCTCAGCATTAATTTCTTCATTTATATCCACATAAAATAAATATTTCTCTATCCATCATTTATATCCACATAAAATAAATATTTTCTTATCATATAAATCAATAATTAATTATTCACAAATAATATTATAGAATCACAATTATGACAACCAGGTCGTTCCTAGGAAAGAGGGGGCTTTTCGATAAGAATTTTGCCTTACTGGCACGCAATTAGATGACCAAATCCTTTTTCCTTAGACAGAACTTCCTTAGACATTACCAATAATGTTATCTAATAATATTATTCAAATAATATGAATTATTGATCTGATAATGGAAATATTGTGCAGTGATAATTATTGAAACAATAATAATGTAAAATATCAACATAGAAATTATTGAATCAATTAAATATGATATTGAACAGTAATTACTGTAATAATTATTGAGTAGTGCATTCTTACATAAGAATCAATAATCCAAAAATACTGTGCAATACCGTGTGCTACTATGCAACCACGCGTATTACTATACTTTAACCACTGGGTATTCCAACAGTGTTAACGGTAACAACTACGCCATTATTTATAAAAACTCAAACTTGTCGTTTTCTTCATCCGACCATTTTTTACGTTATGGGGCCCTAAATAGTTCTGGCTGTCAGCATTTAATATTCCTCGACAAAGAAGAATATTTCACGACCAAACGAATATTCCCAAACAACAATAAATATTTTATAACCACTTGCTTATTTTGCAAAATTTGCACATTTCACCCATAACCAAAGCATTATATCAAATTAACTCCTTATTATTTTAAGATAATAAATAGAGAAAATTCAATTTTATTTATAAAAAGTTGGGGTCTTACAACCTCCTCTCCTTATGAAATTTTGTCCTCGAAATTGACGTACGTACCTTGTGTTTCGAAAAGGTGAGGGTACCTTGCTTTTATTTCCGATTTTAACTCTCAGGTCATTTCCTCAATAACATGGTTCCTCCACAAAACCTTGACTTGTGGTATAACCTTTGTTCGTAGGACATGCTCTTTCCTATCCAAGATCTTTACAAGTACCTCCTCGTACGTTAAATCTTCGACTATCTCGTCTGGTTCTAACGCAATAATGTGGTTTGGGTCTTTCACATATTTACGAAGCATAGATATGTGAAAAACATTATGAACACGAGACATGCTTGGAGGTAATGCGAGTCTATAGGCCACATTTCCTATTCGGTCAAGAATCTCAAATGGACCAACAAATCGTGGATTGAGCTTTCCCCTCTTCCTGAATATTGTAACTCCCTTCCATGGAGCAATACGTAACAGTACATGATCTCCAATACTAAATTCCACGTCCTTTCGATGAAGATCAGCATAACTCTTTTGTCGATCTTGTGAGATCTTTATACGTTGCCGGATCATTTGGATCTTTTCTGTAGTCATGCGTACCAATTCAGGTCCCAACAACGTTGCTTCACCTACCTCATCCCAACATACTGGAGAACAACACTTTCGTCCATATAACGCCTCAAATGGAGCAATACGTAATAGTACATGATCTCCAATATTAAATTCCACCTCCTTTCGATGAAGATTCGCATAACTCTTTTGTCGATCCTGTGCTGTTTGTATACGTTGTCGAATCGTTTGGATCTTTTCTGTAGTTATGCATACCAATTATGGTCCCAACAACGTTGCTTCACCCACCTCGTTCCAGCATACTGGAGAACGACACTTTCGTCCATGCAACACCTCTAATGGAGCCATGCCTATACTTGCTTGATAACTGTTGTTGTAGTAGAATTCCACCAATGGCAAGTACTTATCCCAACTCCCTTTGAAATCTAGGACACAGAGTCTTAATAGATCTTCAAGAGTTTGAATAGTCATTTCCGATCGCCTGTCCGTTTAAGGATGGTATGCCGAACTGAATCATAAATCCATGCCCATAGCTTTCTGCAAGCTAACCCAAAATCGTGAAGTAAATCTTGGGTCACGATCCAAAACTATGGATACTGGCATGCCATGTAATCTCACAATCTCATTTACGTACATACGAGCAAGACGTTCAAGGGAATAAGTCTCACGTATAGGCAAGAAATGAGCAGACTTGGTTAATCTATCAACAATAACCCAAATAGCATTTATGCCTTGAGAAACCGTGGGAAGACCCGTAATGAAATCCATGGTAATGTGTTCCCACTTCTATTTTGGAATCTCAAGTGGTTGCAATGGACCCTTAGGCATTTGATGCTCTGCCTTTACACGTTGACAAGTTAAACACCTCGAGATAAACTCCGCGATCTCTCTCTTCATATTGCTCCATCAAAATGTATGTTAAAGATCATGATACATTTTGGTACTCCCAGGATGGATTTCAAATGGTGTGTTGTGTGCCTCCATCATGATTCTATGCTTCAAGTCAGAATCGTTATGAATGCAAAGTCTGGAGTTGACTCAAAGTATTCCTTCTTCATCGATTCTTGCTTCTGGAATAACACCTTTTTGTACTTTCTTCTTCATACGCATCAGCTCTGGGTCTGTGGCTTGAGCAGCTTTAACTTTATCGATTAAAGTCGGTTCTACTTGTATGTTTGATATCATCACGTGGGTACTTGGAGCCTTTAACTCTATCTTCATCCTTTGTAAGTCGTACAAGATGGGTCTTTGTGTTAACAACATCGCACTCGTACCCGCATACGATCTTCTACTCAATGCGTCAGCTATAACGTTTACTTTTCCAGGATGATATTGAATGCTATGGTCGTAATCTTTCAACAACTCAAACCAATGTCGTTTCCGCATGTTGAGTTCCTTTTGGGTGAAGAAATATTTGAGGCTTTTATGATCCCAGATAAATCTCCACTTTCTTCCCATACGTGTAGTGTCTCCAGATTTTCAACGTTAAAACGATCACGCTAACCCGGATCATGAGTAAGATAATTTCTCTCATATTCTTTTTAAGTTGTCGTGAGGCATAGGCTATGACTTTCCCATGTTGCATGAGAACACATCCTAACCCTTTGCTCAAGCATCGTCAGAGATAACAAATCCATCCGAACCGGATGATATTGTCGTAACAAGTGCCAAATGAGTCTCCTCTTAAGCTCTTGGAAACTCTTCTCGCATTCCTTGCTTCATACAAATTTTGTATCTTTTCGAGTCATTTGAGTTAACGGAGTAGCGATTCAAAAAAATCCTTCCACTAATCTCCGATAATAACCAGCTAAGCCCGTAAAGTTTACGACTTTGATTCATCGACTTTGGTTGCTCCCAACTTTGTATTGCTTCAATCTTCGCTTCGTCAACAGATACTCCATGTTTTGACACCACGTGCCCAAGGAATGCTACTTCCTTAAGCCGTAACTCGCATTTCTTCAGCTTGGCATATAGCTTGTTGTCACGAAGCCTTTGAAGTACTAGCTTTAAATGGTGCTTATGATCTTCACGACTTTTGGAATAGATGAGGATGTCATCAATAAAGACAACAATGAACTGATCCAAATATTCCTTGAACACAGGGTTCATAATATCCATGAAAATAGCAGGAGCATTAGTCAATCCAAAAGACATGTTTAAGAATTCATAATGCCCGTACCGAGTTTTGAAGGCAGTCTTTAGAATATTCTCAATTTTAATCTTCAGCTGATGATATCCAGAACGAAGATTGATCTTTAAAAAGAATTGTGCTCCTTGTAACTGGTCGAACAGGTCATCAATGCGAGGTAGCGGATACCTATTCTTGATGGTGACATGGTTCAATTCCCAGTAGTCAATACTAAGTTTCATACTCTCGTCTTTCTTCTTTACGAATAAAACAGGAACACCCCAAGGAGATGTACTAGGACGAATGAAACTGATGTCTAACAACTCCTGTAGTTGGACCTTTAACTCCTGAAGTTCAATAGGAGACATTCAATATGGGGTTTTAGAAATGGGCTTTGTACCCGGTTTAAGGTCAATAAAGAATTCAACTTCACGTTCTGGGGGTAGACCAGGAAGTTCTTCAGGAAATACGTCAGGAAATTCACTAACAACAGAAATATTATTCAAATCTGACGTATTTTTGTTCAAGTCCATAACATGGCTTAGAAAGCTTGACATCAATTTTTTAATAAACAAATAGCTTTATGGCTTGAAATGACACTGATTGACTTTAGTGGTTTGGTTGCTTGAATTTGTAGAACAGGTTGGTTAGGAATATGAAAACTAACAACCTTACGAAAATAATCAATTTTGGCATGATGAGTAGTTAACTAATCAATCCCTAAAATCACATCAAATGCAAGTATCTTTAAATAGATAAGATCAACAGGTAATGTGATGGTGCCAACTTGGATCAAGCAAGATTTATAAACAGTGGATGTAATAAAAGTTTCTCCTAACAGAGTTTCCACAGATAAGTCAAAGTCTAATTTCTCCAGAGTCAAGTTTAAACGTTGAGCACAAGTAGGAAAGATAAAAGAATGGGTAGAACCGGTATCTAGTAATGTATAAACTTCATAAGAGTTTAAGAATAGCTTACCCATGATCACCTCGTTCGGGTTTCTCGCGTTTTGGCCAGTCACGACAAACACTCTCCCTTGAACCACTAACTTTGTTTTGTCTGTAGTCGCCTTTGTGCCACTGTCCATCCACTTGACTTCGACTTCACTAATGGACAAAAATCGGGCTATATGAATGACATCTTTTCCACAATGAAACACACCTTGGAAGGCTATGGCAGTTTGGACTTATGTGTCCCTCCTCTCCGTGATCAGAAGATCTAACCCGTGATCGTTTCTCCTTCCCTAGAATTAGTTATTGGTGTTGTCGGTCGATGTCTTGATGTCTTCCGCCATCATTGTTGAATCTCCTCTTTTTAAAATTCCCACTTGACTCGCCTCTCCTATTATCATGGCCACGATTACCACCAAAGTTGTTGCCGCTTTTGTCCCAGATTTTTCCTCCCTCATTGGTTATCATTGCTTCTAATGATCGTTGCCACCCCAGATGACCTCGGTTGTGGTCCCCGGTTGAACATACTCATTATCTCGCTTTCTAATAATTGAGCCATTAACAACATCCGAATATAGAGAAAATTTTGAGAGATAAGGTATCGATTTAATTTTAGGTTTTAGACCTCTCAAAACATCCGCGATCATTCGCTCCTCATTCTCTACCAAATGATGTGCAAACCAGGATAACTTCGCTGAACTTCGCCTCAGATCGACATCGCCATATTGTTTTCGTTTCATCTAATAAACTCTACCTCCTTCATATATTTAATACTTTCGTAAAAGTACTTGTCATTGAGCGCTTTTTGAAATGTTTCCCAAGACATGTTGAAAAGTGCAATTTGGCCGGGTACACTTCATAGATTCCCACCAATAATCGCTTCACCACGGAACATAAAAGGTGGCGAATGGAACCTTCTATTCCTCTATGCATCCCAAAACATCGAATATCTTGGTAATTTGCTTGACCCACGTTTTCGCCTTAATCGGATCCGGCTTTCCCCAGAACTCTGGTGGTCTCAACTCTTTAAACTGTCTGGCTGTAACAAACCGCGCGTTGCTATCATTTCCACCCGTATTTTGTACACGAGTCTCCTCATCTGATTTTGCATGAACTGCAAAAAGCTTCTAAACATCCCATCATTCATCGTTTGTTCGGTAGTGTTGTTACAGGAGGAATATTGCCTTCCTCTTGCACATTCTCCTGGTTGGTGATTAAAGGTGACTCCACGGTCTCATACACTCCATTGTTAACGTTCTCAGCTGCCATTCTCAAATACTGCCACAAAACAAGGGTTAATTAAAGAAATTGACATACCATATAATACCCCTATATTCTGACCGACCAACAAATAAGCTTAGGTAGAACACACTAGCGAAGGATTTACTCGTCTCTCCCCTCCTAGTTCTATTCCCCGATCTTCGCCAGAGACCATATCCCTAAGCTCTGATACCAACTGTGACGCCCCCAAAATAGGTATACATCACTCATTCTGAGTCGTCAAATATATGGTACAGAAATAATTACAACATCATTATTATAATTGTCGTGCAAAATACAACAACACATATACTGTAAGTTTAAATACAAATATTGTCTTCTAGATAATATCCACACTCAAATAAGTCCTCATTACAATTATTGATATACTATTTTACAAAATAGTGAGGACTACTAAAATAACTATTTTGAACCATCACTCCATACCCCGGCTAGTTCCTGCTAAATTCTCACCTCCTGAGAAGAAAAATGGAACACAAAAAAAAAGAGTGAGCTCAACTAACCCAGTAAAGAATATTATGACTAAGATAATGTACAACAAATTATCCTTAGTCTACAACAGGGAAAAATCCGATAAAATATAATAGACAACAAGTTTTAGATCAACAACTGCAGCGGAAACAACAATTCATTAAAAGAGTTAAGTAGAGAATGAAATTTACTATCATCTATGAATTTAAAAGTCCATCATCAATATTTTACCCCTGTAACATTAATCAATATACATCTTGAATCAAATATTCATCTTTACACTACGGGCCAAAGATATTCATTTGTATCACCAGTTGGTCATGTTCATCTCAACACTTTGCACTACGGGCCAAAGATATTCATCAGATAGTCATTCATCTTTTCACTACAGTCCAAAGATATTCAGTTATATCATCATTTAGGACTGAGGATAATGAAAAATATTTTTAAGAAACGAATCCAGTGAGACAAAAGAACAAAAAAATTAGGGATTCGTACTTTAGATAATTCAAGTTCAAAACACTCCATAATAAACCATAGTGGAGTAAAATTCAAGAATGAAGATCAAAACATGGATACAATAAAAGATAGTAACCATAATAGACATCTTGGACAAGTAGAAAAAATTTTATTTTTTGGTGAATAGTATCGTATTCGTGAATAGTGTCGTATACGTGAATAGTAACCCTGACACAAAAAGGTAGAAATTCCACAATAAAATTCATACCAATATTTTGGCATAATGATATTGAAAGAAATAATATCATTTACGAAGAAAATAACATCCCTTACCTCAAAAGAAGAACACTTCTGACTGAAATATCGGATGTAATACTGAAGGAAACTTGCACTGAATAGCAACTCTCAAAGTATCTAAATACTCACAAAAATATGCTCAATAATATAGAGAGAAAAAACTTATATTTCTGGTGTGATTTTTAATTCTAACCTAAGCACCTATTTATAGGAAAATGTGAACGCCAAAGCAGACTAAATTAATAAAATAATATTTTTTTCTCTTCTACGCACACTCCTTTTGAACAAGCTGAGCATGCCATCTTTGAAAAATTCTCAGCACGTGTTTTCACAAAAAACAAAAGTGGGGCCCACCTATATTTTTAATAAAAAATATTTATTTTCGAAACTTCAGTATTTCATAATAAATAGCCCTTTTATCAGAAAAATACAAATTTTATGTCTATTCCATAGAAAATTAAATTCTCTACAATTTTGTAGAAGAAAGTTTTTTCAAATTCCAAACAGAAAAAAACCGAAATCCACATACGGATGATTTTTAATACCTCTATTCTGACAAAATACTGATAAAATACCTCAGCATTAATTCCTTCATTTATATCCACACAAAATAAATATTCCTATATCCATCATTTATATCCACATAAAATAAATATTTCCTTATCATATAAATTAATAATTAATTATTCACTAATAATATTACAAAATCACAATTATGACAACCAGGTCGTTCCTAGGAAAGAGAGATCTTTTCAATAAGAATTTCTCCTTACTGACGCACAATTAGATGACCAAACCCCTTTCCTGTATGTAACTTCCTTAGACATCGCTAATAATGCTATCTAATAATATTATTCAAATAATATGAATTATTGATTTGATAATGGAAATATTATGCAATGACAATTATTGAAATAACAATAATATAAAATATCAACATAGCAATTATTAAATCAATAAAATAAGATATTGAACAAAGAATTATCGTAACAATTATTGAGTAGTGCATTCTTACGTAAGAATCAATAATTCAAAAATATCAGGCAATACCATGTTATCGCGGCAAACCACGCCAGACATTATATTTTTAACCAACCGGTATTCCAACAATGTTAACGATAACAACTACGTGTTATTTATAAAAAACTCAAACTTGTCGCTTTTCTTCATCCTCTTGTTTTTCCGTTATGGGGTCCACAAATGGATCTTGTGAGTCGCATTTAATATTCCCCGATAGCAAGAATATTCCACCACCAAAACTAATATTCCCGACAACAATGAATATTTTATAACCACTTGCTTATTTTGTAAATTTTGCACATTTCACCCATAACCAAAAAATATTATATCAAATTAATCGCTTATTATTTCAAGATAATGAATAGAGAAAATTCAATTTTATTTATAAAAAGTAGGGGTCTTACATAGGTACGTACTCATCCGTGACAACCCATGATACTAAACGGGTGTTTAATAAAATTAAATGATATAGTTCTAAATATTTAAGTAATCTGAATTAGCTAAATGAAGCAAAATTCTAAATACTAAATGAAAAAGTTGTTTGATAATTGATATGTCAAAATATATGAATAACAATTTTTTATTATTTTACCCATATGAAAAAATTCAAAAGCTGTTGTAAATTTATTTAATATTACTTAATATAATAGTTAATATTGTAAAAAAATTAAATATAAAATACTTCATTCAAGCAAATTATTTAATTTGCAAAAAATTATACTTGGTCATTCAGCCAAAAATCTAATCGATTTAATCATTCAAACGATTTTTATTCAAAATAAACGCACTGATTGACTGACCAATTTAATCATTCAATTTTAAACAAACACCCCCTAACCCTTGATCTCAATATTAATTAATTCAAATTATCACATTTTTCCCCTTATTGCTATAAGGTGTGTAGCGATAGTTATATCCCTTCTAGGGACACAATAAAATACTAAAATAGCCATAATGCCCTTATGTCCCACTGTTTGTCACTACAAGTTCTAACGCCAGTGTCGTTTTATGGTACTAGCTCAGTGAGATTTGCATTATTTTGCATTCAATACTTTTCCTATCTTAATTAAGTATGCCTATTTTGTGACTATATTGGGAACCCACGTCATTATTATAATTCCATTTTTAAACATTGTTTATTTTCCCAAATTATTCGATGGGATCCATAACATTATAAAGAATAACTACCACTACTACCTCCGTTTTAATTATAAGATTATTATTCTCTCTTAAAAGTTAATTTAAAATATTTACAAATTAAAAATTAAGATAATTTATTAAAAAATAAAATAATAAACCTTACAAAAATCCCGTTATATATTGTTAAAATTTTCTGTTGACTTAAGATTGTACATGGAATTGATTAAAAGATTATAAGATCATTAAAATATTACCAACAATAGTTATCAATATAATTAACAACAAAAAAATAAATATATAAAAAGTTGCAAAACATATCATTTTCATTTTACAATTAATAATTTTAAAATAGTTCATAATATTCATCATTGTATTGACTAAAATTAAAAAATATATCAAATTTAAACTTAAAAATGTTTTAAAATGACTTTAAAAAATCAGTAATAATCTTATATTTTATATTTTAGAATATATGGAGTATTATTTTAACTTCAATACCAGACACTACCCTCCATTATAGTGACAAATCCATGCAAAAAATACATCGGTATGAAGCGATTTCGTCTCGATTAACGCGTAAACTGATTCGAAAATAAATTTACCGTTCAACTAAAAAAAATTGTAGAGCAGTGTATGGTGCCTGGAAAATACTGGACACCCAACGCACTAAAAAACAGTAGAAGCCCCTGCTCATTTTTTTCTTGTACATCAATAGTATTTCTAACTTGAGCAAAGCATAGGTAGGTCACAAGTCCAATTAAGTTCTTGCCTATATTTAGGTATGATAAAATATGGTTATGGGTTGATTTTGATTTTTAAAATATGGTTATGATTCCATTTAAAAATTAAAATTATATTAACCATTTTTAATATGGGTTGTATGGGTTGGAACCATATGGTTATGGTTCAAAACCATATTAATCATATTAACTATTTTAAGATATTTTGACTTTTAAACATAACTTTTGAAAAATGAAATTGTGTCCGTCACAATTAAATTAATTAAGTAATAATATGATATAAAATTATTAATATAAATAATAAAATGCTAAAAACTATACTAAAAACAAGTAGGATCGGATTTTTAAAAAAAAATAATTACAAAATCGTACAACATACGTAAAGGAATAAATTTTAATCAAAACGTCTTATTTGATTAGATTAAATTTTAATCAATTTACTAAAAACAAGTAGGGCTTAATTTACTAAAAATTATAAATTGATTTTGATTACGTATATTAAGTAATCAAAATTGAGAAATCAAATTGATTTTGTAATTATTAATAACTAGTTGATTGCACGGCTAGTTTGTTTTTCGATTGTATAATTTTCTAAAATTAGAATGAGAAAAAATTCATAATAATAATATTTTTTCATATAATTTTTTGATTTTTTTTTGCATGGCATAGCAATTACATGTATAAATATGTTGCTATTGCTATTTTATTACTTCCACAGTTCCACTTTTATTGCTTCGATCTTTGTTTGTAGCGTAACAATAGTTTCTTCGATCCTTGCATTCTTGGCATATCCATAACCACCATTGTCACTACTGCTATCATCACTTATTTCAATAATTTGGCCTTTGTTCTTCCCTTTATTTTTTGTTGGTATAGATCTGCAAATAAATGAAAACACATAAATTTTTAAAAATAACATGCAAAATAGGAAGAATATATTAGATAAAAAAATAAACTAATAGTTGTTGCTCAATTTTCTGAATCTTCTCTTTCATGGCTTCGATCTTTGTTTGTAGCGTAAAATTAATTTCTTCGATAATTGCATTCTTGGCATATCCATAACCGCCATTATCACTATTGCTATCATCGCTTATTTCAATAATTTGGCGTTTGTTCTACCCTTTATTTTTTGTGTGGTATAGATCTGCAAATAAATGAAAACACATAAAATTTTAAAAATAACATGCAAAATAGGAAGAATATATTAGTTAAAAAAACAAACTAATTACTTTACGATATCCATTATTTAGTATTTTGTATGATATTGTTTGTGTATTGGATTTTTTGTTTATGTGATAGTAGTATTTATAGGTGTTTTATATTTAATGAGTATTTATTTTTTTGTCATCAATTTCTTATCTCATTATATGTTACCAATTTTAATATTTATGGCTATAGTAAGTGTTGTCTTATGGATTGTCTATTATCCGTTATATGTTACCAATTTTAATATTTTATGGCTATAGTGAGTGTTGTCTTTTGAATTGTCTATTGATTTAACTTTGTATCTTAATTGTAATGCAATGTTGTATAGCATGAATCCGTGTAGCAGTTTTGAAGGTGAAAGAAAAAGAAAAACTATTGAATTGGAAGAGACGACTAAATTAATGGTTTTCTGTTATGTATTAATGGTTAATATTATGTATTAATGGCTAATATCAATTGTATATGAAATTTCAATTGATTAAAATTGAGTTGTATGTGGGATTTCATTTGATTAAAATTGGGTGTGTTAATTAATTAATTGATTTGAAATTAATTGAGTTTATTGAGTTTCTGTTGGAAATCAAATTGGAAGACAGATTAATTACTTGATTTTTAACAGCCAGATTAATTAATTGATTTAAAATTGATTTGAAATTGATTGAGTTGGAGGATAGGCTATGAAATTAATTGAGTTTCTGTTGAAAATCAAATTGGAAGATAAATTAATTAATTGATTTTTAACTATGTTAAAAATCAAATTGATTTCAATTGATTAAAATTGAGTGTGTTTAGAAGCCAGATTAATTAATTGATTTGAAATTGATCGAGTTGGAGGATAGACTCGTGATGTATTTATATATAAGGATTGATTTACCAACTTGTATTTAGTAAATTGAGAAAAAAAAATACAATTTGATTTTTATTACATTATATTATAAATTGATTAATCTACTTGGAATTAATTGATTTTGAAATTTTCAAAACGTACATTAATCTTAATCAATTTTAAGTTTTAAAATTTCTCAAATTTCAAAATATCAAATAAGACTTTTAATGACAAAGAAAAGTATTACTTTATTATTTTTTAAAAAAATTCAGCCCTACTTGTTTTTAGTAAATTTGATTGAGTCCTACTATGTAAATTACAACATACATAAAGCCCTAGATCGTCGAATTCAAAATTCTAAACAGTGAAATTGGAAAAACTAAATGACGATTTGATGATAGTAACAAATTAAAACCCATACATAGACAATAACTCACCTGTTCAAAACTATGGGTTGAAAAATGAAATGGAATATGGGTTAAAAAATGATTAACCGGTTAACTAATTATATTTGTTTTAAAAAATATGGATCCAAACTTTAACTAACCTGAATAAATAAAAATGGTTAACCAACTCATTTGATTCCAATTAATATGATTTGACCCAACAGTTAACTAACTATATTGTCAGGTTTACCTATATTATTAATTCGAGGTGGGGGCCTGTAAATCACAGTGCTTGAAGGGATTACTAATGTCAAAATACTTGGTCACAAGACTAATACTACTAGAAACAAAAGAGACACTATTAGGGGTGGGCAAATGGTTCGATTTTTTTGATTTTTGGACGAACTAGACCGGTCCGAACGGGTTTGTTCGCTATAAATGTAAACCGGTTCAGTTCGGTGCAAAAAAACCGATATATACCGATTTTTCGGTATCGATTTCGGTCCGACACTATTATGGTTCGGTATAAACCAAACCGGACCGGTATATACCGATTTTCTAATTTTTTATTATTATTAATAATTTAATAATAATAATAATAATAATAATAATATTAATAAAAATAATATTATTAATAATAAAAATAATAATTATATTAATTTTCGGTAAAAAATATCGGCAAGAACCTAAGATCATTGTCTTTCTAAGATATTCGTTCAATGCACCGATACCAAAATTTGAGTAATTTGATCTTGGGTTTCGGTTTGGCATCGCATCGATTCGCCGAATTTTTTTAGGTTCATTCACCCCTTTAGACACTATAGTCTACAATTAAAGTTGTGGAATTATTGGAACATTTACACTCAATTTTGACTTTCTATACAACAAGAAGCTGGCTAAACCTGTGATTGGTGGCCCACCGCCGACCATCGCCACTGCCGTTGACCACCAGCGTCCTATATACAAGATTTCCGATGAGTTCAACTTATTCGCGTCTCAAAAAAGCTGTCACTTCAAATAATTAGTGCCATTTACAACAACTTTAAGCAATTAGCACATGCTGCTCCTCCAATTGAAGGTAATCAGAGACTCTTGCCTAGTTTTCTTGACAAGTAATGTCCCGAATTAGTTGTCCCTTTTCAATATTTTGGAGTATTAAGTTAAATTTAAATCGCCAGGATTATGTGTATTTTTTGAAGTCTGCATTTAGCCTTTATTTTGAAATAAATTCAACTAAAATTGTACTATTTAATGGAGAATGGGGATATGGATATATTAATAAAGAAAGGATAATATTTAGGAACTTTAGTTAAGAACTCTTCTATGCCACGCGAACATGAAAATTGAAGATGAGAAATTTTCAATTTCACTTATTTATATTTTTTAAACACTCTTGTTAAATTATCATGTCTGCATAGAATTTTTCCTATAGCTAAACTGTGCACCACCATGAAAATTTCTTGAAAAGTACATAAAAACAAAAAAATATGACTAGTCATTTGAGAAATGACAAAAAGTCCTTGAAAAATTCACCGTCACATAGTTCCATATTAAAATAACAACAAAATAAAATAAAATAGTTTACAGTCCCTTGCTTTTCTGTATATTATTCCAAATTTTTTCCTAGTCCCAGGTGAATGTAATCCACAAAAAACCATATACTGGAATCTATATATAGTGGAGGACCATACCAAAATAAATGCTTGTCTCATCCCTATAGCATGGGTAGGGGTTAGTATACCTCACTGATTAGTGAAAGCATCATATCATGAAATCATGGACCACTACTCAGTCTTTCCAGTTTTTGTTCAAGGATCAAACTAAGAATGCAATCAAAACAAATAACAATATTTATTAAAATAGATAGGTAGTCAAAAAAATCATTACTCAGAAGTCAGAACAAGATAAAAGCAGACTCACAAGCTCTAAGCTAGCACCCTTTTATTAATGGAAATAATAGGTTCATTTTACAACACTTGTTTTTTTCCTTCATTTTCTAAAACTGTTTTCAGAGTTATTTTTGGAAATTTACTAAACAGGAAAAAACAAGTTAAAAAGTGTCCAATCTCAGAACGAGTCTCATTTGACTTTTGACTTTCTTTTAAAGTTTTCCATAAACTTTGGACCTAAAGGTTTGTTAGTGACAAACCTTGATATGATAAAAGAAAGCCAACGGTTAAATGAGACTATCATTTTAAAATGGAGGAAATACATAACTGAAGCTTTAATACAATTTAATACAATTTAGCTCAAAATTCACTCCCATTTCAGATTTATCTATATATGTTCTGGTTATGCCCTCTTCAATCATCGAGCACATGCCGCCACATTTGTATCCATACAATGCTTTACCAATCAGACAAGGGATCAAAGGCCAAGTATATCTCTCTTATTTCACACTATGTTTCTCTATTTTGACAATATAGCCATTTTGGACAAGTTGAGGATATATAATACTAAACAACAAGTTCTAAAGCCAGCCTACCAAATATGCTTTCCTCCAGTGCCTATGCAACTAGAACATACTCAAATCTTAAACAAATATAGAGTCGGAAGCCTAGTTTATAAAAACCTTGACTCGGGATTCTAAGCCTCGAAGTAGTAACTCAATGCCTAGTTTCAAAATAGTGTCTCCTCGTTCCTAATCAATTTGTGCACCACAATTAATTTAAAGATGCATCACTAAAATGCTCACAAAATTAATCTGGAACACCATCAAATCTAAGTCGAGAATTCGTTTCAACTCCACATGTATGTTTAGCATACGCTTCTCACAAGCCCGGATAAAGGAATGGGGTACCGTTAGGTTGACCTATAAAACTAGTTATTTTACTATTAGATGAATCCTAATAATAGACCAAAACAATTCATCTAACCAGCCCCAACTATTTTGGGAATAGGGATTGGTTTTGTTGAGTTTGAAATCTTAGTTTTCTTTCTTGTTGAGACACTATATTTCCGGTCATAAATCTATATTTCTTGTATAAGATTTACCATCTAAGATCATACCTCATCATATAGGATGCCCAATTTTGCCAAAGATCCATTATTTTACATAAAAGTTCTTATGCTAATCTTAGTAGCTAGAAATTATGATCATTACTAAATACAGAATTTTAAAGCTTACAAGTCTCATGCATTGACTGCTAACACAGAAAGACCTAACATTAAAGAGTTTTAAATAAATTAATATGCTATGAAGACTGCTAAAGCATCAAATTCTTATTTCAATTATATTCCTTACATACATAGTTTAAAGGCAAGATATTAAGAAGTTGCTTACACCAGAAGATTGAATGAAATAGCATCAACAATTTAGCACAGGATGACTGTGACCCGGGCAAGAACTTCTAAGATTATAAAGCTCAATGTTCTAAAAGGCGCTAGGCGGGAGGCGGGCGACCGGAGGGGGCCTAGCGCCTAGGGGGCCTGGGCGGGGCCTAGGCGGGATTTTTTATTTTAAGCTAATTTTAATATTTTATCTTACATTTATCCAAACAAAACAATAATATAAAGCAAAACAACTTATAATAAAGATAATAAAGGCCTTTGCTTAAAGTTTAAACACATATCCATATTGTTAATGTCAAAGTTCAAACATAAACAAGCAATTGTTCAAAGTTCAAACATATTTTTAACGTATTAGTTTTATTCATAAACAAGATAGCTATTAAATAATAAAATTGCAATTGTTCAAAGTTCAAACATATTTTTAACGTATTAGTTTTATTCATAAACAAAATAGCTATTAAATAATAAAATTTAAAATTTCAAGAATTTAATTCAATATTAAAATAAACGAAACAACGAAACATAAATTTATGAATTATATTGAATTAAACTAAATTTTATAAATGTATCATCATTTATATAATTTAAAGTTGGTACAAGTTCAAAAAATTACAACTATAATAAAATTATCCATTTTGACTTAATATTGTTCACTTCTTGTTATGATTTGATATGCTACAATATGTATTATGAATATGGTAAATCATTAGAAAAATATATATATCAAGATCTGATTTGGGTAGTTATTAAAATAAAATAAAAAAACTCTCCGCCTAGACCCTGCCTAATTTCCTAGAGGGATTTTTTTGCCGTCTTAGGCTTAGGTGAGGTGTCAGGGGGCCTAGCACCTAGGCGGGGCGCTAAGGGGGGGCCTAGCGCCTAGGCGGGGCCTAGGCAGACCTAGGCGAGGATTTTTAGAACACTGATAAAGCTTACATAAACTGATATGCAAGCTTCAACAAGGACACAAGAATCAAGAACTTATTTCCCCAGATGGAAAAAATAGAATACAAAAGGGGAGGACAAGAAGTCACCAAAGAAAAACAACACTGCCAAAATACAAAGTCGCTAAAAAATGACAACCTGCCAACCTTTTTGCAAATTCAAAATAAATACACTGCCAAGGTCGAGCCTGAAAGAGAAGCAAAATTAAACTGATATGGAAGACAACTACAGGCAAAAAAGATGTCCACTAATTGAACTGAAAATAAATAACGTTCTCCCACTTAACTTACAAGTTACTGTGTCCCTCAAAAGAACAAAAAGGAAAACCCAATGCAAAAGACAATCGTTAAAGAAAATGGTAGAATATAACAGAAGATAACAGAAGGGGGGCGGAGAATATTCCAGTATATCGTTACAGAAGATAACAGATACTGATGTCACATTGACCAGCTACTGTAAGGGGGGGGAGAATATCTGTCACATTGACCAGCTACTAAAGAAGGGGGCGGGGTGTTTAGAGCAAACAAAGAAGTTACTGTCAAAGTGATTAGCATTATATCTGAAGTCATAGACTAGATATGGATGTAACAACTAAAACTAAATGGAAGAGCATCTCACCAGCCAATGAGTTTTCCAAATACCGAAGCAACCATTCCTGATGTACTTTAT
Organism: Panax quinquefolius; assembly: GCA_020205615.1. Lineage (NCBI taxonomy): Eukaryota > Viridiplantae > Streptophyta > Magnoliopsida > Apiales > Araliaceae > Panax > Panax quinquefolius. Next base: position 114,279,331 of record CM035152.1, read on the forward strand.
CAACATGCCTCTCTACCCAAGCGCAAGTAGTAACAAGTGCTACCCATAGTTGTCATGACGTCGTCTAGGCAACGACTAGGCGTCCTGGCGTTGGAGAAGGGTAAGGCAACGCCTTGGACGCTGAGCCGTCAAGGTTCGCGCATTGGTAGCGGGCCTAAGTTAAGTGATTAAATCATTTTTTACCATGACTCATCATAACCCATTGACTTTTCTAATTATCCAAATGACTCAACCCATGACCTTATTCCTTTGAATGAGAGTAATGCTCGTGAGGAAGACAGAAATGACTTCATAGTTGATGACTTTGCTTGAGGTATGACTAAAAATAAAATAGAGACTATGTTAGTTATTATGTTTTGGGTTTTAGTGTATATAAAATTTTATTGTGTAATATGTTTTTGAAATTAAATAAATAATGTATAAATTGCACATTGTTAACGACTTGTCGCCATACGGACGCCATGGCGGGCGCCTTATCACCTAGGCATCCTGGCGATCAACTACCGCCGCGTCCCACCTTGGCGCCGTGACAACTATGGTGCTACCAAGTCCAAACTAAGAGTTACAAGGCAAGGTTAGACAATAATCTCTCACCAAGACTAGCAACAAGGCGATTTGTCGACAAACAGATATTCAGACAATATTATTGTTTCTTATGCAGAGTTTTCAAATCGTGTATTGTATCGAGAATCGAACCCCCGTATCGTGTTTCATATATCATGAATCGTATCATGCGATACGAAAATAAAATATGAAATAATATTAATTATACTTGCACACATTAAGAACACAATTTATGACTTAAATTTGGAATAATATATACATATAGTCAAACAAAAATGCCAAATCCTCAATATTTTAAGTTGTCATACTTTTTTCATTTAATAAATAATGACTTACAAATTAACTATAATATTAACACAAATAACAATATGTAATTAAAAAAAAGTAAATTATTAATTTAAAGTCAAAAGCATTGTTCAAGCGCGTGCCTCAAAGCGAGGCGAAAGACTGCTGTTGCAAGGCTTGCGCTTCACTAGGAAATAAAGAAACGTGCGCCTTTTTTGCTGAGGCTTACGCCTCAAAGCGTTGCGCCTCGAGGCGTGTCGAGGCGTGGGCCTTGATTTGGAATAAAAAATACCCCAAGTATGAAACGCGACAGATCAATTGAAAAGACTTCGTGCGAGTGTGTGACTGCTGATCTTTCATTGGCTACTCGTAATTATTCATTGTTGTCGGTTAAAGCGAGTGCTGGAGCAACAGTTTAAAAAAAAATACTCCCATAAAATAGAATGTAAGGCTTAATTTTATGCCTCTTGTTATAATTACATTCCTTTTGTTTCTTCTACATACTTTAGTCCTGCATATCAATGATATTGCTATTGAAGTTCCAATTCCAAACATATGTCCTTAAGCATTTTGATTCCCCTGTATTTTTTCAAGATATTTGCTTGCATACAGAAACTTGAGCAGTATTAAATTCCATCAATGTTAACATTAGTGTTGTCCATAAATTTTGTTATCAAAATGTAATAACAATTTTTTTTATTACAGTGAATTCTTATTATGGATAAGAAAGATCCAGCTTGGAAATATGACACCGAAGCTCCTGCAGCTAATAAATCTCATTTATATGTGGAATGCAATTTTTGTAAGAAAATTTGTAGAGGGAGGATTACAAGGCTGAAAAATCATCTTGTGGGTAATCATAGTAACGTTGAGGCTTGCAAAAAAGTATGTGAAGGAAGAGCTTGCCTCATATATGAAGAAAAATATCAACTCAAAGGAGGAAAGACAAAGAAATAAAGCTGAAAAAATACAAAGTGTCTTATTATGGTAGTCATCCATCCTTGAGAGGTTTAAGTGTGGGTAGTACCTCCACGAGAGGAGTTCAGGGACCCATGGACAGATTTGTTGTAGATGTTGATGATAATGCTACTACAAAGCGTACCGTAATTTCAAAGGAGGTTCGTAATGCAGTCAGTCTTGATATTGGTAGATTCTTCTTTGAAAATGGGATTCCCTTTAATGTTGCAGATAGTCCTTCATTTATAAATATGTGTCGGTCAATTGGGAACAATGGTCGTGGTTTGAAACCCCCTAACTCTATACGAGCTTAGCTCTTGGATATTAAAGGAGGGAGAAAAGACTACAAAGGCCTTTGTTGAGGAGGTAAAGAAGGCTTGGGCACATACGGGGGTGTCAATCTTGTCAGATGGTTGGAAAGATATTAGGGAAAGACAACTAATAAACTTTCTTGTAAACAACCCCCGTTGGCACTGTATTTTTGAAATCTGTTGATGCATCTGATGCAAATGAAGATGCTAATTTGATGTTTAAACTACTTGATGAGGTTGTTGAAAAAGTGGGAGAAGACGTTGTCATTCAAGTAGTCACTGACAATGCTTCTAATTATAAGGCGGTGGGGAGAATGTTAATCGAGAAGAGGTTAAGTATGTGGTGGACACCGTGTGCCGCTCATTACATGGATTTGATGCTTGAGAAGCTTGGAGTTGCTTCAACATAAAAATGTTTTTACAAAGGCAAAGAAGGTAATTACTATTGGTCTATTATTATTATTTGGTTATAATTTTTTTATTCAACGAATATTTGAATTATTATTATTTTTTTATGAATGCCATTATGTAATTGTAGGTAAGCAACTTCTTATATAATCATAGATGGGTCTTGGCATTGATATGCTAACATTAATAAAGACCTTATTCAGCCAGCCGCCACTAGATTTGACACTGCTTATTTAACTTTGTAGAGTAAGCATTGTTTGAGACAGCCTTTGGAGGCTATGTTTACATCTAGGGAGTGAGCAAATTGTACTTGGGCAAAAAAACCTGAAGGTAGAGAGGCGAGAAAAATCATTCTGAGTTATAGAAATTTTTGGAGTAGTGTGGGATATGCAATTAAAACCACAAAACAAGTGTATTGAGGAAGGCAGATTCAGAGAAGGTACCAGGAATGGAATTTTCATATGGTGCCATGGACAATGCAAAAGAAGAGATTGCAAAAAATTTGGATAATGAGGATGGGGTCTATAAAGAGATATTGAGCATAATAGATGCTAAGTGGGACAATCAACAGATCGGCATTTGCAGACGCCATCTTGCATATTTTTGAATCCTTATTTTCAATATGATGACGATTTACGTGCAATGTGGAAGTTAAGGTGGGATTCAGATGCTTGTATGGACAAGCTTATTCCTAACTCCGAGCAAAGAGAGAAAGTTGATTTGCAATTAGATGCATTCCAATTGAGGCAATGGTTATTTGGCTACAGAAATGCAAAAAAATACATGTAAGAAACGTGCTCCCGGTAAGTACGGTTGATTAATGTATGGCTATGCTTTCATTTTGATTAAACGTGCTCTTGGTAAGTACCGTTGTACCGGTAAGATTGATATATGTTATAATATTGATCCAGCTGATCGGTGGATCCCATTTGGAGAAGAAGCTTCGGAATTAAGAAACTTTGCAGTGAAGATTGAGTTTAACTTGCTCATCTTCGGCGTGTGACCGTAATTGGAGTACTTTCAGCCATGTATTTATTAGATATAAATCATTTATATTCTAAAATCTATTTATTAAGATTTTATGAGATCTCACTAATACCCAATTACTTGTAATATAGATACATATACAAAGAGAAGGAATCGACTGTCCGCATCCAGGCTTAACTCATTAGCTTACATTATGTACAATAAAAAATTTATTGAAAGATCGGCACATGAAGAAAAAGACACTAACGGAAGAAGATGATCCATTGGTTGTTGATAGTGTGTCATCTGATTATGGGAATGAAGATATGGAAGAGGACGAGGGTGAAGGGATTCATGGGAATGAAAGGACAATTAGAGGAGAAGAGACTAATGTGAGGGAGATTACACTTGGAGGGAAAGGGACTCGGGGAACAAGTAGTAAACAAGGAAGTCAAAAGAGAAAGAAAGATTTTGCAGTCAAAAACTAAAACAAAAGGTTAGTGTCATTACTTAAGTTGTCTTTGAAGTGTTCTTTAAAAAAACATACTCATTTGGATTAAATATATATTCACTTGTTTATTTATAGATAAAGGGAAGGGATTGCAATTGGTAGATGAAGAACCGGAGTTTGAGGATCTTAGCACTGACAATGAGGAGGATGACAGAGCTATTAGATACGATGATGATTCCATGGATGATCCTCTTATTGATGATAGGGATGATGATGGAGATGATAGTGGGGATGATGATCTAGGATTTGATCCATTTTTCAGGCTGTTGGATACGAATGATATACTACTTACATAGTGATGGATGATCACTATACAAGTAGTTGATCATATTATGTTGTTTTGATGTTTTGTAATGATACATTAACGTGACATTTTGTAATGATACATTATAATGTAGCATTACAAAACGTCACATTAATAAATCAAGGTCAAAATACATAAATAACAAATGTCACGTTAATGTATCATTACAAAACATCAAAACAACATAATATCATCAAACTACTCATATAGTGATTATCCATCACTATATAAGTAGTGTATCATTCATATTCAGCGGCGGCATGAAAAATGGATCAAATCCTAGATCATCCTCCCCACCATCATCATCCCTATCATCACTACGAGGATCATCCATGGAATCATCATCGTATCTAATAGCTCTGTCATCCTCATTGTCAATGTTAAGATCCTCAAACTCAGGTTTTTCATCTACCAATTATAATCCCTTCCCTTTATTTATAAATAAACAAGTGAATATATATTTAATCCAAATGAGTATGTTTTTTTAAATAACACTTTAAAGACAACTTAAGTAATGACACTAACCTTTTGTTTTAATTTTTGACTGCAAAAGCTTTCTCTTTCTTTTCTGACTTCTTTGTTTACTACTTGTTCCCCGAGTCCCTTTCCCTCCAAGTATAATCTCCCTCACATTAATCTGTTCTCCTCTAACTTTCCTTTCATTCCCATGAGTCCCTTCCCCCTCCTCCTCCTCCTCCTCCTCCTCCTCCTCCTCCTCCTCCTCCTCCATATCTTCATTTCCATAAGTCACTCCCGAGATATTTTCATCATTTTTCCCCACAACTCACTCATTATAAGATGACACACTATCAACAACCAATGGATCCTCTTCTTCTGTTAGTGCCTTTTTCAGTTTTTCTTATGTGTCGATCTTTCAATAAAATTTTTATTGTACATAATGTAAGCCTATGAGTTAAGTCTGGATGCAGACAGTCGATTCCTTCTCTTTGTATGTATCTATATTAAAAGTAATTGAGCACTAGTGAGATCTCATAAAATCTTAATAAATAGATTTGAGAATATAAATGATTTATATCTAATAAATACCAAGCTGAAAGTACTCCAATTACGCTCACACGCCAAGTATGAGCAAGTTAAACTCAAAATCTTCACTGCAAAGTTTCTTAATTCCGGAGCTTCATCTCCAAATGCGATCCACCAATCAGCTGAATCTATATTAAAACATATATCAATCTTACCGGTACAACGGTACTTACCAAGAGCACGTTTAATCAAAATGAAAGCATAGTCGTACATTAATCAACGGCACTTACAGGGAGCACGTTTTACATGTGTTTTTTAGCATTTGTGTAGCCAAATAACCCTTGCCTCAATTGAAATGCATCTAATTGAAAATCAGCTTTCTCAGTTAGGAATAAGCTTGTCCATACAAGCGTACAATCTCACCTTAACTTCCACGTTGGCACAGAAATTGTCACCGTATTGAAAATAAGGATTCAAAAAATATGCAGCAGTGTGCAAATGTGATACAACTAATTGTCCCACTTAGCATCTATTATGCTCCATATCTCTTTATAGACCCCCTCATTATCCAAATTTTTTGCAATCTCTTCTTTTGCATTGTCCATGGCACCATATAAAAATCCCATTCCTGACACCTTCTCTGAATCTGTCATCCTCAATACACTTACTAGAGGTTGTGGTCTTAATTGCATATCCCACACTACCCCCAAAAATTCCTATAGCTCAAAATATTTTTTCTCGCCTCTCTACCTTCGGGTTTTTTTGCCCAAGTACAATTTACTTACTCCCTAGATGTAAACATAACCTCCAAAGGCTGTCTCAAACTATGCATACTCTACAAAGTTAAATAAGCAGTGGCAAATCTAGTGGTGGCTGGCAGAACAAGGTCTTTATTAATGTTGGCCATCATCAATGCCAAGACCCATCCATAATTATATATGATGTTAGTTACCTACAATTACATATAAGGGCATTCATCAAAAAATAATAATAATTCAAGTATTCATTGAATAAAAAAAATTATAACCAAATAATAATAATAGACTAATAGTAATTACTTTCTTTGCCTTTGTTAAAGCATTTTTATGTTGAGGCAACTCTCCAAGCTTCTCAAGCATCAAATCGATGCAATGCGCGGCACACAGTGTCCACCACATACATGGCCTCTTCTCCATTAACATTCTCCCCGCCGCCTTATAATTAGATACATTGTTAGTGACTACTTGAATAACAAGGTCTTCTCCCACTTCCTCAACAACCTCATCAAGCAGTTTAAACATCAAATTAGCATCTTTAACTGCATCAGATGCATCAACAGATTTCAAAAATATAGTGCCACGGGGGTTGTTTACAAGAAAGTTTATTAGTTGTCTTCCCCTAATATTTTTCCAACCATATGATAAGATTGGCACCCCCGTATGTGCCCAAGTCTTTTTTACCTCCTCAACAAAGGTCTTTGTAGTCCTCTCTCCCTCCTTCAATATCCAAGAGCCAAGCTCGTATGGAGTAGGGGTTTCAAACCACGACTATAGTTCCCAATTGACCAGCACATATTTATAAATGAAGGACTATCTACAACATTAAAGGGAATCCCATTTTCAAAGAAAAATCTACCAATATCAAGACAGACTGCATTACAAGCCTCCTTTGAAAATACAGTACGTTTTGTAGTAGCATCATCATCAACAGCATCAACATCAACAAATCTGTCCCAAAACTCCCCTCGCAGAGGCACTACCTATACTTGAACCTTACCACCATAATAAGACCCACTTTGTATTTTTTTTCAGCTTCATTTCTTTGTCTTTCCTCCTTTGAGTCAATATTTTTCTTCATATATGAAGCAAGTTCTTCCTTCGCTTGGTACTTTTTGCAAGCCTCAACGTTATTATGATTACCCACAATATGATTTTTCAGCCTTGTAATCCCTCCTTTACAAATTTTCTTACAAAAATTGCATTCCACATATAAATGAGATTTATTAACTGCAGGAACTTCGGTGCCATATTTCCAAGCTGGATCTTTCTTGCCCATAATAAGAATTCATTGTAATAAAAAAAAATTGTTATTACATTTTGATAACAAAATTTATGGACAGCACTAGTCATGTTAACATTGATGGAATTTAATATTGCTCAAGTTTTTGTATGCAAGCAGATATCTTGAAAAAATACAAGGGAATCAAAATGCTTAAGGACATGTTTGGAATTGGAATTCAATAGCAATATCATTGATATGCTTCCACTACACATGCAGAGATGCAAATATCATTGATATGATTTCCAAGGAGCTAATGTTCTAAAAGACGCTAGGCGGGCAGCCGGGGGGCCTAGGCGTGATTTTTTATTTTAAGCCAATTTTAATATTATATCTTACATTTATCCAAACAAAACAATAATATAAAGCAAAACAATCTATAATAAAGATAATAAGGGCATTTGCTTAAAGTTCAAACACATATCCATATTGTCAATGTCAAAGTTCAAACACAAACATGTAATTGTTCAAAGTTCAAACATATCTTTAACGTATTAGTTTTATTCATAAACAAGATTGCTATTAATTATTAAACAATAAAATTTAAAATTTCAAGAATTCAATTCAATATTAAAACTTAACTAAACATAAATTTAACAATTATATTGAATTAAACTAAATATTACAAATGTATCATCATTTATATAATTTGAAGTTGGTACAAATTCAAAAAATTACTATAATAAAATTATACATTTTGACTTGATCTTGTTCACTTCTTGTTGTGATTCGATATGCTACAACTCAGACATGAATATGATAAATCATTAGAAAAATAAATATATTAAAATGTGGTTTGGATAGTTATTAAAAAAAAACCTCTCCGCCTAGACCCACTTAATTTCCTAGAGGGATTTTTTTGTCGCCTTGGGCCTAGGTGTGGAGCCAGGGGGGCCTAGAGTCTAGGTGGGGCCTTGAGGGGTTTAGCGCTAAAGCGGGGCCTAGAGGCGGACTGCAGGAGCTGGCTGCTACAAGTGTTGGTTGATGGAGATGGAGATGTTGCTGCCGCTGGCTACCTAAATTTTCTACTCCAACGGATTGTACAACACAATGATCTGCTTAATTAATGGATCAACATTCAGCAGTGCACAAACTTCACCCACTTGTATAAACACACTCATGCATTTACACCACCTAGCTCCTTATTTGGAAAGGACTAAAGTATGTAGAAGAAAAACAAAAGGATGCAATTATAATAAGAGGCATAGAATTAAGCCTTACATTCTATTTCATGGGAGTATTCTTTTTTTAAAACTATTGCTCCAGCAATCGCTTTAACAAACGACAATGAATAATTAACAATGCAAATAATTCAAATCCAAATCCGTCTAATTTTTCAAATACTCGATGATAACACGAGTTCATAAACTAAATGGAATGTTACAAAATATACAAATTGCACAGTATACCAACAATAATATCAGATCAGATTATAATAGGGTAAAATGCAAATGTGACCACTGAACTTTAGGTGTTTTTGGGTATTGAGCCCTTTTCTTTGGTCAGCGCAAATTGAGCCCATTTCTATTAAAAAATTTGGACTTTGAGCCCCAGGCGCCACATGTGCGTTGACCTGCCTATGTGGCGCCTACGTGGCATCGCTGACGTGGGCATTTTTCATGTGGACGAGCTGACGTGGCCGTTTTTTGAAATTTTTCCCAAAAATGTCATTGCACAGATTCGAACTCAGAACCTTTAGTTTGAAACTTTGGTCCAATGACCACCCAAGCACCAAGGCCTAGCTGTTATTATTTTACAAGGATTAATCTTTATAACTAAACAATTAGATCCCCAAATTACATAATTTTCGGTAAATAAATTTTGTACTTCTTGTTCTTGTTATTATTATTATTATTATTCATGTGTGACCCAAATCAATACCATAAGTGACCTAAATTAACAAACCCAAATCAGGAAGAACACGAAAAACAGGGGGTAATACCCATATCCATATCAAAGCAGATTTGAAAAAAAAATCAAAACCAATCAATTAGATCCGAAGGAAAACAACAAAAAGCATCTGATAAATTAGAACCAAAACCCTAACAGACCAATAAGAGTATTTCTCGTTCGAGTGTAGAGTCTTTGTGATGTGAATGCTCAACCCATGACCCAACTCGATAAGTTTCCTCCTCATAGTTCATCCAAGTACACCAGCCAGAAAAACAAGAAAAAGTTGCTAATACTAAAGCGGCATCAGCACCTCGCAAAAAGAGTTATGATCCTGACTTGTTTTTTAAGGTTAATGGGAAGCTAGTAAGAAATCGGAGGAAGACCGAACCAACACCATAATGCACTCCAAAACAATACACACGGTGACACAACCCCATTTCAACCTGCACCACCATCCAAATCAGATCCAACCTCTCCAAACCGTAACGTAATTCAAGAGGGTGGTCTTTGGTCGGATCAAAATTGGCCGTACCGTCGACGGGGAGTCCTAAAAGGGGTATGAGGTGAGAAATCTTGGAGAGGGAAGTTGGGTTTTGGATGGGGAAGGAGGAGAGAGAAAGTAATCTGAGAGAAACCCTTGTTTTATCATTGTGGATACTTGTTGTTGTTGTTTCGATTTTCTGTTGTTGATTTCGGAAGCCATTGATAACAGAGGAAGAAGAAGTGAGATTCACTGTTTGTTTGTGTGTGAGAGAAAGTGGGAATCCTAGAAAAAGTGAGATTCACTGTGTGATTTCGGAAGCCATTTAATTAATGTTTTGTATTTTCAATTGATGTTATGTATTTATAATTATAAATATCTGTTTAGATGAAATTTACTTATTTTGTAAAAATATTAATTATAAATGAGTTTTTAATTATTAAAGTGGCTCACCTAAGTGTAAGTTTTTAATTTATGTAAATAATTTTATTAGTTTTTCTAATTGTGATTGTAATTTTTTAAGTATCATTATTTAATTAGTTAATTTTGATTGATTAAGTATATAACTTATTTATCGGGTAAACTAAACTTATTTAATTAGTTAATTAAGTAATTTATTTATCATAGTTTACTTTTGTTAATTATTTTATTTAGATTACTTAGTATGTTAATTATTTTATTTTGTGTTAATTATTTGAGTTAATTATTTTACTTGGTTAGTTAAGAATTAAGTATGTATGAACTTTTTTACACCTTTAATATATAATCAATTTTTTTCTTTTATGTGTTTTTACTTGTTTTAATAAGTCTATTACTTTATTTAAATATTATTTGGGGAGATGAATTGATTTGGTATAAATATTAATTCTTTTGATAAAGTAATTATAAGTTTCATTTAGCTCAGTTGGTTTGATGACAAAATTCTCAAACTTGAGATTGGGGAAATCATGTTTTTAAGCAATTAATTAGAAATTGTACACGTAAGCGATGACACGTGGCAAAAATGTTCACGTCGGTGATTGCACGTGGGAAAAGTCAACTTATTATGTGACACCTAGGAACTCAATTTGCGTTGACCAAAAGAAAGGGGCTCAATACCCAAAAACACCTAAAGTTCAGTGGTCACATTTGCATTTTACCCGATTATAATATACCCAAAAATTGCTATTGCACAAATAAATTTTCACGCCTACAAAAGAACAAATGTAGCTTCTATCCAAAAGAATAGAGGAATGAAGGGGAAACCCAAAAAATATATAAAAACATGATATTACAGACTACAAAAAGCATTATCCATAATTTTTTTGATATTAATTAAAGAAGATGAAGAAGAAGAAGACAGAGTCATTAATTAAAGAAGAGGAAGAAGAAGAAGACAGTCATCAGAATAAGAAGAAGACAGAGTCATCAGAAGAAGACGACCTGGTGAAGTCGACGAAGAACTGAAGTCTCACGACGTCTCACGAACAGTAGTCGCACACTCGCACCAAGTCTCTTCAATTGATTTGTCGCGTTTCATTCTTAGGTTTTTTTTAATCCAAATCAAGGCCCACGCCTCGAGGCGCAATGCTTTGAGGAGTAAGCCTTAGCAAAAAAAGGCATATGTTTCTTTATTTTCCAGTGAAGCGCAAGCCTCGCAACAGCAATCTTCCGCCTCGCTCTTAGGCGCGCTTCAAGGCGTGTGCTTCGAGCGCAATTTCGAACAATGTGTCAGCATAGACAATAATATAAATTAACAAAATATAACATATACTAATAGATTCATATAGCTGAGTATTGTATAAAATATATAGGACTAATATGCAAATCAAAAGATAATATATACTTGCCAACAAAGAGAATAAAGACGCGGAGTGTTCGTCAAAGGGGCAAGTGACGTACAAAGCTCGGTAGGTCGATGATGAAGACGACAATCAAACTCACCAATCACATTGCAACTCGCCTAAACTCTCGATCTCAACTCTCAAGTCGCTTACTGTTGTTGAAGTCCTTGGTCAATTGAAGTTCTGATACGATCTATCAGCACAAATAGGGCTCGGAAAGCTTTGGAAATTGTGATGGGTGGGTGGGCTACTGAAACTAAGAGTCATATGATACTAAAAGGTAAACAATTATCTGCATATTTTGGGCTTTTTTAACGACTCAATTTTTTTTTAATCACTGAAGTATCGTCACGATACATATAATTCATGATACGGGGTCGATACATACGATTCACATACAAACTTCGATACCCATACGATTATGCATAGTTTTTTCTCTAAATCAAATCCTATGATACGAATTGTTTATCGTACGATTTTAACAACCATGTTCTTCTATATCTAAACCACGAACGTGTTCCATAATCTTTTGTTTCGACTTCTAAATAGTCTAAATATTCACCAGGTCCCTCCTCTCCCTTCTGTAAACATCTTCCTCCACTTCATAGCCACCAACGCAGCATCTAGAACCTGCATTCCCCACAAAAAAAGGTATAAAAAAGAACTCTAAGCATCTGAAATGGTATCCCCCATATTACCACTTAGTTTCTTGGAAAGAATCTAAGTCCGATCTTTTACACAGTCACAAGACTAATGAGTCTAAAATCCTTGATAGAGAGTTCCTTCTTAAGAACTAGATAGTAAATTTTGAGTTCATCCTATTTCTCAAAACACCAATAGCATTGAACTTCTTAAAAGCTTTCCTAAGATCCTCATTCACCATACCCAACTTGACTGATAGTAAGTGGCCCTCTCTTTCTCCATCCCAAACAGTCCCTTTAATCTCTTCCTCTTCAAAAGACCTCTCCAACTATGCACTTTATCTTCCTCGAAATGGAGCCCAATCTATCCTCTTAAACAAATGTCCATCTTAACCTCCTCCTCAAAGAACTTCATATGGAACCCAATGATCTTCTCGGTAATTAAACTCGCATCTATGACAACCTCACCGGACACCAGCCGGATCTCCCTAAAAATTCTTATGATTCATTCCACTAGCAACCTTTTGAGAAATTTAGAATTACATAATAATTATTACAATTAATAAAATAATTATTTTAGACTTGAATAAAAAGTACATAATAAAATAAAAGAACCCAAGAAAGGGCAAAAGTCGTGCACACATTCTTGTTGTCAGTCAAAAAGCACAGTGGGGGCAAAAAGCTCAACTGCCACCCTCGACAAAAAATCCCCAATTCAATGACTCAATTGCCAGCTCAAAGCAACCCTAAATCTTTTTTTAAAACAGTTATCATGTCAATATCGTGTCAAATCTATACCATGTCCATACTTTATTATGCGTTTTATATCTGTGTATGTCTGCTGCATATCAAATATATTTTCTGTTAAGACATACAAGGTTATAAAAAAGGATTATATGAAAGTGCATACAGCCATGTAATTAAACTACTAATGCATATTGATTTTGACAAGATAAAGGTGACTTTAGAGTGATCACAGCAACAATTAAAATAGCAGGAAACATGGCTCAATCTAATCTTGGTAAGTAAAATCCAGACTTCTCAGGGTATACAACCTAGCTTAAGCATTTCTGGATGTTTCTCCTAGCATTCATCCAGAACAGGCTTGGCCCTTTCGGATCATTTATCTCTATCAGGCAGAATTTATAGATTTCAGCAATTCAGTTTGCGGAACCTATAGTTTCAATACATTCTTTTCCAACTTGTCATAATCCTTAATTCATGCTCTTCTGATTTCAAAGTAGGTAAAACTTCCTCATAATTTTATGCTCCCGTGCACTTGGTGTACATGTTTGTGGGGAAGGAAAGAAAAATGGTCACGAAAACCATTTCCTATTCAGTTAGTTTTGCTCCTTCTAAACATTATATAATGTACAATTTCTCCTATTATGCATGTGAAATAGATACCTATGTGAGAAGAAACATACATTTCAGACAGCCTTTAAAGTTTAAATCAGCTCAAATTCATTTTTATCTTCCATTGCCAATGAACCAACCCAAACAAGGATTCAGTCTGCTCAAGCTTTACCAGGTCAAAAGTAAGATTTGGGACTTCATTTAGACAGATTTTTAGAGCTCGGGTAAAACATTTATTAACAGCAAAATCAGTTTAGGAAAACACTCGAGCCAAAAAAGGAAAAAAGAAAACCATCGGAATCTTCAGTTTCATGGTATCTACTACTTCCTCCATTTCTAAAATATAATTCTCTTTAACTTTAAACTAGATTTTTAGGAGAATTAATTGACTTCAGTGACATTTGTGATTTACATTTGAATTTTACCCGCATTATTGATGGAAGCTTGAAAAGATAGCTTAATATATCAACAAAGGGGAAAACTCAAAAAGTAGCATTAATAAATGTTTGAATTGTCAAAGTTAAGAATAGTTCCGATCATCCCAAAGAAAAGGAGGGACAATAATGTAGGAACAAATGGAGTACTAAATTGTTCCTTCATACCAAGGTAAACAAGTATTTTGGTCTCTTCTTTACTTACAATCTAGAGGGGGGAAAACCACCCATGTGTCCTCCTCTAGAGCTCAAATATGATATATCTAGTCATTTGAAAAACTATTTAGCATGATCATTGTGTAACACCCTCTCTCATACATTAACATTTGCAAGTCACAAGGTATTGTATGTGAAACAATGACACACAGTAACCGTCACATCAAATAAGTTCTTCTAGTCATAGATTATATTTAACCCAAAAAAAATTCTTTACACAACTACCAACTATCAAAACTGATATATTTATTCATAAGAAAAACTATGTAGTATAACAATCAATATGTGACGCTCTCTCACATACATTAACACATGCAAGTCACATGATACATTGTATATGAGACAATATCACACAGTGACTGCCATATTGAATAAGTTCTTCTACTCATCGATAAAATCAACTATACAACTATTTGTTATGTGTGACCATCATATTGAATAAGTTCTTCTAGTCATCGATCAAATCAACCATATAACTATTTGTTAATACAACTACCAACCAAGTAACTCTCACACGCGCTTTCCTAGAAGCCCAACGTCGTTGTGCTCCAATTTTAACAATGTAAACTTAAATATAAATCTTATTTTGACTATATAATTTCATAAATAAATTCCAGTCATCGCATGAATCTAAGGGTGTGTTTGGTATATGACATATTTTCCTGTTATCTGAGATTCCCAAGTATATGGGGTTGTCATCTCTTAATATAAAGCGTCCAGCTTTTGTAGCCACTTTTTGTGATATTGGGTCACACTTTAGGTTAAATATATTTTAAATTATTGTCCTTATCTCTCCACTATATCACTTATTTTTCTCCTCTATTTTCTGAATTTTTCTTTTCCTTTCATCTACTAAAAAAAGAAGCCGCTAAATAGGAAACATTAACTGCAATTAAAACATTACCTTAGATAAAAAATTTAATATTTTAATTCTTTTTTTCTCTCCCCCACTTTTTGTCATTCCCTTTTATCTCCTAAACCTCTCACGTTCCTCTTTCTTTTCTTTTTATCTCTATATATTGTATATTGAATCAGTTGGGGATTTTTTATTGACTTGGTTACCAAAAAAATCAACAAACTTACTAAGCTATCAAAAATACATACAAACTATTTTTTTAACACAAATAACATTAAACTTTCAAACAATTGTCTAACATACCCAAATTTTGACTAAGCCACCAACCATAGTTAACTCGGATGACATGGCAATTGATGTGCCTATATGAGCTGGAATAAATATTATTTTCTATTACCCTCTTTGATTACATTATATTTTTATTTGACATGTTGATTTTAAAAACATAAAATTAAAAATTATTTCAAATATTGTTTATAGAAAAATAACAAATTAAAAAAAATCACCACCATCGCCTTGTGCCACCACCACCGTCAAGACTACTACCACCAGCCACCACCCCATTACCATTATCAAGTACCTCTTTCTTGCCTACACCACAATCTTATCTCAAACTTTACAATCACACCACAATTTTTAAAATTTTCAACTTTGAACACATAGATCTGAGAACAAAATTCCTTTCCAAAAAATACATATCTCATTCCAATCTAATAAATTACAGATTTCTCTTTATTTTGTTTGCCATACAAGTGGGGAAAGAAAAGGGAGAGGGGCAACGGCGAGGACGGGGGCAGCGAAGTGAGGCAGGGGTGGGGGCGGCAAAAAGAGTTGGGATCCGGGTCAAGTCGGGTCAAGAGTGGAGGTTGAATAGGGTGGGGAAACGGTTTGGGGAGACAAAATTGTTGGCGTGGATGGGGGGAAGAGACGATGAGGATAAAGAGATCTTGGGTCTTCTTTTGTTTTTCTTTTTTTTTTTTTAAATACCTTTTATATATACCTTATATATATATATAAAAGAGTTTTATTTAACTCGGTTCCATTTAATTTAAAAATATTTTAAATTTTAAATTTCAATTTTAATTCTTTTAAAATAACAATTTTGTGCTTGTTAAAATGTCTTTTTTATAATAAATCTTCTAAGCTTTTTTTTCTTTTAATAATTTTATAATCTAATAAAACAAATTATTCATTGGATGTCATGTCAAATTCCATGTCAGCATTAGATTACACGTCAAATGCAACTTATGATGCCACATCATCACTAGTTAACCAGAGTTGGAGACTTGGTCAAAATATGGATACTTATAACAATTATTTGAAAGTTCAATATTATTTGTGTTAAAAAATTGTTTGTATGATTTTTTGATAACTTAACAAGAGTTTATTGGTTTTTTCAATAATTAAGTCATTTTTTATTTAATGCATAAATTTAAAGTTCAGTTCTTGCATTGTTTTCCCCTTTTCTCTCAAGGTTTATCTGTATTGTTCACAATGAAAATGAGGAAGCTAATGGTTAAATTGACAACCATGAAAAGGCCAGGCCAAGGAAGATAATTACTGGGTTTTTTCACGGTAATTACATTTATTTTCCTATACCTTTTAGTTGTATTCTATGTGATTTCTTACTTTTTAATAGTTTTTTTGTTGTTAATCCATAAATGCAATGGACAGTGGTGTTTGCAACAAAAATAGTGATACAAGCTCAGTCACCATTATGTCACCAGAAGCCAATATATACCAAAATATTCTATTCTTCTACTTTAGGTAAAAATATTTTTTATTCATTTATATAGTTCATATATTAATTTATTTTTTAGTTGCATAATTTTTTTTGTTTTTACTTTTTAGTTGCACAAGCATGAATTAATGAGTTTTATTGTTAATTGTATAATGGTTTTTTTGTGAGAATAATGATACGTCAACTTCATTCTTTTGATTTATAAATAAAATTTTCTTTCCTCAAATTTAATTTATTTGTAAAAGTTACAATTTCTTTTGTTCAACATTTTTTTTGTCACACGCATCGCGTGTGCCACATGTGCTAGTCTTCATAAAGTATTTTTGATTAACTTGTCATCTGAGCCACTTATTTGACTAACTTGTCTTAAACATACATGCATCCCCAATTTTTAACCTTATTATGAATTGCATCTCCTTGATCCACCAAAAAATCAAAAGCAGCTAAATTTTCAAGACTAATTGATTAGTTGACCTAGACACTACTTATTAGAGACTCAATCTCTCACTCCATCTGGCATTATAAATAACAGTCTCCTAATTATTCACTTCCAATTTGCAGTTCATCCAAAGATAGTCTTGATTATGTTCTTATTCACAAATTCTCTCATAACGAAAGTTTTTGTAGATTAATATGTCCTAGAATAGTTAAGCTGATTTTCACAGGATGCAATGCAATATCATCGGTGATGTTGTCACTAACGTCACTGACTCATTGATGTTTTCTTGGGTTGCATACCCATTGAGATAAGCTTAAACTTCTATGACTAATTATGACATAGCTATGTTTTTATATATTGAAGTGTCCTAGTATAGTTAAGTTGCTTAAAACTAGGATTCACCACAAGATCATCAATGATGTTGTCACTGACTCGTTGATGATTGATTGAGTTCATCCCTGTTATCTAACATTCTCTTTTTAGTTTGTTAATTGGTTTGATCTATAGTTTGCTTGAAACAAGTTTTCTTTTAAGGTTGATATATAAAATGTTAATTGAGTTGCTAATACATGTTTTCTAATTTGCGGATGAAGAATGAAGTAGTGCTCCAGATATACACTGTCAGGTTGATACAATATAATAGAGAGATAATGCAGCAGATTCCAAAGCACAGGAAGATTCTACAAGCAAAGGTGTTAATGTGGACACCACCAGCATTGTTTTGTTCATTTATCACTGCAAGATAATGTAGCCAGTTGGCATTAGTTTTATGTTTTGGGCATTTTATTAATACAAACAGTATTATTATGTAATGACGAGTTAATCAGCAGAGATTTTTCACTTCTGCTATGTAAACTTTCTCCCTCTACCAATGGAGTTCAATAATTTTGTTGATTTCCATTTATGTTTTAATTATTTCTTCGTGAATCCTGATTGTGATGTATAAATTCTTTATTAGTATAGATTTCATTTTCTAGCTTAAATGTTGTTCTCTGTGTGTTGTTTGCTTCTGGTGTACTACAACCAAGGACATTTAGGTAAAAGTCCCATAGAAGAGATATGCCCAGTAATATATAAATTGTACCAATTAAGTCTAACAAAAAATACTGGTAAATTGTAATCCAAAAACCTGTACCAAAAAAAATGGCCAAGATGACTAAATTCATCCTAGAATGACCGAGACTTGGTAATCTGAGTTTTAGTAGGGTATCTTCATATCCCTGAATCAAACACGCTCTAAAGTAACATATGACACTTTGCAAGCACATGCACTGTATTTAAACTAATCCCTTACTCAATCATTTCACACTATCTGGCCATCCAAATTTCAGGCACAATTAATTTCTTTGAAGTGCCTACGTGTATCTTTACATCAGCCATCAAATCTCAAATATCAAACTGAAAATTTGATTTTAACAAACAAATACATCCATATTCACAAAACAAAAACATACATATCCACAAATACGATGCAATATATAGCTTGTGGCAAAATGGAGCCCCTTATCGCGAAATTTAACCTCAATTAGATTCCATTTATTCAAAAAATTTAGCTCATAACTCGTTCCAACCCTAATAAACCTCCCTATGAACTACGTGTCTGAGTTATTCAGTAAATTCACAAACTCGACATCTAGATACAAATGCAAAAATGAAAATTAACCATGAAAATGCAGTGATATATACAAATCAAAATTGATGTTCAGTCTACGTATTATCTAACAACTAAAGCATCAATTCATATAACCAAATATACAATCTTATTTTTGTAAGGACCACAACAATATCCTATTTTTGAAACTCCAGATGGACCACAACAATATAAATATAACGGTGGAATTGTGGTAATGGTTAAAAGAAGGGATACAACCTTAATTTATCGGGATATGCAATCTCCTGCTGCAAATCATTAGGGTTCTTTTCATCTAACTGACACGCCCGTGCCGATAATCTCCGGTGCCGGTTGGTCATAGATCTCGGCTGCGTGCGTGTGCCAATGACCTTAAAATTTTTGGTTTTCGTGCCATCTTGCTCGGCCTATTTTAGGGCTTTGATAAACGTTCGGCTGCGGAGAGTCCACGGAGATGAGTCAGACGACAATGTCTTCCGGCCATTTTAGGGCAGTGAACTGGCTGCGCCGACTTCCGACTAGTCGCGACTTGAGGGGTCCGAGTTCGGCGTCATTTTGTAAAATCAGCAAACATTTCGGGTAAATGAATAAATCTATTCGTACCGGCTTCATTAAAAGTTCTATTAGAGCTCCGGTCGAAATATAAATCAATCAAATATGAATAAATTTTAAAATTTAATAAATTATTCAAATATTTTTAAATTATAATTTTTTATTAATACTAAGATTATATTCGTTTAAAAAAATCAAATTGTTCGAACTCAATTTAGAATCGTACTCGACTCGATAGTTAAATAAGCCTCAATTAAACCTTATTTTATAATCTATAAATTTTGTGAACCAAATCTAAGCAACTCAATACTAGAATAGACTCAGTTCGTTTATACTCTTAATTTTATGCACGATTAAAGGGGTAGATCAAAAGATGGGAGGTTTTTATACTTCCATATGAGAAACGAAAAACGAAAAATGAAAAATGAAAAATAAAAATCGAAAAACGATAATTGTAAGAGTAAAAACAGGCAAAACTAATTATTAAGGAATATAATTGTAAAGGCGTTATTATTTGGGCCCGAATTACATGGTAGGTCAAAATTCACATAGAGTTATATTAGTTCACGTAGGAGCCTTCTTGGTAGTTGAGTAATTTAAGAAATTAAAGACTCCTAATTATACTTGATTTCTAATCCCAAAGGGAAGTGTCAGGTTTTAAACCGACTTCCGTGGCTTAAAGGAATTATATTTGATCCCATTAAGAAATTATACCTAATGAGGATTTCCAATTCTATATGGGAAATTACTCTATGGAGGTGGTGAAATCATTATAAATACAAGGCTTTACCCTGATTCTAAGGTACATATACACACTTATTATTATTATTTTAAAGACTATAACATTGAGCCTCCATTGTTAAATCTTATTCGGGCCAGACTTATTTCACACACCGAGTTATCCGGCTACCAAGCCGTCAAGCTTTTGGTGTGATTTCGCTTCATGGTGATTTAACACGCTTTTGGAAATTGAGGCGCATAGACGGGTCTTGGCGTTAACATTGGCGATAAAATGAGGACTTTCTAGTTTTGCTAATTTTCAATCACAACAGGAGTCCCGGTTTGAATCATGGTGAATAGCAAAAGGACAATTTTCGACCCCGACCAGTCCACGGCGGACCCCCCTCCTCATCATCAACCAAGGGGTTCTGTCAAGGATCGATTGGGACCATCAGTTTCTGAGCGGTTGGAGTCTCAAGACAATTCAGTGGCACCAGCACAAGGCACAGAGCAAAGGGGCCTCGGCGAAGACTGTTCTCGACAGTCAGTAGAGATACAGGTCCGGGAGGCGTGTCGAGGATGCACCGTCCCGAACACGCCCCCATGACGTTGGACGTGACGAAATGAGATCAATCCTGACGAGAAAGGTAAAGGAGACTGATGACGCACTGAAGGCCTTATTATTGCAAAGAAAGGAAATCGACCAGCAAATGGTGCTTTTAATTGGTAGAAACGAGGATGGTGCCTCCAGCCACAGTCGAAGGCGGGGGGTGGTCGCCAGAGGTTTTGTCCAGGACACATCGTCCGGAAGAGTCTCGGCAGACCGAGAGCGGGCTTCGAAGTCGCTCTCGAGATAGGAGCAAGCGCAGGAGCAGATCGGAAAATTGTTCACCCGGGAACCAGTCCAGGACACATCGTCCTTGGCACACTGGGAGTAGGCATCAGAGTTGCTCCAGAGCAGCTAGCTCGGAAGGTAGGAAGAGATCAAACAGAAGGGAACCAAATCACTCTCCTGATCGGGAAAGACAGAACAGGCATGACATAACTCCCAGAGTTGAAGGGGTAGAGGCGCTGGCCCAAAAACTTGAAGAAATACAGAAGCAGTTAGCCGAGGTCAGACAAGAGAAAGAAAGTCCTGCCAAAAAATCATCACCGTTCTCTCTAGAAATCATTCACGAGAGAAAGTTGATCCGGGCAAAAAGCTCCCTCACATAGAAAGTTATGATGGTTCGGGAGACTCTTATTGTAACACCCCCAAATCCGGGTATCCATTACCTCAGACCTAGTGCACTATGATACAACTTTCATCTAATTATTTATAACTTCCATTCATAAATTAATGAATACAACTTAGCTTTGATGCCAATTAATATATTAATTCCTTCTCATTTCCAGGATCTATGAATCGATCCCAAAACCTTAATAAGTCAATTCTCAATCTTGTCATTAACCCTTCTTGTCTTTACACCATATTCGATGTTATACTTAATAAAGACAAAAATAGTATACATCACCCATCTTCGAGTCGCCAAATACATGGGTACATGGTAAAATTTAAATACAACTTAATTATACAACAATGTGTAAAATACGACAAAACATAATCTAAGAGTTTTAATAAGAATATTGTCATCTAGACAATATCCACACTCAATGGAGTCCTCATTACATTTATTGTCACACTATTTAATGTAAAAGTGAGGACTACTAATGCTATCATCCGACCGTCACTCCATTCCCCGACTAGTCCCGCCACGCTCTCATTTCCTCAAGAGAACAAAGAAAAAAAAGGGTGAGCTCAACTAGCCCAAGAAGAAATATTATGACTAAGATAATGCGTAATAAATTATCATTAGTCTTCAACAATGTTAAACCGATAAAATATAATAGACATCAAGTTTAACTGCGCAAATGAATAAGCAATCCATTTAAGAGTCAAGTAGAGCATGATATCTACTATCTTCTATGATTTAAAATGTTTTCATCAATTTTATCGCAGAGACTCAAATAACTTAATAAATAAACCACATCGAGTCATCATCCCGCATCACGGCCAAGGATATTCATTAAATCATCAATGGTCATGACTATACCGAATAAATCTCGGTCATAATCATACCAAAAATCGCCCATCAATGCACTACATGTGCCACCGAGGACTTTTACCACATCATTTATAACATTACAGTCATGATTATACCGAATAATCCCTGGTCATAATCATACCAAGTCCATCTATGCACGTAAGCCAAAGATGACTTTCATCACAATATAAGTATGAGGATGATGACAATGACATAATAATTCAATAAAACAAGTTCAAGAATAAATTTTAAAGATTTATAAGTTAATTTATCTTGAAATCAATTACGCCCAAATTGTCAACATGATATCGCGCCAGGAGTAAAATTCAAGAATGCTCGTAAGAATATTTCCATGAAAAGATACTTTGGATGAAGCGCAAATATCCAAGGATATTCTACTAATTTCATGGAGTATAGAAGCCAAAACTTTAACCAAAACGAGTATCATAGAATATATGAAATCGCAAATGGATTTTCACCGCCATGCAGAATCCACGTAGATGCATCATTTCCACAATTTAATAAGGAATGAATACGAAGGATCATTCACCATTCATGTGATAATCCACATAGACAAAGTTATTCCAACAATGTAATAATAAAGAATGGAACCAGTCATGCAGAATCCGCACATGCAAGATATTCCAATGTAATAATAAAGAATGGAATAATGTAAGAATTCACCATGCATGCGATAGATCGCATGCATAAAAGTTATTCCAATGTAATAATAAAGAATGGAACTGTGTCTAGCGTAATCCGCATGCATGTGATATTCCAAATGTAATAATAAAGAATGGAATAACAAAGAATTTCACCATGCATGCGATAGATCGCATGCATGCAAGTTATTCCAATGTAATAATAAAGAATGGAATAGGTCAAGCGTAATCCGCACAATGCATGATGATATTCCAATGTAATAATAAAGAATGGAACCTGTAAAGAAGCAGAATCCGCATGCATGTGATATTCCACATGTAATAATAAAAATGGAATAATGTAAGAATTTCACCATGTATGCGATAGATTGACATGTACAAAAGTTATTCCAACATAATAATAAAGAATGGAATAATGTAAGAATTTCACCATG
This sequence comes from Panax quinquefolius, assembly GCA_020205615.1. Lineage (NCBI taxonomy): Eukaryota > Viridiplantae > Streptophyta > Magnoliopsida > Apiales > Araliaceae > Panax > Panax quinquefolius. Next base: position 114,302,620 of record CM035152.1, read on the forward strand.
TATATGCAGTATTCAGATGTAGACAAAGTTATTCCAACATAATAATAAAGAATGGAATAAATGTAAGCTCTCTTCATGAATACGAAAGAAAAATAATACCCCTTACCTTAGAAAGAAATCGGATATCGAGTAAGAGAGGTAGCAAACTTTTCTTCTTCTTTTTCTCTATAATTTCTCTCTATAATAATTGCTTCTATAGCTTTAGTGAATTGGTGAGAAATGAAGGAAGAATGAGCTTCTATTTATAGGAAAATATAGTTTCGATAATTCGCACGCGCTTTTGGGGCTCAAATATTACAAAGACAATACCTTCAACTTTTCTTTCATTTTTAATTTAGTCCCGCAAGTATTATCAAACTTGCACCACCTCCCCTAATAGTAAATAATGTGAATCAATAGTTCAATCATGTGAATCAATAGTTATAATCATGTGAAAATACTAATTACAAAGATAAGACTCCATCTATACCTCCATTTTTAACTTAGTCATGCAAGTATTATATCAATCTTGCACCAACTCCCCTAATAGTACAAGAATGTGAATCAATAGTACACACATGTGAACAAATAGTTATAATCATGTGAATTAATAGCAATTAATTGCTCATTTATCCTAATTAATTCATCCGACCGGTCAAGATAACTTCCAGACATCAATTAATATCGAAATAAATGTCGATTTCCACTAACACTAATAATTCCAACACAATGGAACTATCAATTTCATCTTTAATCAACACTTAACTTATTCATCATTAATATTATAACTCACAATATTTAACAACCGTGTCGTTCCTGTGAAAGAGGGGCTTTTCGATAAGGATTTCTCCTTATCGGCGCGCAATTAGATGACCAAACCTCTCCTCGATGTAACTTCTAGACATTGTAAATATTGCAATTTAATAATATGAATAACTTTGTCATCTCAATTATTGATTTAATAATATATCATATAATGCAGATGATATCGTGACAATAATCGAATCAATAATACGAGAGATATGATGCAACAATTATCGTAGTAATAATTGAGTATAATCGAGTGACTTCTCACGTAAGCATCAATAATCAATACCGCGTGCTACTACGCAACCACGCCAGACATCGCATTTTTTTAATGGGTAGTTCAACAGCTTTTAACGGTAAAACTTCCGCCGTTATTTTTATAAAAAGATAATTATGTCATTTTCTAACTACGATAATACTTCCGTCATGGGGTCCACTAATGATTGTGTTGTCGCATTAAATTTCCTCGTTAAAATGAATATTCCCCACCAATCTAATATTATATAACCACTTGCTTACTTTTGCAAAATTTGTAAATATTACCCACAACTATAACATTATATCAAATCCACACCATAATATTCAAAAATATATTTCGAGAAAATTATTCTTTATTCATAAAAGTTGGGGTCTTACAACCTCCCTTCTTATGAAATTTCATCCTCGAAATTAGGTGCGACTGGTATATCAAGAGGTGAGGATACCTTGATTTCATCTCGCATTCTAACTCCTGTGTCATTTCTCCACATCGTGGTTTCTCCACAAAACTTTGACTTGAGGTATAACTTTAGAGCGTAGAATATGATCCTTCTTATCCAAGATTTTAACAGTAACTCTTCATACGTTAAATCTTCCTCTATCTCGTCTCGGTTCTAATTCAATAATATGGTTCGGTCTTTCACATATTTACGTAACATAGATATGTGAAAAACGTTATGAACACGAGACATACTTCAAGCAGTAAAAGCGTAGTCTATAGCCACATTCCTCCTACTCGATCGAGGATTAAAATGGGCCAATGAATCGAGGATCGAGCTTTTTCTCTTTCCAAATCTTGTAACTCCTTTCCATGGAGCAACACGTAATAAACACATGATCTCCAATATCAATTCCACGCCTTTTCGATGAAGATCAAAGATAACTCTTTTGTCGATCTTGTGAGGTTTTTATACGTTGTCGGATCATTTGAATCTTTTTCGTAGTCATACGTACCAATCCGGTCCCAACAACGTTGCTTCACCCATCTCATCCCAGCATACTGGAGAACGACACTTTCTTCCATACAACGCCTCAAATGGAGCCATGCCAATACTTGTTTGATAACTATTATTGTAGGAAAACTCCACCAATGGTAAGAACTTGTCCCAACTTCCTTGAAGTCAAGGACACAGTAGTCTTAATAAATCTTCAAGAGTTTGAATAGTCCTTTCCGATCGCCCATCCGCTTTGAGGATGATATGTCAACTAAATCGTAAACTGCGCCCATAGCTTTTTGCAAACTAACCCAAAATCTTGAAGTGAATCTTGGGTCTCGATCGTAAACTATGGATACCGCATACCATGCAATCTTACAATCTCTTTTATGTACATACTAGCAAGACGTTCAAGTGTAAAAGTTTCTCAGATTTCCAGAAGAAATGAGCAGACTTGGTCAATCTATCAACAATGACCCAAATCGCATCTACGCCTTGAGAAACCTTGGGAAGACCAAAGAATTAAAATCCATGGTAATGTGCTCCCACTTCCATTCTCGGAATTTCAAGTGGTTGCAATGGACCTTTTGGCACTTGATGTCTCCGCCCGACTCGTTGACAAGTTAGACACCTTGAGATAAACCCCGCTATCTCTCTCTCTTCATATTGCTCCACCAAAATGTATGTCAAGATCACGATACATTTTGGTACTCCCAGATGGATTGCAAAAATGGTGTGTGTTGTGCGCTCCATCATGATTTTATACTTCAAGTCGTAATCGTTAGAACACAAAGTCCGGAGTCGACTCAAGTATTCCTTCTTCATCGATTCTTCGCTTCCTAATAGCACCTTCTTGCACTTTTTCTTCTTCATACACATCACCTGTGTCCAGTAGTTTGAGAGCAACTTTAACTTTATCGATTAAAGTTGGTTCCACTCAGATATTCGCCATCATCACATGGGTCCCTCGAGTCTTTAACTCTATTTCCATCCTTTCCAAGTCATACAAAATGGGCTTTCTTTGCGTTGACAATATTTGCACTCGCACTCAAGATATGATCTTCTACTCAACGCGTTAACTACTACGTTCTTTTTCCAGATGGTATCGATGGTATGATCATAATCTTTCAACAACTCAAGCCATCATCATTGTCGCATGTCGAGTTCCTTTTGAGTGAAGAAATATTTGAGGCTTTTATGATCCGATAGATCTCCACCTTCTCTCCATATGTAATGCCTCCAAATCTAAGCGTTAAAAACGATCGCCGCTAACTCTAGATCATGAGTAGGATAATTCCTCTCATATTCTTTTGAGTTGTCGAGAGGCATAGGCTATGACTTTCCCATGTTGCATGAGAACACATCCTAACCCTTTGCCTCAAGCATCACAGAGATGACAAATCCCTCCGAGCCGATATGGTATTGTAAAAAAAATAAATGAGTCTCCTCTCGAAGTTCTTGAAAACTCTTTTCACATTCCTCGCTCCAACCGAATTTTTATATCTTTCGAGTCACCGAAAGTTAATGGAGTAGCGATTCGAGAAAACCCTTTCATTTAATCTCCGATAATAACCAAACTAAGTTCGAGAAAGCTACGTATTTTATCATCGACTTAGGTTGCTTCCCAACTTTGAATTGCTTCAATCTTTGCCGGTCAACAGATATTCCATGATTTGATATCACGTGCCCAAGGAATGCAACTTCCTCAAGCCGTAACTCACATTTCTTCAACTTGGCATAAAGCTTGTTTTCACGAAGCTTTTGGAGTATCAAACCTCAAGTGTTGCTTTCATGGTCTTCACGGGTTTTGGAGTATATGAGGATGTCATCAATAAAGACGACCACAAAGTGATCCAAATATTCCTTGAATACTTGGCTCATCATATCCATGAAGGCAAAAGAGGAGCATTAGTCAATCCAAAAGACATGACTAGGAATTCATAATGCCCGCATCGAAGTTTCGAAAAGTAGTCTTTTGAATGTCATCGCTTTTAATCTTCAACCGATGATATCCTAACGAAGATCAATCTTTGAAAAGATTTTTGGCTCCTTGCAATCGGGTCAAACAGTCATCAATGCGAGGCAACGGGTACCTATTTTTGATGGTGACATGATTCAACTCCCGATAATCAATACAAAGTCGCATACTTCCATCTTTCTTCTTTCACATAATGTAACAGAGCACCCCAAGGAGACGATATTAGGATTAATGAAACCGATGTCTAACAATTCTCAGAGTTGGGTTTTTAACTCCTCAAGTTCAATAGAGCCATTCGATATGGGCTTTGAAATGGGTTTTGTACCGATTCAAGGTCGATACAAAATTCAATTTCACGCCCGGGGTAGGCCAGAAGTTCTTCGTGGAATACGCCAGAAATTTATTAACAATAGAAATATCATTCAAATCGACGATTTTTATTTAAACTGTGATATGGGCTAAGAAAGCTTGACATCCGCTTTTTTTCAATAAACGAATAGCTTTATGACTTGATATGACAAATGATTGATTTTAGTGGTTTGGTTGCTTGAATTTGCATAATAGGTTGGTTAGAATATGAAAGCTAACAACCTTATTAAAATAATCGATTTTAGCATGATGAGTAGTTAACCAATCAATCCCTAAAATCACATCAAATGCAAGTATTTTCAAAGAAATAAGATCGACAGTAAGTAACGCATGTTACCGATTTGAATCAAACAAGACTTATAAACCGTGGATGTAATGAAGGTTTCTCCCAACGGAGTTTCAACAGATAAGTCAAAGTCTAATTTCTCCGAGTCAAATTTAAACGTTGAGCGCAAGTAGAGAAATAAAGGAATGGGTAGAACCCAGATCAAATAAAGTATAAACTTCGCTAGAGTTTATGATTAGCTTACCCGTGATCACCTCGCATTTCGATTCCTCGCTTTTGGGAGGTTACGACAAACGCTCTCCTCGAACTACTGGGATTTTGTCTTTGTCTCGGGACACCTTTGATGCCTCCATCCCAAACTGGACTTGACTTTTGGTGCACGAAAAAAATCGGGCTAGGTGACCTTCTTTTTCCACAATTATAACACGCTTTGATCGCATCGTGTAGTTTGGACTTATGTGTCCTTCCCTCCACATTTGTAACATATACGACCGGTGGTCGTTCTCCTTCCTTAACAACAAAAAGTTGGTGCCGACGCCTTTCCATCCTTGTTGAATCTCCTTCTTGAAATGTCCACTCTTATTGTCATGGCCATGATTACCACCAAGTGATTATCATTTTTCGCATGTTGATTCCTCCACGCTTGTTGTCACCGCTTCGATGATCGCTACCACCGGTATTATCGACTTGTCGGCCGCTCTCTCTTGGTTGGTTTGACTCATTATCGCGCTCCAATAATCGAGCCCTATTCACAACATCTCAATACAAACACAGTTTGTGAGAAATTAGGTATCGACGTATCTCGTGTTTCAAACCTCTTAGAAACATCCGCCATTCTCTCCTCATTATCAACCAAGTGGGACGCAAACCGAGACAACTCAAGCAAACTTAGCTTCAGATCGCGCGCACTGGCCATATTGTTTTGCTCAAGCTTGATGAACTCTACCTCCTTCATGTGATTTAATACTTTCGTGAAAGTACTTGTCATTGAACAACTCTCGAACTTCTCCCAAGACATTTTGAAAGCGGCAGAGTCGAGTACGCTTTATGATTCCCACCAAGAATCGCCTCGCCGCCGCAACATGAAGGTGGCAAAGGGAACCTTTTGCTCCTCTGAGCATCCCAAGACATCAAATATCTTGTTGATCCGCTTTATCCACGCTCTCCGCTTTAAGTGGTTTTGGCTCTCCAAAAACTCCGGTGGTCCCCAGCTCCTCGAATCGCTAATGCATGGACCGTCCGAGAGTTGTTAGTGTTTCCACCGCATTTTGGACAGAGCCTTTCTTACCGATGTTGCATGAATTGCATAAAGCCTCCGAACATCCCATCGCTCACCATTTCATCATTGTTATTGTTTACATGAGGATTATTGTCTCCCTGCTGCACATTATCCCGGCATTAACTGTGGTGACTCAACGGCCTCATGTGCTTCATTGTTTATCTCAACATTTTTTGGATGCCATTTTCAAATATCGCCACAAAACAAGGGTTAATTAACATATCACATATTATCCCTATACCGACCGACCAATTAAATACCAAATAAACTTAGGTAGGTCATACTAGCTAAGGAATTTCTGCTCTCCCTCCTAGTTCTTGTCTCACATCTCTCACCCAGGATCATATCCCTAAGCTTTGATACTAACCGTGACGCCCCAAAATAGGTATACATCACCCATCTTGAGTCGCCAAATACATGGTACAAAATTCAAATACAACTTAATTATACAACAAATCGTGTAAAATACGACAAAACATAATCTAAGAGTTTTAATAAGAATATTGTCATCTAGACAATATCCACACTCAATGGAGTCCTCATTACATTTATTGTCACACTATTTAATGTAATAGTGAGGACTACTAATGCTATCATCCCGACCATCACCCGCTCTCGACTAGTCCCGACTACATTCTCATTTTTCAAGAGAACAAAGGAAAGAAAGGGTGAGCTCAACTAGCCCAAGAAGAAATATTATGACTAAGATAATGCGTAATAAATTATCATTAGTCTTCAACAATGTTAAACCGATAAAATATAATAGACATCAAGTTTAATCTGCAAATAGGAATAAGCAATCCATTAGAAGAGTCAAGTAGAGCATGATATCTACTATCTTCTATGATTTAAAATGTTTTCATCAATTTTTATCACGAGACTCAAATTTTAATAAATAAACCACATCATCGAGTCATCATCCTCGCACTACGGGCCAAGGATATTCATTAAATCATCAATGGTCATGACTATACCGAATAATAATCCCTCGGTCATAATCATATACAAAAATCATCCATCAATGCACTACATGTGCCACCGAGGACTTTTACCACATCATTTATAACATTATAGGTCATGATTATACCGAATAATCCTCGGTCATAATCATACCAAGTCCATCTACGCACGTAAGCCAAAGATGACTTTCATCACAATATAAGCATGAGGATGATGACAATGACATAATAATTCAATAAAACAAGTTCAAGAATAAATTTTAAAGATTTATAAGTTAATTTATCTTGAAATCAATTACGCCCAAATTGTCAACATGACATCGCTTTTGTGGAGTAAAATTCAAGAATGCTCGTAAGAATATTTCCATGAAAAAGATATCGGATGAAGCGCAAATATCCAAGGATATTCTACTAATTTCATGGAGTATAGAAGCCAAAACTTTAACCAACGAGTATCATAGAATATATGAAAATCGCAAATGGATTTTCGTAATCCGCCATGCAGAATCCACGTATGCATGCATCATTCCACAATTTAATAAGGAATGAATACGAAGGATCATTCACCATGCATGTGATAATCCACATAGATAAAAGTTATTCCAAATGTAATAATAAAGAATGGAACATGTGTCATGCATGTAATCCGCATGTATGTGATATTCCAAAATGTAATAATAAAGAATGGAATAATGTAAGAATTCACCATGCATGCGATGATCGCACGCACACACAAAGTTATTCCAATGTAATAATAAAGAATGGAACCAGTCTAAGAAGAATCCGCATGCATGTGATATTCCAAATGTAATAATAAAGAATGGAATAACAAAGAATTCACCATGCATGATAGACCACATGCATGACAAAGTTATTCAATGTAATAATAAAGAATGGAACCAGTCAGCAGCAATAATGCATGCATGATATTCCAAATGTAATAATAAAGAATGGAATAACAAAGAATTCACCATGCATGCGATGTATCCACGACAGAATAAAGTTATTCCAATGTAATAATAAAGAATGGAATGTCTATAATCGCATGCAATGTTATTCCAATGTAATAATAAAGAATGGAATAATGTAAGAATTTCACCATGTATAAGATATTACATGATGTAAAGTTATTCCAACATAATAATAAAGAATGGAATAAAGAAGAATTTCACCATGTATGCGTAGATTTTCAGATAGACAAAGTTATTCCAACATAATAATAAAGAATGGAATAAAATAAGCTCTCTTCATGAATACGAAAGAAATAATACCCTTACCTAGAAAAAAACGGATATCGAGAGATAGAGAGGTAGCAGTATTTCTTCTTCTTCTTTCTCTCTATAATTTCTCTCTATAATAATTGCTTCTATAGCTTTAGTGAATTGGTGAGAAATGAAGGAAGAATGAGCTTCTATTTATAGGAAAATATAGTTTCGATAATTGCACGCTTTTGGGGCTCAAAATATTACAAAGATAATACCTTCAACTTTTCTTTCATTTTTAATTTAGTCCCCGCAAGTATTATCAAACTTGCACCACCTCCCCTAATAGTAAATAATGTGAATCAATAGTTCAATCATGTGAATCAATAGTTATAAATCATGAAAATATGAATTACAAAGATAAGACCTCCATCTATACCTCCATTTTTAACTTAGTCATGCAAGTATTATCAATCTTGCACCAACTCCCCTAATAGTACAAGAATGTGAATCAATAGTATACACATGTGAACAAATAGTTATAATCATGTGAATTAATAGCAATTAATTGCTCATTTATCCCGATTAATTACCCGATCGGGTCAAGATAACTTCCAGACATCAATTAATATCGAAATAAATGTCGATTTCCACTAACACTAATAATTCCAAACACAATGGAACTATCAATTTCATCTTTAATCAACACTTAACTTATTCATCATTAATATTATAACTCACAATATTTAACAACCGTGTCATTCTGTGAAAGAGGGGCTTTTTCGATAAGGATTTCTCCTTATTGGCGCCGCAATTAGATGACCAAACCTCTCCTCGATGTAACTTCTAGACATCATAAATATTGCAATTTAATAATATGAATAACTTTGTCATCTCAATTATCGATTTAATAATATATATCATATTATGCAGATGATATCGCGTGACAATAATCGAATCAATAATACGAGAGATATGATGCAACAATTATCGTAGCAATAATTGAGTATAATCGAAAGTGACTTCTTCACGTAAAGCATCAATAATCAATACCGTGTGCTACTACGCAACCACGCCAGACATCGCATTTTTTTTACTACCGGGTAGTTCAAATGATTTTTAACGGTAAAACTTCGCCGTTATTTTTATATAAAAGATAATTATGTCGCTTAACATTAACTACGATAAATACTTCCATTGTGGGGTCCACTAATGATTGTGCCGCCGCATTTAATATTTCCCGTTAAAACGAATATTATTTATTTAACAACCAATCGAATATTATATAACCACTTGCTTACTTTGCAAAATTTGTAAATATTACCCACAACTATAACATTATATCAAATCCACACCATAATATTCAAAAATATATTTTCAAATTAAGAGAAAATTATTCTTTATTCATAAAAGTTGGGGTCTCTCTTATGAAAAAGTCAACAACCACCTCACCCATAATAAGACTTTTCTTATTTATAGATGTGGGCAACCCTCCTTAACAATTAAGGAATTTGGTTTTATTTTAATTAATTAAAATCCTTTAATTAATTAGCCTCCTAATCTTATTAGGAATAAATGAGAGTACTAATATTAAATTAATTTCTAACTCTTTAGAAATTAAAATAATAATAATTGTAATAATATTAATAAGACTCCTCTTATTAATTTATATATTTAATATTTCTAAAATATTAAATAATAAATATTAAGTTATTTAATTTATTCTATCAACATAGATTAAATTAAATACACTTAATATATTATCATGATTATGCCATTAACTTCTTAAATAATTATTCTTCCTTTTATGGTGTGACCATTTAGGTTCTCCATATTAAACCGGTTGTGAATAAATCAATTAGAACAATTCTAATCTCATTTAAATAAATAAATTAAACTATTAATTTATTTAAATAAATAATATTTATTCTACAATAGGGATAAGCTCGCTTTAGCGATCAACGACTTTCCGGATAATATAGATTTCAACATTAATCATAAAAGAACCTTTGAGTAAATAATTATCGTATAATTCAATCCTTCCACCATACAATGTCCCAATTAAATATAAGACACGTAATTCATCACAAGTCTTATTTTATTTAATTATATGTATTTTGACTCTTAAATGTACAACTCTAAATAATGCAAATTAGAAACTCCTTTCTAATTTCATTCGCCGCCAAGGACTCTTTGGGTTGTCATTTATCGAATCATATAGGACATTTCTCTTCTTTTATTAGAAGCGGTAGATTCTTTATTGATCATACATTATCTCCATGTACTACTTATTATACCCAAGCATACCCTTTGATATACCCTAAGGGGTGTTAAGGAATAAGTCAAAGTATAACTCATCATACACAAGATATTATGATGATCTTAAGTCCAAGGATCACTTGTACTACTATCACTACAAGAATTCCTATTGACAGGCAAGCAAAACTCCATTAGGTATTCCTTAGCGATCCACGTTCAATGAACTTATTCTCTAATTAGCACCTACATACTTGCTTTAGTGTCTCCACACAAATGATCATGAGATCAATCATCCTCATCCAATGAGCAAGCAACGTATGTACCAATCTATCCGGATTCACTAATCCTCAATTTAGTAATCCAACGATTGGGAACTATTTTAGTTTTAAGCTTTCTAAGAATTTAGATCTCATTAGAATGATCATCATCATTATTCTAAAAGTATTGCTTAAAACTATGGGTTTATCACATATTATAAAACAACATTATGTAGATAATTAAAAGCCTTTAATAAATTAATACTTTTTATTAATAAATGAATAAGATTGTTACAAAGTATATGCTTTGTCATCAAACATGATTGGCTTGTGTGCATACTACTTTCAATCTCCCACGTGCACTAAAGGCAATCGCCATGGTATCTCATACTCTTCTTCTCTAAGTGACGATTATCCTGCTGTTGGATAAGCTTTAGTTAATGGATATGTAATGTTGTTCTTAAGAGTCCACTATCTCTATAGTGATTTCCCATCTTTCAATGATTCCTATAATCAAATGAAAGTGCCACAACACATGTTTAGATCCAAGATGAGACTTAGGAACTATTCCTAGTTCTGTAATTAACTTTTCATCCAAACAATTAACTTGCAGCTTCATTTATAGCTATATACTTTGTCTTTATCACTAAACCAACAACTATTTGCTGTTTGAAACCTTTTCAATTTACTGCACCACCGTTCAAGGTAACGCTTTACCTTAAAGTAGATTTTCTGTCGTCTCGGTCTATCTAAAAAAACGAGTCTGTTAAGCCCTCTAATTTTAATTTAGACCCATCATAAATATGATTACATCCTTAGTTCCGGTAAAGTACTTTAAGATGTTTTTCACTGTCTTACAGTGATCTTCTCCAGATTATGACTAATCAACATCAGGTCTCATACATTTCATTTCATACATGATAGTTACTCATGTGATCTCTCTTTTATTAGTCTATGGGGACTATTAAGAGAGATACATTCCAGGGCTCATCAACATGAGACATCTCTTGGAGTTTGCCATGCTAAACAGCTTTAGTATCAAATGAATATACGTTCCTTGGGTTAAGTTAAGCATCCTCTTGAATTTATCTATATAGATTTGTATCCCCAATTAAGATACTCTTCCCAAATTATTCATGGAGGAATATTTAGACAACTTTATCTTTATTGATTATAGCATTAGTATGTCATTCCTTATCCATAGTATATCAACATATAATATTATAAATGTCACGGCGCTCCCACTGACCCTTTTGTACACACTAGGTTCATTCTTATTTATGATAAAATCAAACACTTTTGATTTATTTCATCAAAACGAATGTTCCATTTTTGAGAAGCTTGCTTCAATCCATTTCTTTGAATGTCTACAAATCTTACCTCATCGTATGTAACTGGATCATCATCTTCTATGATGTGTACCTCATCATCATCATATATAATGAATCTTTACCTCCCAGGTATCTTTGGTATTATTCTAGATTAATGATTCGGTTGTGGTACAATAGGTCTATCTACAAGTTCCTCTAGTTTGACTTATAGTGTTTTGTGGTTCTTGAACTTTTCAAGATTCTATTATCCTGCCACTAGCCCTTCAATGATAAACACCTTTATCTTAGAAGGTAGCATATTTCGCAACAAACACCTTTTGCTAAGTAGGATTATAGAACATATACCCTAAACTTACTTTAGGATGTCCCACAAATCTGTACTTGTCAAATCTTGTCCCAAGCTTATCCTTTGAAACGTTTTCACATAAGCTGGACAACCCCTTATCTTAACATACTTAAGATTAGGAATCCTCTCTGTCCATAACTTTTATAGAGTCTTGGGGCTGGATTTTGAGGTTACCTTTTTCGTAGATATGCAGCTATTTCTAGGACATTACCCCAGAAGGATACTGGAATACCGGTAAAATTATTATGGACCGTACCATGTCTAACAAGGTATGATTTTTTCTTTTAGATACATCAATCAATTATTGCGTATCAGGAGGCATCCATTATGAGAAAACCATTTGAGATGATCTAAAAACTCATTGCACAAGTATTCCTTCCTTGATCTGATCAAAGAATCCTAATACTTTGCCAATTTGTTTCACTTCTGAATTCTTTGAACCTTTTAAATAATTCATACTTGCATTTCATCAAATACAAACATTCAACTCTTTGAATGATCATATCCTTTTCTTATACAAGTTTGTTCAATTTGTAAAATAATTTTTCACGTAAGTTAAGTATACAAAATCCATTAAGTAATATTCCAGTTCTATACAAAATATTGTTATTATAAATAGAACAACAATTGTTCTTAAATATAATACCAAAGATTTCATTGTCCAACAACAAAATGAAAATAATGTTTCTAACGAGAACTGGAATACAATAACAACTTATTGACTTAATAGACTTGTCCCGTAGGCAATGCTAAACAATAAGTTTCCATGGCTAATGTAACAACATTTGCTTCATTTACCACACATAGGATTACCTATCTTTATTTAGCTTTCTACTTCTGCTTGGTCCCGTCATAAATCTATATTTATGATAACTAAAGTCAGTATCCAATACCTAAGTAGAACCTTGATTTAAAGAAAAATTTATTTTAAATCATGAACAAATTTGTACTTGTAACCGAAACTTCACTAAGCTTCTTTGGTTAGCCACTGCAAGAGGCTTTTTACAGTTTCTTTTCCAGTGTCCAGACTTATTGCAGTGGAAGCAAACTCCTTTGCTATCCGTATCAGTTTTGTTCTTATTATCCTTGGTTTATGTGTTTTTCTATTTACCTTCTTAGAATCATTCTTCTTTTTAGAAGATCCTTTGGCCTCTACTAGTAAGACTTGGTCTTTCTTGGTTGGAAAGTGACTCTCAATATTTTTCAATATATTAAGCAAATCAGCGAAGCTGATATCTAGCTTTTTCATATGAATAAATTCACAACAATTGTGAAAGGAGTCCGGGAGTGAGTGCAAGATCAAATCTTGGCACAACTCCCCATCCATATCAAAACTCGTTGTCCTAATTGTTCAATCAAATTTATCATGTTAAGGACTTTTGTCTTTACTGTAGTGTCATCGATCATTCTAGATCGGAAGAGCTCCTTAGATATCTGATATCTATTAGTCCTACTTTTCTCACCATCAACTACTTGATATGCAAAAATATAGTAGGAACATCCATAGTTTCATGCTGACGCTGAAGCTTGTTACTCATGGATGCGAGAATGATGCATTTGAGCCAACTGTGCATCATCTTGTCACTTTCTAAAAGTAGCAATCTCTTCCTTAGAGGCATTGTCTGCAATCATTGCAGGGATAGACGTATTAAGGACATAAGATAGCTTTTCAGCCATGAGAACTATTCTCAAATTCCTTAACCAATCCGTTTAATTTGGTTTGGTTAAATAGCATCTAATATGCTTAGCAGTGATAGTAATTTAGACATTGTAAAATTATGTAAATGAATTTATAATTAATAATATTTTATCATACATTCTTTTATTAATTACCAAAATAAATTAGGTCTTGTTTTAAATTGGTATCTCCCACTATTTTCTTCAAACTATATTACCCTCAATATATATAGTTCGGCAATATCTAATTAAAGATATGCTAATGAGAATAAGGATCTCATTTCAAATGTATATAGCCTTGTGTGTGCACAACAAACTATATATAAATAAATAGGTAGTCAACTCTTGTCAATTACATCAACTATGCAACTCCTTGTATTTTGCCTCTTAGATCATAATGGTCAAGTGTGTGCACATCCGAACTAAAATGATCTAAGTTAAGTCATACCTAGCACTCCATATATTCAAAAGAAAAACACTGTCCTTATGTGTGCACAACAAAACAGCATTGTTCAGTCTATTTATAAGCATTAAATGTGATAAAACAACATCTTAAATATTTAATACTTGCCTTGTGTGTGCACAACAAACTCATATTAAATATTTAATACTCTATTGTTTTACCATGCTAGAAGGCGACGTTCGATATTCCAAATATCTTTGAATGTTACAACTTAATATAATTTATTTGAGGGTTTTGTTATTAATTTGTCTCATCTTGTTTAGCGCGCATGCACACATATATATAAAATACGCGTCATATTATTAAACATGCGAAACATGTTTGTATAATATAATATATATATATATATATATATATATAGTATAAGCATGCACATATAGAATACTATATTCTACCCAGATTGATTATGGACTTTTATTCTAGTTTGGTTCACTAGAGCCACCAAGTGAACCAAAAGGACAAATCCTAGGGGTGCAAGAATTAATATTTAAATATAATTATTACATTTAAACCCGGGCTCCATTACAAACGGGTCTTCAAGCGCTCCTTGCTCCTTGATCTCCAATTCTTCAAAATTAATTCTAACTATTCCTATTACAAAACTATTTAAAATAAATAGAAACCTTGATCAACAGTCAAGGGGAAGTACATATGAGGGAGTTAGAATTTACATTAAGAAGAATTAGAGAAGACGAGGTACGCATACCCCATTTAATAAAACCCATACATTCATGCATCAAACTAAAATAAAATCCAATCACATTGGTTAATAGTCCATAATCAATCTCATTTATTATCATACACATCACCATATGCATCAATAAATAACATTCATCTCATGAATAATAAAAATTCAATATATATATTGATATCATTTAATGGGCAAATTTAGTTAGTATAAAATCTAATTTTGAATCAAAATAAACTCCTTTATTTTAATCCAATTTAAATCAAAATAAACATCTTTTGTTTTAATTTATTCAATTTTGAATAAAATAAACTATTTTATTTTAATCGATTCTTTAATCAAAATAAACTCATTTATTTCAATTAATTATGGAATCCAATTCCAAGTCAAAATAAACTCCTTTATTTAAGGAAACACGGATTTTCTTTCCTATTCACAAATAAACTCCTTTATTCGAATAATATGAAATTTTATTCCATATCTAAATAAACTCATTTATTTAAGGAAATTAGGATTCTCTTTCCTATTCACAAATAAACTCTTTTATTTTGAATAATATGAAATTTTATTTCATATCTAAATAAACTCCTTTATTTAAGGAAACATGAAATCCAATTTCAACTCTAATTAGTTATCATGGAATCCAATTCTAACTCTAATTAGTTAGCATGAAATTCAATTTTAAAATTAAAATAAACTTTTATTTTAAGATTAAAATAAACTTTTATTTTAAGATTAAAATAAACTTTTTATTTTAAAATAAAATAAACTTTTTATTTTAATTATAAATTAATTAAGAACATATATATATATATATATATATATATATATATATATATATATAATATTCAAATCATGTATGTGGTTTATTACATAATATATATAATGTTAAATGGTGATTTTAACTTATGTAATCATTTATCTCAAAATGATATCACGTGAATGACTTTAAGGATTCATTCTTTGATGACTTAGTATGAATCCAACTGTGAAGAATAAAATCAACCACGGATTCGGTAGAAAAAAATCAAGATTACCGAAATCAAATAACTTTTTAAAGTGATTTCATCTTTTTTTTAATGTTATATAACAAATTATGCCCAATTAAATTGTTCAAAACATATATCAATATACATATCAAATTAAGATAATTAATAATTCGCATAAAGGTTTGACTCTGATTGTAATATTCTTGGACGCAATCAAATTGCACAAATTAAGCGAAAACGTGAAAAATCAAAGTTTAAAATTTTTACAAACCATATACCCGGATTATCCTTTATACATAATTATTAATTAAACGAAAAGTTAAAGAATAAGAATCATACCCTTGAAGATTCGAGCTTCCTCAGGTACAAGTTCACCTCCAAATCCTTTCGCGTTCAAATGTTATTCTTTTACAAAGTATATGCTTTATCATCAAACATGATTAAATTGTATGCATACTACTTTCAATGGATTCATACCCATCAGTCATATATATCTATACATTCTCAATGTAATAATAAATGTTACATTATTTCCTAACTTGGTTTTTAAAACCTTCATTTCGCTTTCTTATTATACTCTTAGGATAACTATGTATTCGATACACATTTAAAACTCATAGATGTATGATCCACATTGTTCTTGCATTTTGTAAGCCTTAATAAAATTTGTTAAATCTGGGTTCTATATAACCCTTACATGCTTATATACTTAAAACATCACTTAAGTCAAGCATTATAGCTTAAGAAATTTATACCCACATGCTTTGAGGTTCAGATCACAGTTAAAGCGATCAGCAACATCGCCTACAAACATGATTGTCTTGCAGATTAAAGTTCGAGAGGCGCAATTTGCAGACTCCTTGTCTGCACCGATTTTGAATTTTGACTTCCTAGTTTACATCTCATTTCTTAGCATGCATGAGTACTAACACATAACATATACACACGTTGAAAGGACTTGGTCCAGGTTTGGTGCCTCTTGTGTTTACTTTAAGTTGTTTTCACACTTTATAGCTTTATTTGAAAATTTCCATTTATTTCAAGGTTAAGCAAATTCATGCAACAAGGGTCTAACTATGAAATCATTAAACCACATAACGATGTTAAACAACCTTCAATACGTATGCTCACATATATTCAACTTATTTATGCATAGATAGTTTAGTTCATCACTTGAAACTCATTTAAAATCATGCTCGGATGACTTATATTGTGTCAAATTAGGTGTGTGCACTTATAGGCCATGTGACAACCCGAAAAATCGGATTGTCCAGAATTTAAGTTAAAAGAATTAGTTATTAATAAAATGAAATTTTATTAATAATATTATGAGCTATGTGTTTATTAATCGTTCTAGAACCTAGGATGATTATAAAACGGGAGGATTCTGGCGACGAGCTAGATTGAGCGAATGAGAATTTTTAAGACGAAAATAAAAAAATTTTGGTAACAAAAATATTTTTGGGGAAAAATACGAAATAGGCACTATTCACCTGACAAAACCCTAAGGGTTAGGGTTTGAATAACCTAAGTCTTTTCGAGAGTTCGGTATGTCGAAATGACATTCCGTCGAAAGATTTGACGATAATATATCGTGAAAAGTTAAGTTAGCCGATAAAAGTTTTTTTAAAAAAACGTGCAGAAATCAGACAAAATAAAAACGACGAAAAGTATTGTTATGTACTTTTCATTCGTTTAACTACGTTAGGGAAAAATGGTAAGGAAAACGCTTATCATCAAAAAGTGTTTTTCAATTTTTCAAAGTTCCAAAGAATGCGTAAAAGTTAAACTATAGAGGAAAGACGAAATATCCAAAAATATTTGGATTCCGAGAATTGCAGTTTTTAAAACTGTCGGACGAATCCCGAAAGACGGAACCATGAAGCTTCTAGGAGAAGCTTCGTGAATACTAAGGAGGTTTAATAAGGAGGTGGGAATAGTAACTTTGGGGGCAAAATGACTATTTTGTCCCTAGCTTTGAAAATCTATAAAAGAGAAGTGTACGTTAGTTGATTTCTTTGAAATAAACCAACACTTTGAGAGAGAGAGAAAGCTTGAGAGCTTGGAGAAGAAGAAGAAGGAAGAGAAAGAGCATGGATGCTCGGATCAGAGATGATCGTGAAATAGAAAAGCTAGCAAATCGCCGGTTTTGTCTAAAGGAAGAAGAATAAAGAAGAAAGATATTCAAAACCTAACTTCTAAGTTAAATTTCTTTAAGTTTTCTATGTTCAAAACATAACTTAATGAGAATAAAAGTAAAAGAAGTTAAGAATAATTTTCATATGGTTGAAATCATGAGAAAAAGAAGAAATAAGAATTAGAAGTTTAGTTTATAAATTTCTTAAGAAAGTATGAATTTCGTAATAAATTTGAGCGATCCGAATGAATCATATTAACGATTTGGTGAAATTAGTAAGGAATGATGTTTTATAACATCAAATCCCAAGAAAAAGTGAAATCGTAATCAAAATATCGATTAAAAAACGAAGAACGCGAAGAACACGCGAAGAACACGAAGAACGTTGTTGATGGACAAATTTAAAACCATCGTAATATAATTTGTTGTTGATGGATAAGTTTAAAACCATCGTGTATAAGTTAGTTTTTTATTGCTTGGTTAGGAACGATAGAAACGTTTATGAAGAACAGATTAAACTTAGCTGTGACGAAGTTATGGCAAAAATTTTGTAAAAGATAAACGAGAAGTAGAAAGTGTGTAAATGAACCTGAAGGTGTATGGTTTCATAACAATGTAAGAGAACATAGAAAACGTGAGTCGTGGACTTAAGAACGAACAAGTTCTGAGTTCGAATGACCGAATTATGGACGAATGAACGAAGAACGTTAATAACGTAAAATGAACGATTGATGAAGATTAAGCCAATTGAATGACATGTTAACGGATTCAGAATAAATTTTTGTTTAAGGGAAGTTGAAGTACGTAAGATAAGGAAGAGAATGGTTTTGGAACGACCTCGTTCCGAGTTATAACGAATAAGTTATGAGATTGTGAAATAAGTGTCTCAAACCGGTCCAAGACTTAGAAAAAAATTTCAAGGTTTTAGGCTCATATGCAGAAGACCAATCATGCCTTGGAAGGCGGGTGCGCAGATGCCACTGGTGAGGAAGGTATCGTGAGTGGCCATTGCAGGCGAGGAAGAGAGAAGGAATCGATGCCGCAATGCCGGTGCAGGGCAAGGCACAATAATGAGCTTTTAATTGCTCAACTCTTAGGGGGAAGTGCAAGGGAATATAATGAACATATAGTTCACATAAGGTAACATTTAAGAAAGTGAATTAAACCTTTAGTAAAGGTTGAATGGAAAGATTAAACAAGATTAAAAGATAGAGAATGTTAGAATGAAATGTAAGCGTTAAACACTTTAGCCGACGTAAGGATTGAGTGTACGTGAATATTAAACGGACAGAACCTACACCCCGTGTATGGTTTGACCGTAAGGTAATAAAGACCAATGATTAAACCTGTGAATGGTGAAGAACTGAATTAAAGACAATGACGTATTTCGTTAAGAAGCTGAGAAATGATTATAACTTGGATGACGTTCCGAGTCGAATGAACCGGACGTTGTAAGATAAGAATAAGGTAACGTAAAATGTTTAACGCTATGAATGCGTATAATTAATGTTGAAGGATCGTTCTGAGTATACAAAAGACTGTATTACTTAGACAATAAAGAATGAATCCTGAGGTAAGGCATTTAGTTGCCAGAAAGCCAAAATGAATGAGAAATCTACTTACCAAACGTTATAGTATTAATGGTTTGGATAAGTTAAGACGAGTTTAGGTCGTGGTACAATCGTAATCTTTGATGGTTGACATATGGGAGCTGGTCTAAACAATTCCTTTAGAGAGCGGAGGTATATACAAAACTGGCAACCAATCTAACTTCACTGTGAAAGACAGTGTAGATGAACCGGGAACTTGTTTTTTGGTTGTTTGTGGGAAACCAATTAGAGTACCATATGGACTACTAACAGAGACACGATGTGTGCTGAATCCTAGAAGAGTTATAAGAAGAAGATAAGAATGCAAATCATCAAAGATGATGATCGTATGAGTTAAGACATCTCCGTATGTCATGAAGCCATAAAGAAAGTTGTCGCGTAAACTTAGATTGCAAGAACGCAAACCCTAAGAAATAAAGTTAAGTAAACCAATGCGTAAGTCAAATATGTGGCTAATTGGTTCATGCTATTTTCCTTATGTGATATATAGGGATTGGAATGAGCAGTTCAGTGTAAACTTTAAGCTGTAGCTGTGCGTAAGGCAAATTTTCTAACTTTATTCATATTTGAAATATATACTAGTTTCTTAAACTTCTCAGATGTTGAACATGAGAAGTTTTATCTATGTGCGAATGTGTGATATTTGTACAAGGTGGTAGAACGTATGAGGCCTTGTGCCACAATTTGAACACTTCGGTGTTTCTATGATATGAACTATTCTGTGGTTGAACTGTTCAATATGAAAATGTTCTATTTATACATGAACTATTATTGTTAAGTCTGTGCTAATGATTCTATCCAGACAGGATGTGTATGAAAAAGGTAGAAGAATGAAAGTATTTCAAAGTTAATGTGATTAATGTTTTAAAATGATAGGAATCAGAATTATTCCTATTATTCAAGTTGCTTTATAACCTTTATTCGGTTATCAAAGTTCTAAAGGAATGTGTAAATTCTTGAAGTTGTTTGTTCAACTGCTATGACTTACTGAGCAATTGAATGCTCACACTTGCTTTAAATGAAAAATATTTTTAGCGAACGATGTTAGAAAGAAATTAAGGATTTCATAAAGATCAAGTTGATTGGTATCCAAAAGAAATACCATTCAGTATATGAATGAGCGTGAAGATCAAGTGAAGATTTGTAATGAAGAATAGTTAATTGAACTATAGATTAGTTTAATGAAATGTTATGTATCCTTGGTGATGGATGAAAGTCATTCTTGTAATATGTAAAGAATAATGTAATTGTCATTATTTGTAATGAACGAGGTTATAAGGTATTAGAACCTGGGAATTGAGAATATATGTTGTTATATTTCACTATATAATGATGTATGTTTGGAAAGAAGTGGGATCACGACGTACGGAATTCGGGTGTGAAGATAGATCGGATTTCGGGGCGTGACATGCCATGTTTAGAGACATGAATAGTACTAGCATGTCATCCTATAAGTTCAGAATGTAAATATCCTCATGCTTGTAAATATTCATTTTAAAGCTTCAAGTTTTATTTAAAGTCGTTTTAAACCAAGCTATCATAAGTTGATTATAAGCAAGGCAACTTTAAAGCACGTTTCATGCTCATTTGTAATCATAATTCCGCCATATATATATGCTACAAAGTTTGAATTTAAATGGTTCAAGGTTTGTCAAGGTTTGTTTTCCAAAATTTCAAGTTTTCTTTAGAAAATATACCAAATCATGCTAAGGTAATTTATTATAAGTAAGGCAACCGTAAATCACATGTAATATATATTTTTATTCATAACCAAGTTAAATTAACATACTTGGGGTATCACATTACAGCAAAATGCACCATCCATTTCTGGTGCACAACGCAGCTGCGCCATTATTGAACTGCAGAAGGGGTGCAACTGTGCCCTTCCTGGACAGTTCCAGGAATGGTTCTTCTTTTGTAACTCAGAAAACCAACACAGATATCTTTGATTTCTCATGATTAGACCAAACACATTGTTTTCATATGTTCATATAAACTCAGATAACATTATAGCAACTTATAAACCAAATAATAACCAATTTAAAGACTTGAATTCAATGTTCATACTATTTTTCCAAAGTTTAACATGTTTAGCAAATTCCTTCACCACGGATTTGTTTCTGAACCGAATTGATCCATTTAACTTTCGTTGTTTTTGTATTCAACCATATTATCAATATCTCACAACAATTTATGGATTGTAACAATATTTAGCCATCAATTTTGACTCATTTAGCAAGTAGTTCATGACATTTCTAAGAACTCGTAAAACTTGAAATCAAGAACATACTTAAGAAATATTACCTCTTTGAAGTTGAATTACTAAACTTGCTTCTAACTTTAGATTTCTCTCAACTTTAGGAACCCTCACACTCTAGTTGTACTTAACAGAGAATTCTAGCAACCCAATTTGAGAAGAAGGGGCTTCTATTTATAGAGAAACCATTACCCAATTGTTGGGGTTTGCTCTAGAAATCAAATCAAAGGGAAAAAGAAGAAACCAAAGGGCAATAAAGATTTGGTGGAAAGTTGCTAACCACTCCCTCCCCACCATTCTTCTAGCCATCATCAACTCTCTTGACTTGCATCAATAGCAATAGGCTAGGCCAATGGCCTATCACGGCTATTATAAGAAAAGGGACACTAAAATTGGGACAAGTTCTAATACTTCTTTATGTAACAGTAAAATGGACTTCAAATACTAAGGTTAATTCCTTTTTAGCTCATTAAGTCAATTATAATTACTTAATATTACTACATTAAATTAAGTTATGGGCAAATATACCCATAGCTACATATATGTACATCCATATGTAAACAAGTATACCCATATTTAAATATACATCAACACATTTAATCATGTACCTCAGGTGTATTGGGTTAGTCCACATAATATTTTCATTGGGCTAAATATAATCCAATTGGGTACTCTCAACCCATTATTTTCCATCACACTTATTATTTTATTCACACATAAGTACCACAATGATTAATTAATATCCATCATTTATTCTCTTACCATTGATTCTCTTCTAATAATTCTACTTAAACCTTCAGTTGATTTAACTTTAATATACATACCACACAAGGCTCATTTATCCAAACTTATTAGAGTTATATAACTCAAGCTTATTATATAATCTCAATAGTTAGAAAATATCAAGGGTTTATGCCATGTTTGGCTTTTTCCCAATTTCACTTCATGTAATATTCCTTTAATATAAGGTTTGGGTGACACACTTTATCTTAATGCTAAATTATTTAGCTTACTTTAAATAATTATACATTTATAATATGTAGAACTGTTACACTAGGCTTTGTGAATTTATACTCATAACACCTATATTTAAAATAACCATTTTCCATAGAATAATTAGTATGTACTACACAAATCATTATAATATAATTGTTCAATTCCTTCCTTCTATAAATTATCCCAAGACAATTTCTTCAATCTTTACATTTAGCCACATCTTAAATATTAATTTAATATATCAATCTCCAACTAATATTCATTTATAAATATATTGGTTTGTCTTCTTTTATTAACCACTTATTTTCCATTAACATCTTTCAAAATTTTAAACCCTTTCATATATTACCATGCTATGTAATATCTTAAAATTTTCAATTTTAGTTAACATATTCATTTCATTTTCTTTATGCAAAACATTAATTCACCATTTTACTTAAGTGAACTAACCTATTGATTCAACTTACTATCATACCACTGCCACACAAGGCTTTAAATGCTCAAATTATATTATTTCATAATATAACTTTCAATTTGAGTATAATTTAACTAATATTTATTCTTGTTTAGTTAATTTCCATGATTAACTATCATCCAATTCATGTTTTGCTATCTTTATCCATTTATGGACAGTTTGAACGCCAAATATGAATCATATTACAACATATTAGCCACTCATATACATATCCTAAAGTTCAGATTACACAAATTCATCTAGAGTCATTTTAGAGACCCAAAAGCAATTGCTACTGGTCTTAGTTTGAAGAAAGTGCGGCAATGCGCCACCTCAAGTTCAAACGCAGACAAGTTCTACTTTAGCAAAACAAGAATCTAAATTCCTAAATACTTTGAACATGCTTTTTAAATGGTAACTTGTTATACCAATTAACCAAAATCAATCTCTTCTTTAATTTTACCACATCAATTACTACCTTCTTTAAAAGTTTTGAAATTAAACTTCCATCTCAACTCTTATTTCTTTAGTAGTTTAATCAACTATAAAATCTTATATATAACTTCCTACCATCAAACTACATAATTCAAAATATATAACACATACACATTCTTATTTGAACCCTACATATCTCATAATAAGAATTTTATTTACCAAATTCTTATTTTAATAATTTCTGAAAATTCGGGTTATCACACTTATGAGCACATTCAGAATTATGACCGATTGATGGATTACTATGACTATTCGAACGCGACCAAGTGTTAGATGTTCATGACCACCTTGAGGAAAGACGTCAGACAATGGATGCTGACATTGGCCTCAAACTAAGTCTCCTCTTGGATAGAGCTCTGCAACAAATTTATGCTCAGTTCGGTAGTAACAAGAGAAGGGGAAAGCTGACCGGATCACTGTCTCAGTATTTGAAACGGTTTCGAGAAGTCATTGTTCAGGTTGCAGATTTGAATGACCTTCAAGCTGTGGGTCTCTTTCAGAATGGTTTGGACCTGGTAAAGTCGAAAAAGTTAATGAAAGAGTTGATGTTCAACCATCTGAAGAGTTTGGCTGAAGCGTTTGATAGTGGTGGAAGAGGCGATAAGCAACCTAAAATAGAGTACGTCAGAAAAGTCGAAAGATAAGGAGAAGAATAATAATAACAACAATAAATCGAATGGCTATGAAAAGAAGTACAAGAACAATGGTGGTTCAGGAAGAGGATGCCCACATTTCCCGAATTAGAGGGTTAACAAAGTTTATACGAAGCTCAATGCAGATCGGTCTACCATTTTGGAGTATATGAGGGACAAGCCTTACTTCGAGCCAGCCAAAGATAACATAAAGGCGAACAGGGGGAATATGAACAAGTACCGTGATTACCATGGGTTGACTGGACATTCAACAAAGATATGTTGGGGTTTAATGGATCTGATTAAGAAAAATGTACTGAATAGAGCCTTAGTGCAGTACGTTGCAGGTCGGGAAGCTTCGGGAGCACAACAGACAGACCATACCCCAATAAAAAACCCAACCGCCCAGCCCCAGCAATAGGATCAGACCCAGGTGGTGCACCGAGTTATGGATGTGATCACAGGCGAGTCAGTCAAAAAGGTTACGGGGAAGAAACGGCGAGGATTCTTGGATGCTGTGCTATCAGTGTCTGATTAGCCTATGAGGCGTGAAAGACCATACTCACGCTCGGTTATTACCTTCACTAATGAAGATTTCCCTTCGGAACCAATCAAAACCCATGAAGGAGCTTTGGTGATTATTGCATAAGTGGGTTCAATGGACATGAAGCAAATGATGATTGATAATGGTTCGTCAGTGGATATACTGTGTGTTCATACCTACTAGAGGATGGAATTAGAAGGTAGAAAGATGGAGATCGGTCAAGAGTATCCCCTGTATGGTTTTAGCAATGATCCAGTTAAAGTTGCTGGGAAGATCGACTGACTAGTTGCTGGGACGATCGACTGACTAGTGGTCTTTGGGATGGCTCCTCAGCAGGTAGAAATAATGTGTAAATTTTTTGTTGTACATGTAGATTTAGTGTATAATGCTATTCTTGGGAGGCCGACCTTGACAGCTCTTCTGGCGCTTACTTCGATTCCTCATTTTAAAATCAAGTTTCCTATGCCGAATGGAGTTGGTGAAGTGGTTGGGGATGTTGGCTTGGTGAGAAGGTGTTACAGGAATGCATTGATCTCTTCGGGTGTGGGGGTCAGCAAGCAGAAACAGACAATGGCGATAGAGATCGAGTTATTTTTTGAGGGTAATACAGAACCTCTTGTCATGCCTGCCGAAGAGACAGAAGAGGTTGAGTTATTTTTGGGAAAGAAGGATAAGACTATCAGGATCGGATCAGGGCTGCAGGAACCTTTTCGGATAAGCCTGGTGGAATTACTTCAGTGTTATGCATATATTTTTGCATGGGTCCCCGATGACATGCCTGGTGTTGATCAAAAGGTGGCTATACACAGGCTGCATGTGGACCCAACAAAGAAGTCAATTAGGCAGAAGATGAGGATCTTCGCCTCGAAAAGGCGAAGATAATAGATGAGGAGATAACAAAGCTTTTTGCAGTAGACTTCATCTTCGAGATTGACTACCCAGAGTGGTTGGCAAATGTAGTGTTAGTTTAGAAGCAGAATGTGAAGTAGCGGGTCTACATCAACTACACAGATTTGAATAAAGCATGTTCGAAGGACTTTTATCCACTTCTGCACATTGACCAACTGATTGATGCTACTTCAGGTATGTCTTACTCAGTTTTATGGATGTTTTTTCAAGGTATCAATAGATTTCGATGCATCAGGAGGATATCCCGAAGACATCATTCATTACTCATCAGTCGGTTTAAAAGATGACATTTAGATTATTGAATATGGGGGCCATGTATCAAAGGATGATGAACTATGCATTCTAGAAATAGTAGGGTCAGAGCATGAAGGTCTATGTCGATGATATGATCTTTAAAAGTATGTCGGTTTGGGGTCATTTGGACGATTTGGAGGATTGCTTTCAAACTATTCAGAATTACAAGCTCAGGTTGAATCCAACGAAGTGTACCTTTTTTTGGGGCGGGGAAGTTTCTTGGTTACCTGATCAACAAGAGGGGGATAGAGGCGAACCCGAAGAAGATAAAGGTTATTTTGGATATGAAGTCTCCTCAGTCAGTATAAGGATGTTCAGCATTTGACGGGTTGGATTGCTGCTTTGAGGAGGTTTATGTCCAAGTCAGCAGAGAGGTGTTTGCTGTGACGCCCCCAAAATAGGTCTATTCCATCCAACCCATTCTGAGTCACCAAATACATGGTACAGAAATAACTACAACTTTATTAATACATTTGTCGTGCAAAATACGACAACATATATACTGTGAGTTTAAATACAATTATTGTCTTCTAGACAATATACATACCCAAATAAATCCTCATCATAATTATTGATACATTATTTTACAAAAATTGTGAGGACTACTAAATAACTCTCTCTAGAACCTTCATTCCATACCCAACTAGTACTGCTACATTCTCGCCTCCCGAGAAGAAAAATGGAACAAAAAGGAAAAGGGTGAGCTCAACTAGCCCAAGAAGAATATTATGACAAAGATAATATACAACAAATTATCGTTAGTCTTCAACGGGAAAAATCTAATAGAATACAATAGACAACCAGGTTTTAAATCAATAAGCTGCAATGAAACAACAATTCATTAGAAGAGTTAAGTAGAGAATGCAAACTACTATCTTCTATATATGAATTTAAAAGTTCATCGTCGATATTTTATCCTCGTAACATCAATCAATATATATCTCGAATCAAATATTCATCTTTGCACTCTGAGCCAAAGATATTCATCGATTGATCATGTTCATCTAAACACTGTTCATCTTTGCACACGGCCAAAGATATTAATCATCATATTCATCTCAACACTGCTCATCTTTGCACTACATGCCAAAGATATTGAAGAATATCATCATTTAGGACCGAGGATGATGAAAAATATTTTAAAGGAAACGAATCCAATTGAAACAAAAGAACAAATATTAAGGATTAAGTATTTTAAACAATCCAAGTTCAAAAATACTTCATAAGTAATCGAGTGGAGTAAAATTCAAGAATGATCAAAACATGGATACAATAAAAGCTAGTATCCATAATAGATATTTTGGACAAAAAGAAGAAATTTCATTTTTCTATTGAATAAAGGTCAGTATCGTGAATAGTGCCAGTATCACGTGAATAGTAATCTCGACACCAAAAGATAGAAATTTCATAAAAAAAACATCTTCACGCTTCGTGAATAGTACTCGTGAATAGTAATTCGTGAATAGTAACTCGTGAATAGTAACTCGTGAATAGTAACTCATGAAATAGTAACTTGAGCATGAAAAAGTTCCAAATTTGATAAAATTTCTAACCAATATTTTAAGATAATGATATTAAAGAAATAATATCATTTTCGAATAAAATAACATCCCTTACCTCGAAAAGACAAGACTTTAGTTGAAACAGGATATAGGCTATGATTTGAACTTGCACCAGTATAGCAATACTCAAAGTATACTCAAAATACTCACAAGAATACGCGATAATAATATAGAGAGAAAACTTCAGTTTCTGGTGTGATTTTCAATTCTAACCTAAGCACCCTATTTATAGGAAAATGCTTAGAACACCAAAGTAGAAAATTTATTATAATATATTATTAATAATAAATTTTCCTACGCCTCTTTGGAAATCAGCTCCTAACATTTCCCACATGCCAACCTTCTAGAAAAAGTAATAAAAAAACGTTTTTCATAAAATAAATAATTAAAACTTACAAAAATCAATTATTTCAGAACTTCAGAACTTTAATAATTCACAATAAATAGCCCTTTTACCAGAAAATTGAATCTAGCGAGTTTTATAGAAAATTCAATTTCTACAACTTTACTGAGAAGAAAGTTTTTCCAAATTCCAAATGAAATTGGACCGAAATCCACAAGCAGGCGATTTTCTGTGCTATAATCAAATTTTAGTCAAGAAATGGGGTCCAAGACACACAAAACATGTGTTAATCATTTAATGCCACAAAAAATACTCTTCCTCCTCATATACTCACATATCGCACATTCATTATAAAATATCATAGTTAATATATTATTAAAATAATATATTTAAATGAATTATTTTATCAGAAAAAGATAAAATATTAATTTTCAACAATTGTCACATTAAAAATTTTCTCCATATATATCCACATAAAATCAATATTTCCCTCATCATATAAATCAATAATTAATTATTCACAAATAATATTACAGAATCACAAGTACTGGCAACCAGGCCGTTCCAGGAAAAAGGGGGCTTTCCAATAAGGATCTCTCCTTACTGGCGCGCAATTAGGTGACCAAACCTCTTCTTGATGTAACTTTCTAGACATTGCCAATAATGTTATCCAATAATATTATTAGGATAATATGAATTATTGTCAGATAATGGAAAATCTTGTTTAATGACAATTTATTGAAACAATAGTAATATAAAATATCAATGCAAAGAATTATTGAATCAATAAAATAAAATACTGAGCGATAATTATCGTAATTAATTATTAAGTAGTGCATTCTTACGTAAGAATCAATAATTGGTGCAATACTGTGTACTACTGTTCAACAACGCGTATTAGTGTGTTTTAACCACCGGGTATTCCAACAGTATTAATGGTAACAACTACGCCGTTATTTATAAACAACTTATATTTGTCGTTTTCTTCATCCAATCGCTTTTCGTTATGGGGCCCATAAAGATCAAGGCCGTCGCATTTAATATTCCCCCCACAAAGAAGAATATTCCACGACCAAACAAATAATCAGAAGACCCCAACTTTTATAAATAAAGATAAATTTTCTATAAATATTATTTTTGAATATTATGGAATAAATTTGATATAATGTTATAGTTGTGTGGGTAATATTTATAAATTTTGCAAAGTAAGCAAGTTGTTATAAAATATTCGTTTGGTGGAGAATATTCTTTTTATCGGGAAATATTAAATGCGACGGCTCAATCATTGGTGGACCCCACAGCGGAAGTATTGTCGTAGTTAGAAAAGCGACAAAATTATCTTTCTATAAAAATAACTGGGAGAGGTGTTACCGTTAAAACTGTTGAACTACTACCGGTAGTAAAAGTACGATGTCTGGCGTAGTTGTATAGTAGCACACGATATTGATTATTGATGCTTACGTGAGAAGTCACTCATTTATGCTCAATTATTG
Organism: Panax quinquefolius; assembly: GCA_020205615.1. Lineage (NCBI taxonomy): Eukaryota > Viridiplantae > Streptophyta > Magnoliopsida > Apiales > Araliaceae > Panax > Panax quinquefolius. Next base: position 114,332,408 of record CM035152.1, read on the forward strand.
CTTTCTGATGAATTCACGCATCATATCTCTTATATTATTGATTCAATTATTGTCACAAGATTATCATCGTATAATATGTTATAGTATTAAATCAATAATTGAGGCGACAAGTTATAAATGATTAATAATTGTTGAAAGATTAAATATGTGTTGATTAAAAATAAAATGATTTGTGGTAATATTTATTCAATCCTTGATGTATATAAAGAGTACATTATGAGAGGCGTTTGTGGTAAGTTTGATTATTTTATGGGGGGCCATATGTCATCATCTAAGAGTCTCTTCGTCAATAGTAATTACCTTCGTCAATAGTAACTACCTTTGTGAATAATAATTACCTTCGTCAATAGTAATTACCTTTACCAGACGTCAAACCACTTGCCGTTTTTCATATTACAGAGGCCGAACCACTTGTTGTTTCACATTACAAAGCGCCGAACCACTTGTCGTTTCACATTCTGGTGCGCCGAACCACTTGTCGTTTCACATTACGGCGGCCGAACCACTTGTCGTTTCACATTACAGGCGTCAAACCACTTTTCTTTTCACATCACCAGTCGTCAAGCCACTTGCCTTTTCACATGGCAGGTGCTAAGCTAGAAATCTTCTATAAATAGAGGCCTAGTGCTTCATTATTTTCACGAATTCATTCAAGCTATAGAGAGAGAAAATATAGAGAGAATAAGAGAAAGAAGAAGAGTATTTTGTTACTACACTTCTTGCGCGTATTCAATCTCCTACTAAAAGTAAGGGTGTTATTCTTTCTTATTCATGAAGAAGAACTGTTGTTATTCCATTGCTTATTATTACATTGGAATAACTTTGTATATCATGGTTTACCCTATACTTGGTGACATTCTTCTATTGATACATTGGAACATCATCCATCATGTGTTTTACATTAGGACTCGGTTTCGTTTTTTATTATTATTCTATTGGAACATCACTCATGCAGTGTTTTACACCGGACTGGTTAAAATCTTTATTATTATTCATTGGAATATCACATGCATGCGTTTTCTGTGGGACTGGTTCCATTCTTTATTATTACATTGGAATATCCATCACATGCGTTTTTATTTGGACACGTTCCGTTATTTATTATTACATTGGAATAACTTTGCTGTCTGATCTATCGCATGCATGGTGATTTCTTTTGTTATTCCATTCTTTATTATACCCAAATTGGTTAAAACTTTGACTTCTATACTCCATGAAATTAGTGGAATATCCTTGATATTTGCGCTTCATCCGATATCCTTTCATGGAAATATTCTTCTCGGTATTCTTGAATTTTATTCTACAAAGCGATATCATGTTGTGAGTTTGGATGTTATTGGTTCCTAGATAAATTAATTCTTGAACTTGTTTTATTGAATTCTTATATCATTGTCATCATCCTCATGTTTATATTATGTTGAAAGTCATCGTGGGCACGTAGTGCATAGATGGACTTGGTATGATTATGACCGAGAGACTATTCGATTGTAATCATGACCGTAATGTTACAAATGATGTGGTAAAAATCCTCAGTGGCCGTAGTGCATTGATGGGACAGTTGTTGGCATGATCATGACCATTAATGAATACACAAATATTCTTGGCCCGTAGTGCATGAATAATTGTGGTCGTGATACTAAAGAATATCCTTGGTCGTAGTGCAGGGGTGATTCGATGATGTGGAATATTTATTAAAGTCGAGTCTCGGCTATAATGATGATGAAAAACCTTTTAAAATCATAAAAGATAGTAGATTTTATTTTCTACTTGACTCTTTTAATGGATTCTTTGGTTCCATTGTAGTTAAACTTGATGTTCATTATATTTTATCGGTTTAACTTTCTTTGTTGTAGGCTAATGATAATTTATTCGCATTATCTTAGTCATAATATTTCTTCTTGAGCTAGTTGAGCTCACCCTTTCTTTCTTTGTTCTCTTGTGAAATGAGAATATATATTTGGGATGAGAGTCGGGGAGCGGAGTAATGGTCCGAGAGGATAGCATTAGTAGTCCTCATTATTACGTGAAATAGTGTGATAATAATTGTAATGAGGACTCCTTTTGAGTTTGTATGATCTCTAGTAGACAATATTGTATTCAAACTCACGGTTTATGTAGTATTGTGTACCTGCAGTTATATTAGTAAGTTGTATTTAAATTACATACCATGTATCGACTACCCAAGATGGGTGATGTATACCTATTTTTGGGGCGTCACGGTTGGTATCGAGCTTAGGATATGATCCTGGCTAAGATGTGAGAATAGTACTAGGAGGGAGAGAGGGGAATACCTTCGCTAGTATGACCTACCTACCTAAGTTTATGTGCTATTTTTTTGGTGGTCGGTTAGAATATAGGGATAATATGTTACATGTCAATTAACCTTTTGTTTTGTGGCGATATTTGAAAATGACATCGAGAATGTTGAGAATAGCAATGGAGCACACAGCGATCGTTGATTCACCACATATTAATAATCGGGATAATGTGCATCGGAAGGCGACAATCCTCATACAAACAACAACAACGACCAAATGATGAATGATCAAATGTTCGGAGGCTTTATGCGATTCATGCAACAATGAGGCGAGAGCGACTCATCCAAAAGCGTGGGTGGAAACACGAAAACTTTCGGGTGGTCACCATTAAACAATTCAAGGAGCTGGGACCACCGGAGTTTAAGGAGAGCCAAAACCACTTGGCGGAAGCATGGATAAAGCAGATTACCAAGATATTTGATGTCTTGGGATGCTCGAGGAGCAAAAGGTTCCCTTTGTCGCCTTTTATGTTGCGGAGAGGCGGATTCTTGGTGGGAATCGGTAAAAGCGTACTCAACTTCTTTGTCTTGAAGATATCTTGGGAGAAGTTCAGAGTTATTCAACGACAAATACTTTCACGAAAGTATTCGCCACATGAAGGAGGTGGAGTTTATCAAGTTGGATCAAAATAATATGACCGTGTTGCAATACGAGGCAAAATTTGTGGAGTTATCACGGTTTGCGTCCCACTTGGTGGATAATGAAGAGAGAATGGCGTGAATGTTTTTAAGAGGTTTGAAGCGGGAGATACGTCGACATCTTATTTCTCATAAAGCGTGTTTGTATTCGGATGTTGTAAATAGGGCTCGATTAGTGGGAGCGCGATAACGAGTCAGCCTTAACTAAAAGAAGCGAGTACCGGCAAAATTATAATACCAATGAGAGTAGTCATCGAGCGGTGACAACAAGCGTGGAGGAATCAACGGGCGGATATGGTAACCACCGGTGGTAATCGGGGCCAAAATAATAAGAATGGACATTTCAAGAAAAGGAGATTCAACAATGATGGAAAGGCGTCAAGACTGAAGACCGTTGTTAAGGAAGGAGAAAGACCACCTATCATATGCTTCAAATGCGGAGGAGAGGACACATCGGTCAATGCGCGCCATGCCAGTCAAAGCATGTTATAATTGTGGAAGAGAAGGTCACTTAGCTCGATTTTATCGTTTTCAGAAGACAAATTCAGCTAGGATGGAGGCACCAAAAGTAGTCCCGAGAAAAGTCAAAACCGGTAGTCAAGGGAGAGCGTTTGTTGTGACCTCCCGGAGAGCAAGGAACCCGAATGAGGTCATCATGGGTAAGCTTATCATAAACTCTAATGAAGTCTATACTTTATTTGATCTGGGGTTCTACCCATTCTTTTATTTCTCTACTTGCGCTCATCGATTAAATTTGACTCAGGAGAATTAGACTTTGACTTATCTGTGGAAACTCCGTTGGGAGAAACCTTCATTACATCCACATTTTTTATAAGTCTTGTTTGGTTCAAATCGGTACCCTCACATTACTGTCGATCTTATTTCATTAAAAATACTTGCATTTGGCGTGATTCTAGGATTGATTGGTTAACTACTTATCATGCAAAAATTGATTATTTTCGTAATAAGGTTGTTAGCTTTCATATTCCTAACCAACCTATTATGCGAATTCAAGCGACCAAACCATTAAAATCAATCACGGTCATCTCAAGCCATAAAGCTATTCATTTATTGAAAAGCGGATGTCAAGCTTTCTTAGCTCATATCACGATTTAAACAAAAATCGTCGGTTTTGAACGATATTTCTATTGTTAATAAATTTCTGATGTATTCCCGAAGAACTTCTTGGCCTACCCCGAGGCGTGAAATTGAATTTTGTATCGACCTTGAACCCGGTACAAAACCTATTTCCAAAGCCCCATATCGAATGGCTCTATTGAACTTCGAGGAGTTAAAGACCCAACTGCGAGAATTGTTAGACATTGGCTTTATTCGTCCTAGTACTTCTCCTTGGGGTGCTCTCATTCTATTCGTGAAGAAGAAGAAAGATGGGAGTATCGCGACTTTGTATTGATTATCGGGAGTTGAATCATGTCACCATCAAAAATAGGTATCCATTGCCACGTATTGATGACTGTTTGACCCGATTGCAAGGAGCCAAATTCTTTTCAAAGATTGATCTTCGTTAGGATATCACCAATTGAAGATTAGAACCGTGACATTCTAAAGGCGGCTTTCAGAACTCGAGTGCGGGCATTATGAATTCCTAGTCATGTCCTTTGGATTGACTAATGCTCTAACGCCTTCATGGATATGATGAATCGAGTATTGAGGAATATTTGGATCACTTTGTGGTCGTCTTTATTGATGACATCCTTATTTATTCCAAAAAGCCGTGAAGATCATGAGCAACACTTGAGGTCGACACTCCAAAAGCCGTGAATATAAGCTTTATGCCAAGTTGAAGAAATCGAGTTACGGCTTGAAGAAGTAGCATTCCTTGGGCACGTGGTATCAAGTCATGGAATATCATTGACCCAAAGAAAGATTGAAGCTATTCAAAGTGGGAACAACCTAAATCGATGATAGAAAGCACGTAGCTTTCTCGGTTTATTTGGTTATTATCGGAGATTCGTGGAAGGATTTTCTCGAATCGCTACTCCATTGACTCGGTGACTCGGAAGATACAAAGTTCGGTTGGAGCGAAGAATGTGAGAAGAGTTTTCAAGAACTCAAGAGGAGACTTATTTACACATTACGACAATACCATCTAACTCGGAGGATTTGTCATCTCTGATGATGCTTGGGCAAAGGGTTGGGATGTGTTCTCATGCGACATGGAAAAGTTATAGCCTATGCCTCGCGCAACAACTCAAAGAATATGAGAGGAATTATCCTACTCATGATCTAGAGTTAGCATTTATTATCTTCTTGCACTTAAAATTTGGAGGCATTACTTGTATGGGGAGAAAGTGGAGATCTTTACGGATCATAAAAGCCTCAAATATTTCTTCACTCAAAAGGAACTCAACATGCGACAACGACGTTGGCTTGAAGCTGTTGAAAGATTATGATCATACCATCAATACCATCTGGAAAAGCGAGCGTGGTAGGCGGCGCATTGAGTAGAAGATCATATGCAAGTACTGAGTGCGATATTGTCGTATGAAAGGCCCATTTTGTGTGACTTGCAAAGGATGGAGATAGAGTTAAAGACTCGAGGGGCGCATGTGATGATAGCGAGTATCTGAATAGAACCGACTTTAATCGATAAAGTTAAAATTTGCTCAAGCTACGGACACGGAGGCGATGCGCGTATGAGGAAGAAAGTGCAAGAAGGTGCTTATAGGAAGCAAGAATCGATGAAGAAGGAATACTTGAGTCAACTCCGGACTTTTGTGTTCCTAACGACCACGATTTAAAGTATAATATCATGATGGGGCGCACAATACACCATTTGCAATCCATCACAGGAGTACCAAAATGTATCATGATATTAAATCATACATTTTGGTGGAGCAATATGAAAGAGAGAGATAGTTATTTGTTTATCTCAAGGTGTCTAACTTGTCAACGAGTTAAAGCGAGCATCAAGTACCAAAAGGTCCATTGCAACCACTTGAAATTCCAGAATGGAAGTGGGAGCACATTACCATGGATTTCGTTCTGGGGTCTTCCTAAGGTTTCTCAAGGCATAAATGCGATTTGGGTCATTGTTGATAGATTGACCAAGTGCGCTCATTTCTTACCGATCTGAGAAACTTATACACTTGAACGTCTTGCTCGTATGTACATAAGCGAGATTGTAAGAGCGCATGGTATGCCGGTATCCATAGTTTACGATCGAGACCCAAGATTCACTTCACGATTTTGGGTTAGTTTGCAAAAAGCTATGGGCAAAGACTTATGATTTAGCTCGGCATATCATCCTCGGACGGATGGACGATCGGAGAGGACTATTCAAACTCTTGAAGATCTATTAAGACTACGTGTCCTTGATTTCAAGGAAGTTGGGACAAGTTCTTACCATTGGTGGAGTTTTTCCAACAACAAGCGGTTATCAAGCAAGTATTGGCATGGCTCCATTCGAGCGTTGTATGGAAGAAAGTGTCGTTCTCGGTATCTTTGGGATGAGGTGGGTGAAGCAACGTTGTTGGGATCGGAGTTGATACGTATGACTACGGAAAAGATTCAAACGATCCGACAACGTATAAAAACCTCACAAAATCGAAAAAAGAGTTATCTTGATCTTCATCGAAAGGGCGTGGAATTCGATATAGGAGATCATGTGTTGTTAAGAGTTGCTCCATGGAAAGGAGTTACAAGATTTGGAAAAGAGGAAAACTCAATCCTCGATTCATCGGTCCATTTTAATCCTCGATCGAGTAGGAGCGTGGCCTATAGACTCGCTTTTTACCTTGAAGTATGTCTCGTGTTCATAACGTTTTTCACATATCCATGTTACGTAAATATGTGAAAGACCCGAACCACATTATTGAGTTAGAGCAGGACGAAATAGCGGAAGATTTGACGTATGAAGAGGTTCTGTTCAAATCTTGGATAAGAAGGAACATATTCTACGCTCCAAGGTTATACCTCAAGTCAAAGTTTTGTGGAGGAACCACGATGTTGAGGAAATGACTTGGGAGTTAGAATCGAAATGAAATCAAGGTATCCTTACCTCTTGACATACCAGTACATACCCTAATTTCGAGGGCGAAATTTCATAAGAAGGGAGGTTGTAAGACCTGACTTTTATAAATAAAGATGAATTTTCTATAAATATTATTTTTGAATATTATGGAATAAATTTGATATAATGTTATAGTTGTGGGTAATATTTATAAATTTTGCAAAGTAAGCAAGTTGTTATAAAATATTACGTTTGGTGGAGAATATTCTTTTTTATCGGGAATATATTAAATCGACAACGGCTCAATCATTGGTGGACCCCACAACGGAAGTATTGTCGTAGTTAGAAAGCGACAAAATTATCTTTCTATAAAAATAACGGCGGAGAGGTATTTAATTAAAAGCATTGAACTACCGGTAGTAAAAAATACGATGTCTGGCGTAGTTGTATAGTAGCACACGATATTGATTATTGATGCTTACGTGAGAAGTCACTCAGTTATGCTCAATTATTGCTACAGTAATTGCTGCATCATATCTCTTATATTATTGATTCAATTATTGTCACAGTATCATCTGTATAATATGTTATAGTATTAAATCAATAATTGAGACGACAAGTTATAAATGATTAATAATTGTTGAAAGATTAAATATGTGTTGATTAAAAATAAAATGATTTGTGGTAATATTTATTGATCCTTGATGTATATAAAGAGTACATTATATGAGACGTTTGTGGTAAGTTTGATTATTTTATGGGGGCCCATATGTCATCATCTAAGAGTCTCTTCGTCGATAGTAATTACCTTCGTCGATAGTAATTACCTTTGTGAATAGTAATTACCTTCGTCGATAGTAATTACCTTTACCAGACGTCAAACCACTTATGTTTTTATATTACATAGCGGCCGAACCACTTGTTGTTTCACATTACAAAGCGTCGAACCACTTGTCGTTTCACATTACTGAGCGTCGAACCACTTGTCGTTTCACATTCTGGTGCGGCCGAACCACTTGTCGTTTCACATTACAAGCGTCAAACCACTTTTCTTTTCACATCACCAATCAATGAGCCACTTGCCTTTTCACATGGCGGTCTTTAAGCTAGAAATCTTCTATAAATAGAGGCCTAGTGCTTCATTATTTTTCACGAATTCATTCAAGCTATAGAGAGAGAAAATATAGAGAGAATAAGAGAGAAAGAAGAAGAGTATTTTATTCTTACACTTCTGCGCGATTCAATCTCTTACTAAAAAAAGTAAGGGTGTTATTCTTTCTTATTCATGAAGAGAAGCTGTTGTTATTCCATTGCTTATTATTACATTGGAATAACTTTTGTATACTGTGGTTTACCCTATACTTGGTGACATTCTTCTATTATTACATTGGAACATCACATGCGTGTGTTTTTACAGGACTGGTTAAAATCTTTATTATTATTCTATTGGAACATCACATGCGTGTGTTTTACATCGGACACGGTTCCGCGTCTTTATTATTATTCTATTGAATATCATCACATGCATGCGTTTTCTGTGGGACTGGTGGTTCATTCTTTTTATTATTCATTGGACTATCATCGTATGCATGCATTTTACATTTGGACTGGTTCCGTTATTTATTATTACATTTGAATAACTTTTGCTGTATGCGATCTATCGCATGCATGGTGATTTCTTTTGTTATTCCATTCTTTATTATACCAGTTGGTTAAAACTTTGACTTCTATACTCCATGAAATTAGTGGAATATCCTTGATATTTGCGCTTCATCCAGTATCCTTTCATGGAAATATTCTTCTCGAAGATTCTTGAATTTTTTACTACAAAGCGATATCATGTTGACAGTTTGGATGTTATTGGTTCCTAGATAAATTAATTCTTGAACTTGTTTTATTGAATTCTTATATCATTGTCATCATCCTCATGTTTATATTATGTTGAAAGTCATACATGGCACATAGTGCATAGATGGACTTGGTATGATTATGACTAGAGACTATTCGGTGTAATCATGACAGTAATGTTACAAATGATGTGGTAAAAATCCTCAGTGGCCCGTAGTGCATTGATGGATAGTTGTTGGCATGATCATGACCATTAATGAATACACAAATATTCTTGGCCCGTAGTGCATGAATAATTGTGGTCGTGATACTAAAGAATATCCTTGGCCGTAGTGCAGGGGTGATTCGATGATGTGAATATTTATTAAAGTTGAGTCTCAAATTTATAACTTGATGATGAAAAACCTTTTAAAATCATAAAAGATAGTAGATTTTATTTTCTACTTGACTCTTTTAATGGATTCTTTGGTTTCATTTGTAGTTAAACTTGATGTTCATTATATTTTATCGGTTTAACATCTTTGTTGTGAGGCTAATGATAATTTATTACGCATTATCTTAGTCATAATATTTCTTCTTGAGCTAGTTGAGCTCACCCTTTCTTTCTTTGTTCTCTTCTTGAGAAATGAGAATATATTTGGGATGAGTCGGGGAGCGGAGTAATGGTCCGAGAGGATAGCATTAGTAGTCCTCACTATTACGTGAAATAGTGTGATAATAATTGTAATGAGGACTCCTTTTGAGTTTGTATGATCTCTAGTAGACAATATTTGTATTCAAACTCACAGTTTATGTCGTATTGTACACGACAGTTATATTAGTAAGTTGTATTTAAATTCTGTACCATGTATCTGACTACCCAAGATGGGTGATGTATACCTATTTTTGGGGGCGTCACACGAATATTCCCCGACAACAATGAATATTTTATAACTATTTGCTTATTTTGAAATATTTGCGTATTTTACCCATAACTATCCACATTAATCAAATCAACCCTTACTATTTCTAAATAATAAATAGAGAAAATTAAATTTCATTAATAACAATTGGGGTCTTACATTTGCCATTCTTTGACAGATCGAAAGAGCTAAAGAACGAGAAAACTTTCCAATGGACTTTTGAGTGTGAGGATGCTTTCCAAGGAATAAAGAAACATTTGTCTTTGACTCCATTGTTGGTGAAACTGGTTCCTTTCGAACCACAATACTTGTACCTAGCGGCTAGTTCATTAGCGGTTGGAGCGGTTCTAGTTCGGGAGATTGGGGGTATCCAACACCCTATTTATTATGTGAATCATACCCTTCGAGGTGCAAAAATGAGGTATTTGAACCTTGAGAAGTTTGCCTATATATTGATAATAGCTAGTCGAAAACTTCGGAAATACTTCCAAGTTCAGTTGATTGTGGTGTATAGTGATCAGCCCTTGAAGAAGGTGTTGAGCAGGACAAATGTCTCGAGTTGGCTTACTGCGTGGGCTATAGAGTTGACACAATTTTTTTGGAGTATCATCATTGGATGACATAAAAGGTCAATCCTTGGTTGAATTTGTGGTGGAATGCTCATTTTTTGAGTCGGATGATGGTGATGGTCAGTCAAAAAAGGTTGTTTAGATGATCATTGTTGGGAGATTACATATTTAAAATTTGATGTTGAAAGTTAATTGTCATGATTATATGTAAAGTCCTTCAAAGGAACACATGTACAAGGACTTAGTAATAGATCAAACTTGTTAGGTTGATCTGGACTTTAATGTTTATCATTATGTAAATGAATGTATAGAAGAAAAGATCAAAGCTGTTAGGTTGATCTATATCTTGAAATGTAATAGATAGGCTTCAACTGAATCGTAATCTATCAAGATGATCAAGAGATTGTAGAAGACAAGGAAGAATCGTAGAGCATCGAGGATCGTAGTGTACCTGCTTTGAAGGGCCTCTCCAAATTCGTAGAGTAGTCCTAACGCTTGCCGAGCCAAGTTAAAGTTCGTAGAGTGCTCTCGGAAGCGTAGAGTCTGTAAGTCAAGCAAGTGAAGATCGTAGTGTACCAGTACTTAAGAGAAATCGTAGTGTTCTCATCTATCAGCACCAGACCAAGTACCAAGGTGGCATGACACCACGATCAGAATCGTAGAGCTTCATCTGTATGTGTCAGAAGTATCGAGCCTCGTCCACTTGTTTAAAGATAAATCACAACAAATATGGAATAAGCTATAGACGTTGAAGACCACGGGAGTCCCAATGACACAACAGTCATCCTTAGTATATAACAAAGAAACGTATTAAAGAAGCTAAGGAAAGTACTATAGGTCAGCAGAAAACATCTTTTTAGGTGTTAGGTGAGATAGCAGTCTGCTGTGTCAGTGGGCCAGTTTGCTAATCAGAAGTTATGCAGAAAGTCTCCATCAAAGCTCAGAAATGTCAAATGCATTTAATGCTTCAACGGATACATTTCAAAGGCATCATATATACAAAACATCAGCAGATGAAAGAATAAAGCAAGCACTGAACAAAAAGTTGAAGAACACTCAACTATCAAACTCTACGATCTGAAAAAGGAAAGCTTGCTTAGCTACTCAGTTCTTTCAAACACAAGCTTAACGGCAACTGAGTAGCACCATTCAAGAACTCAACTATTATCTAGTGAAGGAAGAAGTTCCAAGTCAGAAGGACTTGAAGAATTCTAAGTGAACTACGAAGTACCAAGTCTGCTGGACTTAAAGAGTTCAATAGTGAACTAAGAAGTTCCAGGACTACTGGTCTTGAAGAAATCTATGAGATTCAGAAGTTGTAAAGATATCCTTAGTGGATTTCCTACTCAAGGAGTAGAAGAGTGGATTAGGAGCTTTGAATGCTTTGAACCACTTAAAATCGCTGTGTCTTTTATATTCTTGCCATAACTGCTATAACTGTCATAACTGCTTTACTCCTATTAATTCATTATATCGTGAAGGGAAAACAAACAAATCTTAATTCCGCTGTTCTTAAATCATTATCAAAACTAACAAGTATTTTGAAAAGAAGAATTTAAAATATCTATTCAACCCCCCCTTTTAGATAATTATTGTGCCTCTAGGAACTAACAATTGGTATCATAGCAGGTTCTATCAAACAGCCTACAAAGCTTAAGTAGATTCAATGGCACATCTGATAAGTGAATCAAAGACCAGAGGAGGCAGAAAGCCACCTATGTGCAACAAAGATAAATTCGCAAACTGGAAAGTTCGTATGCAAGCCTACATGGATTCAATAGATGAAGATCTATTTGAAACTGTTCAAAATGGGCCCTACATTCCTACCAAGCTTGCTCCTACTGTAGACGACCCAAATAGAATTCAGATCAAGGTTAAAGAAGAATGGACTGACAATGAAAAGAAAGCTGTCCAACTCGACAAAAAGGCCAAGAACATCTTGTTTCAATCGTTAGATGACGATCTGTTTGAAAATGTGGTGAACAACAAAACATCAAAGGAAGTATGGGAGGCATTCTCATCATGCATGAAGGAACAGAAGAAGTCAGAGAAAATAAGCAATCTCTCCTAACTCAGCAATATGAAATGTTTGCACACGTTCAAGGAGAAAATATCACTTCCACCTATGAAAGATTCAATGTACTGCTCAACTCTCTCCGAGCCTATGGAAAGATCTATCCAAATAAAGATCTAATCATAAAGTTCATGAGAACTTTACCTAACAAATGGGATGCCAAAACCACTACTATCAGAGAGTCAAAGAATCTCTATAAAATGATTGTTCAACAGTTATATGGCAACCTTCTCACATATGAACTGGAGTTGACTCAACGAGCAGAAACTCTATCTGAAGGAAGAAAGAAAGACAAAGGAGTTGCTCTAAAAGCAACAGACAACACTTCCAAAGCTAACACTGAGAATGACTCTGACTATGATGAAGATGATGATGCAATGTTGGTGAAAAGACTCAGAAGATTCATGCGTCAAGGCAAAAGCAGCAAACCTAAGAAGTTCAACAACTACAACAGCCAGGAACAAATAAACGACTTATGCTATAACTGTAAAAAGCCTGGCCATTTCATTGCAAACTGCAACAAGCCTATCAGAGAAGAACTCAAGAAAAGATCAAGCTCAAAGAAAGAATTCAAAGGCAACAAGAGGCTCCAGAACAAAGATAAAGGTCTTGTGGCTGGTGGATCGTGGAGTGACTCAAACAACGACTCAACTCCCGAATCTGGAGATGATGAAGATCTTCAAATGGAAATCTTTGATGGCCAAACATGCAAAGGATAATAAGAGCTCTGACATATTTGAAGTAAGTATAGATGAGGTATTTGACTTTAACTCTCCTGATGTAGACATTGATGACTTAAGAACTACTCTACGTGGCATAACATCTGATTTACATCAATACATGAAATGGTTCAGAGTTCTGTCCAAAGATTATTCTCTTCTTCAAAAAGAGAAAAAGAAAGTTCAGGAAGAATTGGAAACAGCTCTTCTAAGTACTAACTTTCTCTCCAAATTTGAAGCTGAGAATAAGTTCTTAAAACAGACCAATGAACTTAATGCACAAAGAGAGTCAAGTTTGACCTCTAAAATTGAGGAACTAGAAAGGACAATCTCTATATGGAATAAATCCTCTTCTTCCATGGAATCCCTGATTTTCCAGTTAGAGAAGTACATTTGACAAAACAGGTTTAGGGTTTGGGAAACCCACCTCAGAACCATATGTGGAAAAGATAAAGGAAACTAGCTCTAGTAATGTTTCACGTTTTAGTAGAAGCATTGTGAAATCCTCACTGAAGGAAGAACCAGTCCAACCCTCCTCTTCAGATCCAACCTATGTTCCAAGGAATAAAGGATCTCATGTTGGCCTAGGTTTCAGAAGAGAGAAGAGTAACTCAGTCTCTACTCTCCAACCTCGAAGGGTTGTAGAGTCGAGTAAAATTGACTCCACGAACCAACTGGGAGGGAACAGTGGAGTTAAGCTTCACTCTTAACGAATCATGAAACATAAGGACACATTGAAAAGGGAAAATAAGTATAAAGGAAGGATTGCTGAAAAACCACATAAGTCCAAATGGAGGAAGAATCCACACATACACACACACAAGCATGCATCATATACAATGCTTTATATGTAATAAAACTGGTCATAAGGCTGCAATATGCTACCATAATCCTATGCATGTGAAACCCAAAATTAAGCAAATTTGGGTTCCCAAGGGCACTAACAAAGTAGGACTCATGCAAGTATGGGTACCAAAATGAGAGTTCTATCTTACCACAGGAACCAAGCTCCACGACCACAACCTGGTATCTGGACAGTGGATGCTCAAGGCACATGATAGGGAACAAAGCGCTTCTGTCTAACTTTGTAGAAAAGGAGGGTCCAGCAGTCATCTTCGGAGATAATGGCTCTGGCAAAACAAGAGGATATGGCTCAGCTGGGAATGGAGCAGTGTCCTTCAGTAAAGTGGCCTATATGGAAGATTTACAACACAATCTTCTGAGCATAAGCCAACTCTGCGACAAGGGTCATCAAGTCACTTTCCTCAACAATCAATGTCAAGTCAGAGATCTGAAGACATCCTCTATAAAGCTGACTGGAATAAGAAAGGGCAATGTCTATACTGTCAATCTTGACCAACTAAGCTCAGACAAGACGATATGCTTTCTGGCTAAAGCATCTGAAGAAATGAGCTAGTTATGGCATAGAAGATTGTCTCATCTCAACTTCAAAAGTATGTCTAAACTGGCCTCCAAGGATCTAGTAGCAGGCTTACCTAAGTTCAGCTTTGTCAAAGAAAGGTGGTGCAATGCCTGTCAGCTTGGAAAGCAGACTAGAAACTCATTTAAGAGCAAAACTGTCAACTCAATTGACAAACCTCTGCAGCTGCTTCACATGGATCTTTTTGGGCTAATTCTAACAACAAGCCTTGGAGGGAAGAGATACTCACTGGTCGTAGTAGATGACTACACCAGATTCACTTGGGTGTTCTTTCTAAACTTAAAAGATGAAACTAGCTCCCAACTAATCAAAATGTTTAGACTAGTGATGAACGAGAAAGGGGAGAAAATCAAGACTATAAGAAGTGATCATGGCAGAGAATTCGACTTCTCTGAGATGGACCAGTTCTACACAGACAATGGCATCAGTCACAACTTCTCAGCTCCACGAACCCCTCAACAAAACAGAGTATGTAAAATCCCAAATTTTACGAATAAAGATTTAATTTTCTCGATTTTTTTTAATATTATGGTATGGATTTGAAATAATGTTATAGTTGTGGGTAGTATTTATAAATTTTGCAAAGTATGCAAGTTGTTGTATTATATTCGATTGGTCGGGAAATATTCGTTTTAACAGGGAACATTCGTACGACGGCACAATCATTGGTGGACCCCACAACGGAATTATTGTCGGATTAAGAAAATGACAAAAATAGTTTTATGAAAATAACTGTAACACCCCTTCTGAAATAGAAAAAGAGGTTACACAAAACTCAACAAAACTAACGAATATAACAAGGCTCTAAATCACAAAAGAATAATCTCAATGATTAAATGTCATAAGACAAACCATAATAAATGTCACACTGGCTCAAACCACAATCTAAATAATTATTACAATTCTAAATAACTAACATATCAAGCCTAAACTGAACATTTCTAAACCATTGGAATGATGGGAGTTCTCATCACACTTGCCCTTGATCCCCCTGATTACCTGCCGGAAGAAAAACACAGCATGAGCCAAATGCCCAGTATGGATATATAATAAAAGAATGATAAAACGAAATAACTAACACAATTAAATGAACTGAACTGTACGAATAAACTAACACAACAAAATAATAGGCTGAATCAAATGGCTGGGTGTTATTTCATATTGAGCTCAAAATAAATAGTAATATACCTTGCCACACAGGCAAGTCAAATAATGCCACACAGGCAATCACACATCGGACTGCGCAATCCAGATGCATGCAAAATCGGAAGGCATGTTTAGCACAAACATCACCACTCCGCAATGTAAGTAATGTAGCGTAACGAAAACTAGGGTAGCACCCATACACCTCCCACAACAAACACCAAATGGCCAACTCCCACCGGAGCACAAAACGGAGACGCCGTGGACTGATCACACCGCCACGGAAGGTGTCATGCCTCGGTGCCAAGAGGACATGCCTGTGGTACCACCACAGGTGGTTATAGCTCAGGTATACCCTACGGTATTCTAACAAAAATATAATGTCACAACACATGCGACACAACAAAGGGGTTCTAACATATACATGTTAAACTGAAACGAGATATCAACACAAAGTCTCCAAAAATATTAACATGCACATTACTATAAATATCAAAATAAATTTATAGACATGATACACTAGTCTAAAGAGTACAAATAGGAGTTCTAATATAAATGCCAAAACAGGCTATCACAATAAATTGACAAGAAATAATTATAAGAGGCAATACTAAATTTTTGAAACAAATAACGAAATGAACAAATCAAAAATAAAAGAGTCTCGCTGAAAGAGTACAGAATCCGTACCTGGATTAAGTAATGTAATACCCAAAATATAATCCAAAAACTCGCTTAGACTCTCTCCGTTCAATCTAAATAATTTAATAAAATTTTATTACAATTCAATCATTAATAACATAATACAATTAAATTTTATTATTAAAATTTTTTTATAACTATGACGACAAAATTAATTAATTCAAATTAATATACCTACATCAATTGATTTACTAATTTCGTTAAAAGTTTCATAACCAAAAGTTATATATTAACATATAATATATATATATATATATATATATATATATATATAAATAAAAAAAAAAGAAAATCAACACACTTGCAGGCAATCATATCAACGTGGTCTATATATATATATATATAAATAAAGAAATCCTGATTACATGACCTGTACCATGATAAGTTGATAACGATTTTTTTTTTATTTTTATATAAACAAAACCGTACACCATCACTGTTATTATGATTATTTAAATTTACACATACTTGGCACGATTACAAACCAACAAATTCAGACCATTACACAAGTAACTATCACCACTAATTTAATTAATAAATAAAATAACTAACAATGACTAACTTACTTGATTACAAGCTGCAGAACAAAAAATTTACTTCAAAGCAATCTTCCGCTTGATCTGGTCGTTTCGTTTTTAGCAGTCGCCTCTCTTTTTAGTATATTAAATGAATGATGTTCTTAATACATTATAGGATTTATATTTTAATTATTTAAATATATTTTATTAATTCTCTAAATTTTAATAGGATTTTAATTTGACCCACATATAAAATAAACCAGATTAGTTTATGGCCCAATTTTTATCAACTCAATTTATTCATCATTTATTAATACATTAGCCCACAAAAATTAAATGACTATTTGACCCAAAATAAATGACAAAGTCCAATAAATATATTTTAAAATAAAGAATTTTTTTTATTTAATAATTTTTTTTCCGGGTATTACAATAACGACGGAAGTTTTACCGTTAATACTGTTGAACTACTCGGTAGTAAAAGTACAGTAATACGCGTGGTTACATAGTAGCACACGGTATTGATTATTGATGCTTACGTGAGAAAACACTCAGTTTTATTCAATTATTGTTACAATAGTTGCTGCATAGTATCTCACGTTATTTGATTCAATTATTTTCGATTGTTATATTATATATATAAGTTTTATTTTATTAGTATTATTAGTGTAATAAAACAGAAAAGCTTTTTATATAAAACAGAATACTTTTATAAAGTTATTCGTTTTATTAGACAATAATTAGAATATATTATATTTTATTATGCATAGTGTTAAATAGTATTCTGCATAGTGTTTTATATAGTAAAATCTTTTTATATAAAATGTAATACTTTTATAAAGTTATTTGTTTTATTAGACAATAAATAAAATATATTATATTTTATTTAAAAGTTTTTTGTTTTATTAGAATATTTTATTAAACCAATTTGGACCGTCCGTTTAAAAGTAAATCAATCTGGACCGTTCATGGATTGGTTACTATTCATCCATTCTTCTATAAATGTAAACTCATTCCTTCATTATTTCTTATTTAATTCTTTGAAACTCTAGAGAGAGAAACTGTAGAGAGTATTCTTCTTCTATAATCTTAAGCGTATTTCTTTAGTATTTAAGAAAGCTTTGAGCGTAGTGCAAGTTTCTTCAAGTATATCCCCACCCTATCATCAGAGTACTCTTCTTTATAAGGTAAGGGGTATTATTTTTTCGTATTCATGAAGAGAACTTCTATTATTCCATTCTTTATTATTCTGTTGGAATAACCTGTATACGTGGTATACTTGGTGAAATTCTTTTGTTATTCCATTCTTTATTATTTCATTGGAATAACTTTGTATACGCTGTGATCACCCTATACTTGGTGAAATTCTTACATTATTCCATTCTTTATTATTACATTGGAATATCCTATCTCAGACGCTTTTTACTGGACCTAGTTCCGTTATTTATTATTACGTTGGAATAACCTGCCTACATCCAAGCACCGCATGCATGGTGATTTCTGTTGTTATTCCATTCTTTATTATTCATTGGAACATCCGCTTGATTGTGAATTTCGCCCGACACAGTTCCGTTATTTATTATTCGTTGAATAACTGCCTACATCAGCACCGCATGCATGGTGATTTCGTTGTTATTCCATTCTTTATTATTACGTTGGAATATCCCGTTGTGCGTATTACGCTGACTGTGTTCCGTTATTTATTATCCTGTTAGAATAACGATCATGCTAAGTACCGCATACATGGTGATTTCTTTTGTTATTCCATTCTTTATTATACTCGGTTGGTTAAAGTTTTGACTTCTATACTCCATGAAATTAGTGGAATATCCTTGATATTTGTGCTTCATCCAAAGATCTTTTCATGAAAATATTCTTCGAGCATTCTTGAATTTTACTCTACAAAGAAGTATCATGTTGACAATTTGGACGTTATTAGTTCTCGGATAATTTAATTCTTGAACTTGTTTTATTGAATTCTTATATCATTGTCATCATCCTCATGTTTATATTTTGTTGAAAGTCATCTGTGTCCTGTAGTGCATAGATGGACTTGGTATGATTATGACCAGGGATTATTCGGTATAATCGTGACCGTAATGTTATAATGTTAGGTTTGTAATATTCATAACGCAATCAAATTGCAAAAATAATGCGGAAGCGTGTAAAATCAGAGTTTAAAAATTATTTACAAACCATATACCCGGATCACCCTTTATGCACAATTATTAATTAAACGAAAAGATAAAGAATAAAATCATACCCTTGAAGATCGAGCTTCCTCAGGTACAAGTTCACCTCCAAATCCTTTCGCGTTCAACTTGAATCCACCGGGGTTTTGTTCCTTCCTTTGATCAACGTTAGCCACCCATATGTTTGGCCTCTAGAGGTGATCCACCAAGGAAGAAGAAAATTCAAGAAGAAGGGTGGTTGGCTAAACCCTAGTTTTCTATCTCTATAGAAAGGGTGTACTCTCCCAACAATTGGAATTATGTCGTATGTTGAAAAAGTCAACAACCCCCACACCCATAATAAGACTCCTCTTATTAATAGATGTGGGCAACCCACCTTAACAATTAAGGAATTGGGTTTTATTTAATTAATTAAATTCTTTTAATTAATTAAGCTCCCTAATCTTATTAGGATAATTAATTAAACTCCTTTAATTAATTTTCCTTCCTAATCCAATTAGGAATAAATGAGAGTACTTATATTAAATTAATTCCTAAACTCTTTTAGAAATTAAAATAATAATAATTGTAATAATATTAATAAGACTCCTCTTATTAATTTATATTTAATATTTCTAAAATATTAAATAATAATATTAAGCTATTTAATTTATTCTATCACCATAGATTAAATTAAATATACTTAAATATATTATTACGATTATGCCATTAACTTCTTAAATAATTATTCTTCCTTTTATGGTGTGACCCTTTAGGTTCTCCATATTAAACCAGGTTGTGAATAAATCAATTAGAACAATTTAATCTTATTTAAATAAATAAATTAAACAATTAATTTATTTAAATAAATAATATTTATTCTACAATAGGATAAGCCTCCCTAGCGATCAACGACTTTCCAGATAATATAGATTTCAACATTAATCATTAAAGAACCTTTGAGTAAATAGTTACCGTATAATTCAATCCTTCCACCATACAATGTCCCAATTAAATATAAGACATGGAATTCTTGTCAAGTCTTATTTTATTTAATTATATGTATTTCGACTCTTAAATGCATAACTCCAAATAATGAAAATTAGAAACTCCTTTCTAATTTCATTACGCCTTTGCCAAGGACTCTTTGGGTTGTCATTTATCGAATCACATAGGACATTTCTCTTCTTTTATTAGAAGTGGTAGATTCTTTATTGATCATACATTATCTCCATGTACAACTTATTATACCCAAGCATACCCTTTGATATACCCTAAGGGTCTTAAGGAATAAGTCAAAGTATAACTCATCATACACAAGATACTATGATGATCTCAAGTCCAAGGATTACTTCAGACTACTATCACTCTGAGAATTCCTATTGACAAGCAAATAAAACTCCATTAGGTATTCTTTAGCGAGCCACGCTCAAATTGAACTTATTCTCTAATAAGCACCTACATACTTGCTTTAGTGTCTCCACACAAATGATCATGAGATCAATCATCCTCATCCAATGAGCAAGTTAACGTATGTACCAATCTATCCGGATTCACTAATCCCCAATTTAGTAATCCAACGATTGGGAACTATTTTAGTTTTAAGCTTTCTAAGAATTTAGATCTCATTAGAATGATCATCATCATTATTCTAAAAGCATTGCTTAAAACTATGGGTTTATCACATATTATAAAACAAAGATCATGTAGATAATTAAAAGCCTTTAATAAATTAATACTTTTTATTAATAAATGAATAAGATTGTTACAAAGTATATGCTTTATCATCAAACATGATTGGCTTATGTGCATACTACTTTCAATCTCCCACTTGCACTAAAGCCAATCGCCATTGTATCTTATACTCTTCTTCTCTAAGTGACGATTATCCCGCTTAGTTGGATAAGCTTTAGTTAATGGATATGTAATGTTGTTCATGAGAGTCCACTATATCTATAGTGATTTCCCATCTTCAATGATTCTAATAATCAAATGAAAGTGCCACAACACATGTTTAGATCCAAGATGAGATTTAGGAACTATTCCTAGTTCGTAATGAACTTTTAATCCAAACAATCAACTTATGACTTCATTTATAGCTATATACTTTGTCTTTATCACTAAACCAACAACTCTTTCTTTGTTTGGAACCTTTCCAATTCACCGCACCACTTTATTCAAGATAACGCTTTACCTTAAAGTGGATTTTCGTCATCTTGATCGTTCGAAAAAAACTTGAGTCTGTTAAGCCTTCTAGTTTTAATTTAGACCCACCATGAATATTATCACATCCTTAGTGTCGGTTAAGCACTTTAAGATGTTTTCATCGACTCATAGTGAACTTCTCCAAAATATGGATCGATCAACATCGTGTCTCATACATTTCATTGCATACATGATTGTCACTCATGCGACCTCTCTTTTAGGAGTCTGTGGGGACTATTAAGAGAGATACAATCCATAGCTCATCGACATGAGACATCTCTTGGAGTTTGCCATGCTAAACGACTTTAGCATCAAATGAATATACGTTTCTTGGGTTAAGTCGAGCATCCTCTTGTATCTATCTATATAGATTTTATCCCCAAATAAGATACTCTTCCCAAACCATTCATGGAGGAAAGTTTAGACAACTTTATCATTACTAATTGTAGCATTAGTATGTCATTCCTTATCCGTAGTATATCAACATATAATATTAGGAATGTCACGGCAGCCCCAATCGTTCCTTTTGTACACACTAGAACTCTTACCTCATCGTATGTAACTCGGATCATCATCTTCTATGATGCGTACCTCATCATCATCATCCATGATGAATCCATACCTCCTAGGTATCTTTGGTACTATTCCGATTTACGATCTGGTTTTGTGGTACAATAGGTCTATCTATAGGTTCCTCTTATTTGACTTATAGTGTTTTGTGGTTCTTGAACTTTTCAAGATCTATTATCCTCCCACTAGCCCTTTCAATGATAAACACCTTTATCTTGAAGGAAGCGTGTTTTATAATAAACACCTTTTGCTAAGTAGAATTATAGAACATATACCCTAAACTTACTTTAGGATGTCCCACAAATCGACACTTATAAAATCTTGTCCCAAGCTTATCCTTTGAAACCTTTTTCACATAAGTTGGACAACCCCTTATCTTAACATACTTAAGATTAGGAATCCTCCCTGTCCATAACTTTTATGGAGTGTTGGGGCCGGATTTTGAGGTTACCATTTTCGTAGATATGCAACCATTTCTAGGACATAACCCCAGAGGGATACTGGAATGTCGATAAAATCATTATGGACCGTACCATGTCCAACAAGGTACGATTTTTCCTTTCAGATACATCAATCAATTATTGCGTATTAGGAGGCGTCTATTATGAGAAAACCATTTGAGATGATCTAGAAACTTATTGCACAAGTATTTATTCCTTGATCTAATCAAAGAGTCTTAATACATTGTCAATTTGTTTCACTTCTGAATTCTTTGAACCTTTCAAATAATTCACACTTGTATTTCAGCAAATACACACATTTAACTCTTTGAATGATCATCTCCTTTTCTTATACTAGTTTGTTCAATTTGCAAAATATATTTTTCACGTAAGTCAAGTATACAAAATTTATTAAGTAATATTCCAGTTCTATACAAGACATTATTATTATAAATAGAACAACAATTGTTCTTAATTATAATACCAAAGATTTCATTGTCCAACAATAAAATGGAAATAATGTTTTCAACGAGAACCGGAATACAATAACAACTTATTGACTTATAGATTTTTGCGTAAGCGATGCTAAACTAAAAGTTTCTATGGCTAATGTTGCAACCTTTGCTTCATTTCCCACACATAGGATTACTTATATTTGTTTAGCTTTCTACTTCTATTTGGTCCCTTCATAAATCTATATTTATGATAATCAAAGTCGGTATCCAATACCCAAGTAGAACCTTGACTTAAAGAAAAATTTATTTCAATCATGAACAAAAACTGTATTGTAACCGAAACTTCACTAAGCTTCTTTGGTTAGCCTCTGCAAGATGCTTCTCTCAGATTTCTTTCAAAGGTGTCGGGCTTATTGCGGTGGTAGCAAACTCCTTTGCCATCCATATCGCTTTTGTTCTTATTATCCTTTGTTTATGCCTTTCTATTTACCTTCTTTGAATCGTTCTTCTTTCGGAAGATCCTTTGGCCCCTACCAAGAAGACTTGATCTTTCTTGGTTGGAAAGTGACTCTCAACATTTTTCAATATGTTAAGCAAATCAAGAAAGGCGATATATAGCTTGTTCATATGAAAAATTCACAACAATTGTGAAAGGAGTAGGGAGTGAGTGCAAGATCAAATCTTGGCTCAACTCTCCATCCATGACAAAACCAGTTGTCTAATTGATCAATCAAATTGATTATGTTAAGAACTTTTTATGCATGCTTATAGTGCCATTGGCCATTCTAGATCGGAAGAGCTCCTTAGATATCTCGATATCTATCGGTCCCTACTTTCCTCACCATCAACTACTTGATGTGCGGGAATATAGTAGGAGCATCCATAGTTTCATCGACGCTCAAGCTCGTTACTCATGGATGCGAGCATGATGCATTGAGCCAATTGTGCATCATCTTGCCACTTTCTAAAAGTAGCAATGTCTTTCCTCAGAGGCATGGTGCGCAACCATTGCGAGGATAGGCGTATTAAGAACATAAGATAGCTTTTTCACTATGAGAACTATTCTCTAATTCCTTAACCAATCCGTTTAATTGATTGCGGTTAATTTAGCATCTAATATGCTTCGCAAATGATAGTAATTTAGACATTGTAAAATTCTCGTAAATGAATTTGTAATTAACAACATTTTAACATACATTCTTTTATTAATTACCAAAATAATTTAGGTCTTGTTTTAAATTGGTATCTCCCACTATTTTCTTCAAACTATATTACCTCACTTATATAGTTCGGCAAAATCTAATTAAAGATTTGCTAGTGAGAATAAGGATCCCATTTCAAATGTATATAGCCTTGTGGTGACACAACAAACTATATATAAATAAATAGGTAGACAACTTTTGTCAATTACATCAACTATGCAATTCCTTTCTTTTTGCCTCTTAGATCATTTTGATCAAGTGGTGGCACATCCGAATTCAAAATTATCCAAGTTAAGTCCGAACCTAGCACTCCATATATTCAAAAAGAAAAATATCATCCTTGTGGTGACACAACAAAACAATATTGTTCAATTTTCTTTATAAGCATCAAATATGATAAATTAACATCTTAAATACTTAATACTTGCCTTGTGGTGACACAACAAACTCATATTAAATATTTAATACTCTATTAATTTTATCATGCTAGAAGGCGACTTTTGATATTCCAAATATCTTTGAACGCTTAGGACTTAATATATATAAAAAAATTGAGGGGTTTGTTATTAATTTGTCTCATCTTGTTTTAGCGCATTTGCATATATATATATAAAAAATACGAGCGTATATTAATAAACATGCGAAGCATGTTTGCATAATATATAATATATATAAAGTATAAGCATGCACATATAGAATACTATATTCTACCCGGATTGATTATGGACTTTTATTCTAGTTTGGTTCACTAGAGCCATCAAGTGAACCAAAAGGTCAAACCCTAGGGGTGCAAGAAATAATATTTAAATATAACTATTACATTTAAACTGGGCTCTATTACAAAACGGGTCTTCAAGCGCTTCTTGTCCTTGATCTCCAATTTTTCAAAATTAATTCTAACTATTCCTATTACAAAACTATTTAAAATAAATAGAAACCTTGATCGTGATCGAGGGAAGTACATAGGAGGGAATAGAATTTACATTAAGAAAAATTAGAGAAGGCAATACGCAGAGACCCCATTTAATAAAACCCATACATTCATGCATCCAACTAAAATAAAATCCAATCGCATTGGTCAATAGTCCATAATCAATCCCATTTATTATCATACACATCATCATATGCATCAATAAATAACATTCATCTTATGAATAATAAACATTTAATATATATATTGATATCATTTAATGGGCAAATTTAGTTAGTATAAAATCTATTTTTGAATCAAAATAAACTCCTTTATTTTAATCCAAATTTAAATCAAAATAAAACTATTTTATTTTAATTTATCTAATTTTGAATAAAATAAACTATTTTATTTTAATCAAAATTTTAATCAAAATAAACTCCTTTATTTTAATTAATTATGGAATCCAATTCCATGCAATAAAAATAAAAATCTTTAATTAAAATAAACTCTTTTATTTTAATTAATTATAGAATCCAATTCCATGAAAAAAAAATTATTAAAGGAAACACGGATTTTCTTTCCTATTCACAAATAAACTCCTTTATTTTGAATAATATGAAATCTTATTTCATATCTAAATAAACTCCTTTATTTAAGGAAACACGGATTTTCTTTCCTATTCACAAATAAACTCTTTTATTTTGAATAATATAAAATCTTATTTCATATCTAAACAAACTCCTTCATTTAAGGAAAGATGGATTTACTTTCCTATTCACAAATAAACTCCTTTATTTTAGAAAAAATAAAATCCAATTTCAACTCCAATTAGTTATTATGGAATCTAATTTTAAAATTAAAATAAACTCTTTTATTTTTTTAAAGTTTTATTAAAATTAAAATAAATATTTTATTTTAATTATAAAATAATTAAGAATATTATATATATATATATAATTACAGTTAATATATATAAATATATAATAACCGTTTATTATATATATATATATATATATATATATAATATATATATATATATATATATATATATATATATATAATATTCTGAGTTCCATTATTTCGTGCACCATGCTTTGATTTCCGTGCATGTTTTTCAAAATATCCTGCTGCCGGTTTTTGTTGCCATGAATTCCGTGAGTTATCCTTATATATATATATATAATCATTAGATAATCATTAGCAATCATAGGCCAATCATGCCATCTGATTTCTCGATTTCCGTGCGCTGTAATATCAGCCAATCATGCATCGATTTTCGTGCGTCACATCAAAAAAAAATGGCAGCCTCCTTTAATTTTTATTAAACACGTCATCTTAGTATCTTGATTTCCGTAAAGATCCTTTTTTTTTTATTTAATAAATTTTATATAATAAAATTATGCCCAATTAAATTGTTCTAAACACATATCAACATACATATCAAATCTGAACAATTAATAATTCGCATAAAGGTTTGGCTCTGATGCCACTGTTAGGTTTGTAATATTCATAACGCAATCAAATTGCAAAAATAATGCGGAAGCGTGTAAAATCAGAGTTTAAAAATTTTTAAAAAACCTTATACCCGGATCACCCTTTATGCACAATTATTAATTAAACGAAAAGATAAAGAATAAAATCATACCCTTGAAGATCGAGCTTCCTCGTGTACAAGTTCACCTCCAAATCCTTTCAAGCGTTCAACTTGAATCCACCGGGGTTTTGTTCCTTCCTTTGATCAACGTTAGCCACCCATATGTTTTTGGCCTCAGAGGTGATCCACCGAGGAAGAAGAAAATTCAAGAAGAAGGGTGGTTGGCTAAACCCTAGTTTTCTATCTCTATAGAAAGGGTGTACTCTCCCAACAATTGGAATTATGTCGTATGTTGAAAAAGTCAACAACCCCCACACCCATAATAAGACTCCTCTTATTAATAGATGTGGGCAACCCACCTTAACAATTAAGGAATTGGGTTTTATTTAATTAATTAAATTCTTTTAATTAATTAAGCTCCCTAATCTTATTAGGGATAATTAATTAAACTCCTTTAATTAATTTTCCTTCCTAATCCAATTAGGAATAAATGAGAGTACTTATATTAAATTAATTCCTAAACTCTTTTAGAAATTAAAATAATAATAATTGTAATAATATTAATAAGACTCCTCTTATTAATTTATATTTAATATTTCTAAAATATTAAATAATAATATAAGCTATTTAATTTATTCTATCACCATAGATTAAATTAAATATACTTAACATATTATTACGATTATGCCATTAACTTCTTAAATAATTATTCTTCCTTTTATGGTGTGACCCTTTAGGTTCTCCATATTAAAGGTTGTGAATAAATCAATTAGAACAATTCTAATCTTATTTAAATAAATAAATTAAACAATTAATTTATTTAAATAAATAATATTTATTCTACAATAGGATAAGCCTCCAATGATCAAAGCGACTTTCCGGATAATATAGATTTCAACATTAATCATTAAAGAACCTTTGAGTAAATAGTTATCAGACAATTCAATCCTTCCACCATACAATGTCCCAATTAAATATAAGACATGGAATTCTTCGTCAAGTCTTATTTTATTTAATTATATGTATTTCGACTCTTAAATGCACAACTCAAATAATGAAAATTAGAAACTCCTTTCTAATTTCATTTACCGCCGCCAAGGACTATTGGGTTGTCATTTATCGAATCACATAGGACATTTCTCTTCTTTATTAGAAGTGGTAGATTCTTTATTGATCATACATTATCTCCATGTACAACTTATTATACCCAAGCATACCCTTTGATATACCCTAAGGGTCTTAAGGAATAAGTCAAAGTATAACTCATCATACACAAGATACTATGATGATCTCAAGTCCAAGGATTACTTGTACTACTATCACTACTGAGAATTCCTATTGACAAGCAAATAAAACTCCATTAGGTATTCTTTAGCGAGCCACGTTCGTTGAACTTATTTTCTAATAAGCACCTACATACTTGCTTTAGTGTCTCCACACAAATGATCATGAGATCAATCATCCTCATCCAATGAGCAAGCAACGTATGTACCAATCTATCCGGATTCACTAATCCCCAATTTAGTAATCCAACGATTGGGAACTATTTTAGTTTTAAGCTTTCTAAGAATTTAGATCTCATTAGAATGATCATCATCATTATTCTAAAAGCATTGCTTAAAACTATGGGTTTATCACATATTATAAAACAACATCATGTAGATAATTAAAAGCCTTTAATAAATTAATACTTTTTATTAATAAATGAATAAGATTGTTATAAAGTATATGCTTTATCATCAAACATGATTGGCTTATGTGCATACTACTTTCATATAAATGATGTGGAAAAAAATCCTCATTGGCCTGTAGTGCATTGATGGACAGTTTTTGGTATGATTATGGCTATGGATTCTCTTCGGCCAAGGGAGCAAAGATGAATTGTTTTATGGCATGACCAGGACCATTGATGAAAACACGATTATTTTTGGCCCGTAGTGCATGGATTATTCGTGGTCGTGATATTAAATAATATCTTTGGCCTATAGTGCAGGGAATATTTGATGATGTGGATTTTTTTATTAAGCTGAGTCTCAGCGATAAAAGTGATGAAAAACTTTTTAAATCATAAAAGATAGTAGATTTTATTCTCTACTTGACTCTTTTAATGGATTGTTTGTTCCAATCGCAGATTAAACTTGATGTCTATTGTATTTTATCGGTTTAACATTGTCAAGACTAATGATAATTTATTACGTATTATCTTAGTCATAATATTTCTTATTGGGCTAGTTGAGCTCACCCTTTCTTTCTTCATTCTCTTCAGGAAATGAGAATATAGGCTGGGACCTAGTCTGGGAAGCGGAGTGATAGTCCAGATAATAGCATTAGTAGTCCTCACTATTCTGTTAAATAGTGTGATAATAAATGTAATGAGGACTCAATTGAGTGTGGATATTGTCTAGATGATAATATTTGTATTAAAACTCTCAGCTATGTTTTGTCGTATTGTATACACGACGTTTGTATAATTAAGTTGTATTTGTATTTTGTACCATGTATTTGGCGACTCAAGATGGGTGAAGTATACCTATTTTTGGGGGCGTCACAGTTGGTATCAAAGCTTAGGGATATGATCCCTGGCTGAGATGTGAGACAAGAACTAGGATGGGAGAGACGGGGAATTCCTTCACTAGTATGACCTACCTAAGTTTATTTGATATTTAATTGGTTGGTCAGAGTATAGGGATTATATGTGATATTTTAATTAACCCTTGTTTTGTGGCAGTGTTTGAAAATGGCATCCGAGAATGTTGAGAACATCAATGGAGCACAGGAGACCGTTGAGTCACCACAGATCAATAATCAGGATAATGTGCATTAGGAAGGCGACAATCCTAATGCAAACAACAACATTGACCAAATGATGAATGATGAAATGTTCTGAGGCTTCATGCAATTCATACAACATCAGGCGAGAGCGGCTCCTGTCCAAAATGCAGGTGGAAACACTGGCAACTCTCGGACGGTCACCGCTAAGTAGTTCAAGGAACTGGGACCACCAGAGTTTTTTGGAGAGCCAAAACCACTTAAGGCGGAGACGTGGATAAAGCAGATCTGCAAGATATTTGATGTCTTGGGATGCTCCGAGGAGAAAAGGTTCCTTTGCCACCTTCATGTTATGCGAGAGGTAGATTCTTGGTGGGAATCTATAAACGACTCAACTCGCCGCTTGAAGATGTCTTGGGAGAAGTTCAAGAACTGTTCAACGACAAGTACTTTCCGAAAGTATTAAATCATATGAAAGAGGTAGAGTTCATTAAACTAGAACAAAACAACATGACCGTGTCGTAGTAATACGAAGCCAAGTTTCCGAGTTGTCGGTTTGCATCCCATTTGGTTGATAATGAGGAGAGAATGACGCGAATGTTTCTAAGAGATTTGAAACCTGAGATACGTCAATATCTTATCTCTCATAAACTGTGTTTGTATTCAGATATTGTTAATAGGGCTCAGTTATTGGAGCGCGATAATGAGTCAACCCAACCAAAAGAGAGCAGCCGACAAAATGATAATACCAGTGATATCAGTCATTGAAGCGGTGACAATAAGCGTGAAAGGAATCAACATGCCAGAAATGGTAACCACTTCGGTGGTAATCATGGCCAAAGCAATAAGAATGGACATTTCAAGAAGAGGAGATTCAATAATGATGGAAAGACGTCAAAGATCATTTTGTTGTTAAGGAAGGAGAACGACCACCTATCATATGCTTCAAATGCGGAGGGGAGGGACACATCAGTCCAAACTGTGCGATGCCATCCAAAGCATGTTATAATTGTGGAAGAGAAGGTCACCTAGCCCGATTTTATCATTCACCGAAGACAAGCTCAGCTAGGATGGAGGCACCAAAGGACGCCCCAAAAAAGTCAAAGCCAGTAGTGCAAGGGAGAGCGTTTGTTGTGACCTCCCAGAAAGCAAGGAACCCGAATGAGGTCATCACGGGTAAGCTTATCATAAACTCTAGCAAAGTATATACCTTATTTGATACCGGTTTTACCCATTCCTTTATTTCTCCTACTTGCGCTCAACGTTTAAATTTGACTCCGGAGAAATTGGACTTTGACTTATTTGTTGAAACTCCGTTGGGAGAAACCTTCATTACATCCACTGTTTATAAGTCTTGTTTGGTTCAAATCGGTACCCTCACATTACCTGTCAATCTTATTTCATTGAAAATACTTGCATTTGACGTAATTCTAGGGATTGATTGGTTAACCACTCATCATGCAAAAATTGATTATTTTCGTAAGGTTGTTAGCTTTCATATTCCTAACCAACCTATTATGCGAATTCAAGCAACCATACCATTAAAATCAATCATTGTCATCTCAAGCCATAAAGCTATTCGTTTATTGAAAAACGGATGTCAAGCTTTCTTAACTCATGTCACGGATCTAAACAAAAATACGTCAGTTTTGAATGATATTTTTATTGTTAATGAATTTCCTGACGTATTCCTTGAAGAACTTCCTGGCCTACCCCCAGAACGTGAAATTAAATTTTGTATCGACCTTGAACCCGGTAAAAAACTCCATTTCTAAAACCCTTAAATATTTGTTTAATTAAAACGAACGTAACATGCGCCAAAGACGTTGACTCGAGCTGTTGAAGATTACGATCGTACCATTCAATACCATCATGGGAAAAATGAACGTGGTAGCTGACGCGTTGAGTAGAAGATCATATGTGTTTATGAGTGTGAATATACGAACCTACGTGAAGATAACGAATATACGATTAGAATCAACTTTAATCAATAAAGTTTAAGTTGCTCAAGCTACATACTCAAAGTCGATGAATGTGAAAAAAGAAGGTTCAAGAGGGCGTTATTCTAGAAGAAAGAATTGATGAAGAGAGGAAATGTCAACCCTCGATTTAGTTGGTCCTTTTTGAAATCCTCGATCAAGTAGGAACTGTGGCTTATAGACTCGTTTTACCGCCAAATATGTCGCGTGTTCATAACATTTTTACGTATCGATGTTACGTAAATATGTGGACGACCCGAACCACATTATTCATTTAGAACCGGGCGAGATAGCGAATAATTTAATATATGAAGATGTACCTATTAAAATCCTGAAATATATTCTACGCTTAAAGGTTATACCTCAAGAGTTAGAATCTGACGAAGTGTCCTCATCTTTTCGGCATACCAGGTACGCACATAAATTTTGAGGGCGAAATTTAGGGGAGATTGTAAAATCCCAAATTTTACGAATAAAGATTTAATTTTCTCGAAATATTTTTTTTTTAAAATTATGGTATGGATTTGAAATAATGTTATAGTTGTGGGTAGTATTTATAAATTTTGCAAAGTATGCAAGTTGTTGTATTATATTCGATTGGTCGGGAAATATTCGTTTAAACAGGGAATATTCATACGACGACACAATCATTGGTGGACCCCTAACGGAATTATTGTCGGATCGAGAAAACGCAAAAAATAGTTTTATGAAAATAACGGCGGAAGTTTTACTGATAATCTTGTTGAACTACTCAGTAGTAAAAGTATAATAATCTGGCGTGGTTCGCATAGTAGCATAATCGTATTGATTATTGATTCTTACGTGAGAAAACACTCGCTTTTATTCAATTATTGCTACAATAGTTCTTTACAAGTATCTCACGTTATTTGATTCAATTATTGTCATTGTTATATTATATATATAAGTTTTTTATTAGTATTATTAGTGTAATAAAAGCAGAAAACCTTTTTATATAAAACAAAATACTTTTATAAAGTTATTCGTTTTATTAGGCAATAATTAGAATATATTATATTCTATCATTTATAGTGTTTTGCATAGTAAAATCTTTTTATATAAAAATGAATACTTTTATAAAGTTATTTATTTTATTAGAAAATAATTAGAATATATTATATTTTATTACGATAGTGTTGCATATAAGATTCAGATAGTGTTTTGCAGATAGTAAAATCTTTTTATATAAAATAGAATACTTTTAAAAAGTTATTTGTTTTATTAGACAATAAATAGAATATATTATATTTTATTTAAAAGATTTTTGTTTTATTAGAATATTTTATTAAATCAATCTGGACCGTCCGTTTAAAAGTAAATCAATCTGGACCGTTCATGGATTGGTTACTATTCAGTCCATTCTTCTATAAATAGAAGCTCATTCCTTCATTATTTCTTACTATTTCACTGAAACTCTAGAGAGAGAAACTGTAGAGAGAATTCTTCTTCTATAATCTTAAGCGTATTTCTTTAGTGTTTAAGAAAGCTTTGAGCGTAGTGCAAGTTTCTTCAAGTATATCCCCGCTTCCACCGCTTGGTGAGTACTCTTCTTTATAAGGTAAGGGTATTATTTCTTTCATATTTATGAAGAGAACTTCATTATTCCATTCTTTATTATTCTGTTGGAATAACCTGTATACGTGGTATACTTGGTGAAATTCTTTTGTTATTCTATTCTTTATTATTCTCTTTGGAATAACTTTTGTATCTGTGGCTCACCCTATACTTGGTGAAATTCTTACGTTATTCCATTCTTTATTATTCATTTGGAATATCACATGTCATGCGTTTATGCTGGGACTGGTTTCGATTATTTATTATTCATTGGAATAACTTTTGTCATCACAATACCGCATGCATGGTGATTTTTGTTGTTATTCCATTCTTTATTATTACATTGGAACATCACCGTCGGTGTAATTTTGCTCGACTGGTTCCGTTATTTATTATTCTGTTGGAATAACCCGTCATCTATCGCAAATACCGCATGCATGGTGATTTGTTGTTATTCCATTCTTTATTATTCATTGGAATATCCTCGCCGCAAGCGTATTACGCTTTGACACGGGTTCCGTTATTTATTATTTTGTTAGAATAACTGCCTCATGAAGTACCGCATGCATAGTGATTTCTTTTGTTATTCCATTCTTTATTATACTCGGTTAGTTAAAGTTTTGACTTCTATACTCCATGAAATTAGTGGAATATCCTTGATATTTGCGCTTCATCCAGTATCTTTTCATGGAAATATTCTTCTGAACATTCTTGATTTTTACTCTACAAAGAAGTATCATGTTGACAATTTGGACGTTATTAGTTCCTGGATAATTTAATTCTTGAACTTGTTTTATTGAATTCTTATATCATTGTCATCATCCTCATGTTTATATTTTGTTGAAAGTCATCTGTGGCCTGTAGTGCATAGAAGGACTTGGTATGATTATGACCAGGGATTATTCGGTATAATCGTGACCGTAATGTTATAAATGATGTGGGAAAAATTCCTCATTGGCCCGTAGTGCATTGATGGATAGTTTTTGGTATGATTATGGCTATGGATTCTCTACGGCCAAGGGAGCAAAGATGAATTGTTTTATGGCATGATCAGGACCGTTGATGAAAACACGATTATCTTTGGTCCGTAGTGCATGGTTAATTTGTGGTTGTGATACTAAATAATATCCTTGGCCTATAGTGCAGGGATGATTTGATAATGTGAATTTTTTTTATTAAGCTGAGTCTCAGTGATAAAAGTGATGAAAAACTTTTTAAATCATAAAAGATTGTAGATTTTATTCTCTACTTGACTCTTTTAATGGATTGTTTGTTCCGCTGCAGTTAAACTTGATATCTATTATATTTTATCAGTTTAACATTGTTGAAGACTAATGATAATTTATTATGTATTATCTTAGTCATAATATTTCTTATTGGCTAGTTGAGCTCACCCTTTCTTTCACTGTTCTCTTCAGGAAATGAGAATATAACTGGGACAAGTCGAGGAACGGAGTGATAGTCCAGATAATAACATTAGTAGTCCTCACCATTCTGTTAAATAGTGTGATAATAAATGTAATGAGGACTCAATTGAGTGTGGATATTGTCTAGATGACAATATTTGTATTAAAACTCTCAGCTATGTTTTGTCGTATTGTATACACGACGTTTGTATAATTAAGTTGTATTTGTATTTTGTACCATGTATTTGGCGACTCAAGATGGGTGATGTATACCTATTTTGGGGGCGTCACAGAGTAGCTGAGAGAAAGAACAGAACGTTGATAGAGGCTGGAAGAACTACTAGCAAAGCAATTTCATCCGCTGAATACATTTGGGTAGAAGTCATCCAACACTGCATGCTACACTCAGAATAGATCTCTTGTACACTCTACGTTAAAGAAGACTCCCTACGAACTGTGGAGAGGAAGAAAGCCAAGTGTCAGCTACTTTCATGTGTTTGGCTGTGCATGCTATATACTTATCAATGGAAAACAGTATTTGACAAAGTTCTAACCCAAGTCTGACGAAGGAATCTTTCTCGGATATGCCACAGACAGCAAAGCTTATAGAGTGTTCAACAAGAAGACACTAAGTGTTGAAGTCTCAATTCACATCATCTTTGATGAAATAGACTTGGACAAAACAAAGTCTCAAGACACTACGAACGATAATTCAGACACTACGAACGAGGTCGTCGAGCTCAACACCACGATCGTAGTTCCAAAAAATGAAATCGTCGAGCAAGAAGAGGAGATCGTAGAGAGAATTACGCAAGACAACAAACCTCCACATTAAGAAGTTGAAATTGAGCTTGAAGGTCTCAGATAAGAAGGCATCAGAACAGATGTTCCAATAGGAAATAGATGGGTTAGTGACCACACTCAAGACTTAATCATTGGAGACCCAAATACAAGAGTCAAAACAAGAGCTGCCACCCAAAATGAGTGTTTCTATTTGAGCTTTCTGTCACAAATGGAGCCCAAGAAGATAAAAGATGCTATGGAAGACTCCATGTGACGCCCCCAAAATAAGTATACATCACACATTACGAGTTGTCAATACATGGCATGTAAACAACTACAACTTTATTATTACAACAATAAAGCGTGAGTTTGAATACAAATATTATCTTCTAGACAATATCTATACTCAAATAAATCCTCATCACATTTATTGATACATTATTTTACAAAATGGTGAGGACTACTAAACAATCCTTTCTAAAACCTTCATTCCCATACCCCCACTGCGTACTCGCTTATATTCTCGCCTCACGAGAAAAATGGAACAAAAAAGGAAAAGGTGAGCTCAACTAGCTCAAGAAAGAATATTATGACTAAGATAATATACAACAAATTATCGTTAGTCTTCAACAGGGAAAAATATAATAGAATCTGATAGACAACAAATTTTAAATCAATATTCGCGGCGGAAATAATAATTCATTAGAAGAGTTAAGTAGAGAATGCAAACTACTATCTTCTATGTATGAATTTAAAAGTTCATAAATCTATCTTTTATCCACGTAACATCAATCAATATACATACGGAATCAAATATTCATCTTTGCACTCTGAGCAAAGATATTCATCGATTCATTGGTATGTTCATTTAAACACACATTCATTCATCTTTACTCACAGCCAAAGATATTCTTCAGAAATCATTCATCTTTGCACTCTGGTGCCAAAGATATTCTTAAGAAATCATTCATCTTTTTGCACTCTACAGCCAAAGATATTCCATAATATCATCATTTAAAAGGCGAGGATGATGAAAATATTTTTTTTTAAAAAAGCGAATCCGGTGAAACAAAATGACAAGGATTAAGGATTAAGGATTCGTACTTGGTTTTATATCACGTCCAAAATACCTCAAAATAATCATAGTGGTGTAAAATTCAAGAATGATCAAAACATGGATACAATCGAGTTAGTATCCAGGAATAGATGTTTTAGACGAAAAGAAGAAATTTTATTTTTAAATTGAATAGTACAGATATCGTGAATAGTGCACAGATACGTGAATAGTCTTTGTATCGTGAATAGTAACTCAGAGCACCAAAAGATAGAAATTCCACAAAAACATCTTCACGCTTTCATGAATAGTACTCGTGAATAGTAACTTTCGTGAATAGTAACTTCATGAATAGTAACTTCGTGAATAGTAACTCATGAATAGTAACCCATGAATAGTAACCACGACATGAAAAAGTTCCAAATTTGATAAAAGTTCCAACTAATATTTCAAAGATAATGATATTGAAGAAATAATATCATTTGAGAAGAAAATAACATCCCTTACCTCGAAAGATCGGTATTTCATTTGAAACAGGGGATATAGGCTATGACTTGGACTTCAGATCGTATAGCAATACTCAAAGTATACTCAAAATACTCACAAGAATACGCTCGATAATATAGAGAGAGAAAACTTGATTTACGGTGTGATTTTCAATTCTAACCTAAGCACCCTATTTATAGGAAATTGCTTAGAACACCAAAGCGTAAAATTTAATAAAAATATTATTATTAATAAATTTCCTACGCCTCTTTGGAAATCAGATCCCAACATTTCCCACATGCCAACCTTCTAGAAAGAAATGATAAAAACGTTTTCATAAAATAAATAATTAAAACTTACAAAAATCAATTATTTTGAGCTTGAACTTCAATAATTCATAATAAATATCCCTTTCATCAGAAAATTTGAATCTCGCGTGTTTTATAGGAAATTCAATTTCTACAACTGCGAAGAAAGTTTTTCCAAATTCCAAATGTAAATTGGCCAAGAAATCCACAAGCAGGCGATTTTACATGCTTATAATCAAATTTCGATCGATAAATGGGGTCCGCAGAGCATGTTTAACATGTTTTAAACATTTATTGCAACAAAAATACTCTTCCTCCTCAGATACTCATATATCCCACATTCGTTGTAAAATATCTTTGTTAATATATTATTAAAATAATATATTTAAATGAATTATTTTATCGGAAAAAGATAAAATTTCAATTTTCAACAATTGTCACTATAAAATTTTCTCCATCTATATCCACATAAAATCAATATTTTCTCATCATATGAATCAATAATTAATTATTCATAAATAATATTACAGAATCACAATATTGACAACCGGCGGTTCGAGGAAGAGGGGCTTTCAATAAGAATTTCTTCTTCTTGGCGCTTGATTAGGTGACCAAACCTCTCCTTAGCAGAACTTTCTAGACATTGCCAATAATGTTATCTAATAATATTATTCGGATAATATGAATTATTGCTCGATAATGAAAAAAATCGTGTAATGACAATTATTGAAACAACAACAATATAAAAATCAACGCAAAGAATTATTAACTCAATAAAATATTGAGCGGTAATTATCGTAACCATTATTGAGTAGTGCCTTCAATAATTGGTGCAATACTGCAAAGTGTCTTCTTCGTGCAACAACGCAGACATCGTGTGTTTTAATCCACCGGTATTCCAATAGTGTTAAGAATAACAACTCTGTAGTTATTTTTTAAACAACTTATATTTGTCGTTTTCTTCATCCAATCGCTTTCCGTTATGGGGGCCCACATGGCTGCTTTGCCGTAAATGCGAATATTCCCAAGCGATCTGAATATTCCACGACCAAACGAATATTCCATTGACGATAATGAATATTTTATAACCACTTGCTTATTTTGAAATATTTAGTATTTAACCCTTAACTATCCACATTAATCAAATCAACTCTTACTATTTCAAAATAATAAATAAAGGAAATTCCTTTTTATTTAAAAAATTTAGGGTCTTACACTCGGTGGATAGAAGCCATGCAGGAAGAACTAAATCAGTTTGAAAGAATCAAAGTATGAAGATTAGTTTCAAGACCAAAGAGTCATCCTATCATCGGCACCAAGTGGGTCTTCAGAAATAAGATGGATGAAAATGGAGTGATAACAAGGAATAAGGCAAGACTAGTGGCCAAA
Source organism: Panax quinquefolius (assembly GCA_020205615.1). Taxonomy (NCBI): domain Eukaryota; kingdom Viridiplantae; phylum Streptophyta; class Magnoliopsida; order Apiales; family Araliaceae; genus Panax; species Panax quinquefolius. Next base: position 114,370,546 of record CM035152.1, read on the forward strand.
GGTTACTCTCAAGAAGAAGGCATTGACTACGACGAGACCTTTGCACCTGTTGCCAGATTACAAGCCATCAGAATATTTCTTGCCTTTGCTGCTCACATGAAATTCAAAGTCTTTCAGATGGATGTCAAAATTTTATTCCTGAATAGTGAACTTCAAGAAGAAGTATATGTGAAACAACCTCCAGGTTTCATCAATCCAACTCTCTCTAATTATGTTTATAGATTAGATAAAGCTTTATATGGTCTTAAATAAGCACCTAGAGCACGGTATGAAACATTAACTAATTTTCTTATTGAAAATGGGTTCACTAGAGATAGAGTAGATACCACATTATTGAAAGGTTTTGTGAAAATCAAAGTAGCAATCAAATTGCAAAAATTAGTGAAAGCAAAATAAAATCAGATTTTAAATTTTTTCACAAACCAATAACCCGGATCATCCTTTATGCATATTATTAATTAAACGAAGAATAAGAAGTTATGAAATCATACCCTTGTAGAAACGAGCTTCCTCAGGTACGAGTTGACCTCCTACTTCTCCGCGATCTCCTTGAAACTCCGGGTAGATTCCTTCCTTTGATCAATGTAAGCCACCCAAGTGTATGGCCTCTAGAGGTGATCCACCAAGAAAGAAGAATTTTCAAGAAGAAGGGTATATTGGCTCAAACCCTAGTTTTTCCTATCTCTATAGAAAAAGGGGGCGTACTCTTTAACTCTTGGAATTACGTATATTTGATATCTGACATAAGACTCCTCTTATAAAAATATCAGGTAACTCTATTTTAATTAAAATAATGTATTATTCATTTAATTAAACTGTTTTAATTAAATGGGTTCCCTAATCTTATTAGGGATAATTAATTAAACTCCTTTAACTAATTTTCTCTCCTAATCCTATTAGGAAAAAATGAGAAGTACTTATATTAAATTAATTTCTAAACTCTTTTAGAAATTAAAATAATAATAATTGTAATAATATTAATAAGACTCATCTTATTAATTTATATTTAATATTTCTAAAATATTAAATAATAATATTAAGCTATTTAATTTATTCTATCACCATAGATTAAATTAAATATACTTAATATATTATTACGATTATGCCATTAACTTCTTAAATAATTATTCTTCCTTTTTTATTTGTGACCCTTTAGGTTCTCCATATTAAACCGGTTGTGAATAAATCAATTAGAACAATTCTAATCTTATTTAAATAAATAAATTAAACAATTAATTTATTTAAATAAATAATATTTATTCTACATTAGGGATAAGCCTTCCTAGCGATCAACGACTTTCCAGATAATATAGATTTCAACATTAATCATAAAAGAACCTTTGAGTTAATAGTTACCGTACAATTCAATCCTTCCATCATACAATGTCCCAATTAAATATAAGACATGAAATTACTGTCAAGTCTTATTTTATTTAATTATATGTATTTTGATTCCTAAATGCACAACTCTAATGAATGCAAATTAGAAACTACTTTCTAATTTCATTCCACCCTCGCCAAGGATTCACGGGTTGTCATTTATCGAATCACATAGACATATCTCTTCTTTTACTAGAAGTGGTAGATTCTTTATTGATCATTCATTATCTCCATATATAACTTATTACACCTAAGCATACCCTTTGATATACCCTAAAGGTCTTAAGGAATAAGTCAAAGTGTAAATCATTATATATATGATGAGATCTAAGATTATGATGATGATGACAAGTAAAACTCCATTAGGTATTCTTTTAGCGAGTCACGTTCAATGAACTTATTCTCTAATAAGCACCTACATACTTGCTTTAGTGTCTCCACATAAATGATCATGAGATCAATCATCCTCATCCAATGAGCAATCAACATACGTACCAATCTATCCGGATTCACTAATCCCCTTTTTAGTAATCCATTGATTGGGAACATTTTAGTTTTAAGCTATCTAAGAATTTAGATCTCATTAGCATGATCTCATCATGATTCTAAAAGCATTGCTTAAAACTATGGGTTTATCATAATATTAAAATAACACCATGTAGATAATAAATGCCTTTAATAAATAATTCTTTTATTAATAAACAAATAAGATTGATTACAAAGTATATGCTTTATCATCATACATGATTAGCTTGTATGCATACTACTTTCAATCTCCCACTTTCACTAAAGCCAATCGCCGTGGTATCTCATACCCATCTTCTCTAAGTGACTATCAAACTACTGTTGTGTTAACGCTTTAGTAAATGGATCTGCAATATTGTCTTGAGAGTCCACACGCTCCAGGGTGATGTCTCCTCTTTCAATGATCTCTCTGATCAAATGAAATCGTCGCACCACATGTTTGGATTTCTGATGAGACCTGGGTTCCTTAGCCTGCGTAATAGCTCCAATGTTGTCACAGAATAAAGGCACTGGTCCTGTAATGCTAGGAACCACACCAAGTTCGGTAATGAACTTCTTCATCCAAACAGCTTCCTTTGCAGCTTCACTTGCAGCTATGTACTCTGCCTCTGTCATTGAATCAACAACTGTTTGTTGTTTAGAACTCTTCCAACTCACTGCGCCATCGTTTAAGGTAAACATATACCCCAAAACGGATTTACTGTCATCTTGGTCTGTTTGAAAACTTGAGTTTGTGAAGCCCTCTAGTTTCAATTCGGACTCCAGTGAGACAAGAAATACATCCTTAGTTCTTCTTAAGTACTTTAGGATATTTTTCACTTGCCTTCGGTGTTCTTTTCTCCGGATTCGGTGATATCTGCTTGTTACACTAAGTGCATGAGCGACATCTGGTCTAGTACATATCATACCGTACATGATAGATCCTATTGCTGAAGCATAAGGAATCTTACTCATACGGTCTCTCTCCTCAGGTGTCTTTGGGGCCTATTTCTTAGAGAGATGTATTCCATGGCTCATCGGCATGAGACCTCTTTTGGAATCTTCCATGCTAAACCTCTTTAGCATCGAGTCAATATACGTTCCTTGGGACAAGCCAAACATCCTTTTAGATCTATCTCTATAGATCTTTATCCCCAAAATATAAGATGCTTCTCCCAAGTCCTTCATGGAGAAGTGTTTAGATAACCAGATTTTAATTGATTGTAGCATATGAATATCATTCCCTATCAGTAATATATCATCAACATATAATACGAGGAATGAAATAGCGCTCCCACTAACCTTCTTGTACACACATGGTTCATCTTCATTTTTGATAAAATCAAACTCTTTGATTGTCTCATCAAAATGGATGTTCCACATACGAGAAGCTTGCTTCAATCCATAAATGGATCGTTGTAGCTTACAGACTTGATTTGTTCCAACCTTTGAAACAAATCCCTCTGGCTGTGTCATATACACATCTTCCTCAAGTTTCCCATTGAGGAAGGTTGTTTTCACGTCCATCTGCCAGATTTCGTAGTCATGGTAAGCTGCAATCGCAAGCAAAATCCGAATGGACTTGAGCATTGCTACTAGTGAGAAGGTTTCGTCATAGTCAACTCCTTGTCTTTGTTTAAAACCTTTTGCGACCAGTCGGGCCTTATAGGTTTTTACCTTGCCGTCTGCTCCAGTCTTTCTTTTAAAGACCCATTTACACCCAATAGGCTTAATGCCTTTAGGTGGTAAAACCAAAGTTCATACTTGGTTCTCATACATGGAGTCCATCTTGGATTTTATGGCTTCTTGCCACTTCTCTGAGTCTTTATTACTCATAGCCTGTTCATAATTCAATGGACCATTATCATCTATGATGCGTACCTCATCGTCATCCTCTATGACAAGTCCATACCTATCAGGTATCTTTGGTACTCTTCGATTTCTGAATAGGTGTGATGCATGAAGGAATCTTTACTTGGTTAGGTACCTCACTTTAATCTGTAGTATTTTGTGGTTCTTGAACCTCTTCAAGATATATCTTACTCCCACTGATCCCTTCAAGGATAAACTCCTTTTCCAAGAAAGCAGCATGTTTCGCAACAAACACCTTTTGATCAGTTGGATGATAGAAATAATACCCCGATGTTTCTTTAAGGTATCCCACAAATCTACATTTATCAGATCTAGTCTGTAACTTATCGTTTTCAAACCTTTTGACATAAGCTGGACAACCCCAAGTCTTAACATGCTTAAGATTTGGTTTTCTCCCTGTCCATAACTCATATGTGGTCTTGGGGATGGATTTTGTAGGTACCTTGTTAAGTAGGTATGCAGCCGATTCTAGGGCATATCCTCACAAGGAAACTGGAAGGTCGGTAAAGCTCATCATGGATCGAACCATGTCCAACAATGTTCGATTTCTCCTTTTAGATACACCATTCATTTGTGGCATCCCTGGTGGAGTCCATTGTGAGATTATACCATTTTCTTTGAGACAATTGAGAAACTCACCACTTAAGTATTCTCCTCCTCGATCAGATCGAAGAATCTTAATACTCTTACCAGTTTGCTTCTCTACTTCACTTCTTAACTCTTTGAAATTTTCAAATGATTCATATTTTTATTTCATTAAATACACATATCCAAATCTTGAGTGATCGTCAGTGAATGTAATAAAATAAGAATACCCTCCTCGTGCAGTCGTTGTCATAGGTCCACATACATCTGTGTGTACCAACGCTAACAACTCTGTAACTCTCTCCTTTTCCACTAATAGGAGATTTAGTCATTTTGCCCATGAGACAAGATTCACAACTTGGATATGATTCATAATCCGATAGCTCTAGGAGCCCATCTTTATGCAACTTGGATAATCTTGTTTCATTAATATGACCGAGTCTACAGTGCCACATGAAGGTATAATTAACATCATCTCTTTTCATTTTCTTATTTTGTTCAATTTGAAGTATATTTTCATGCAAGTCAAGTATATAAAGTCCATTTCGCAAATTACCAACACCATATAAAACATTATCATTATAAATTGAACAACTGTTGTTCTTTATTATAATGTTAAAACCATCCATATCTAATACAGAGATAGAAATAATGTTTCTAATGATATTTGGAACAAAATAACAATTATTTAAATTAATGAACTTGCCCGTAGGCAGTGCTAAACAATAAGTCCCTACAGTTAATGCAGCAACCTTTGCTCCATTTTCCACTCGTAGGATGACCTCATCCTTGCTCAGCTTTCTACTTCTGACCAGTCCCTGCATATTATTACATATGTGAGAACCACACGAAGATCCAATACCCAAGTAGAAGATTGACTTTCAGAAAAATTAATTTCAATCATAAACAAACCTTGATTAGGATTCAAAGCTTCTCCAAGCTTCTTTTGCTTTTGTTCCGCAAGATAATCCTTGCAGTTCCTCTTTCGATGACTATTGTCATATTAATGGAAGCAAATTCCTTTGCTAGCTGGATCAGTTTCTTTTGATCCTTCACTTTCGCCTTTCCCTTAGCTTTCTTGGATTTCTTCTTTTCAGAAGATACCTTGGGCCTCTTCCTTTTCTTGGAAGAATCATCCACCAGTAAGACATGGTTCTTCTTGGATGGGAAGTAACCTTGAAGATTTTCTTTAACATGTTAAGTAATTGAGGCAAGTCGACATCTAACTTATTCATGTGAAAATTCACAACTAATTATGAGAAGGTGTCCGGGGGTGACGCGCAAGACTAAATCTTGACTCAACTCCCCATCCATGACGAACCCAAGCTGTCCAAGACGTTCAATCAAATTGATCATCTTTAAGACATGAGTCTCAACGGTAGTGCCCTCGGTCATCCGAGATCGGAAGAGCTCCTTAGATATTACATATCTAGCAGTCCTACTTTGCTCACCATACAACTCTTGAAGGTGCAGCAGCATAGTAGGAGCATCCATGGTTTCATGTTGACGCTAAAACTCGTTACTCATGGATGCGAGCATGATGCATTGAGCCACAGATGCATCATCTTGCCACTGTTTGAATGTAGCAATCTCTTCCTCAGAGGCTGTATCTGTAACTTTTGCAGGTACAAGTTAATTTAGGACATAAGATATCTTTTCAAAGTGATGAGAACAATTCTCAAATTCCTTAACGGATCAGGTGTAATTCGGTAAAATTCCATTTTGTTAGCATCAAGTATGCTACATGATGAAATTAGTGAATGTGACATTTTTAAAATTTCGCATGTAAAAGATAATATTTTAGCAAACATTCATTTAATTAATTACCAAAATAAATTAGGTCTTATTTTATATTGGTATCTCCCACTATTTTTTTTCAAACTATATTACCCTCATTTATATAGTTCGGCAAAATCTAATTAAAGTTTTTTCTAGTGAGAATAAGGATCCCATTTCAAATATATATAAACCATCTCAGCTTTACACAGAAAGCTATTTTTAACATAAACCGTTCAACGTAAAAATCGAAAAAAATAGCAACAGGTTTACACCATTTTTTTTCTTCATAAAATACTAATTTTATACAACAAATTATGCCTAATAAATTATTCAAAATACATACCCATACATATATGGAATCAAAACAATTAATAATTTGCATAAAGTTTGGCTTTGATGCCACTGAAAGGTTTTGTGAAAATCAAAGTAGCAATTAAATTGCAAAAATTAGCGGAAGCAAAATAAAATCATATTTTAAATTTTTTCACAAACCAGTAACCCGGATCATCCTTTAAGCATATTATTAATTAAACGAAGAATAAAAAGTTATGAAATCATACCCTTGTAGAAACGAGCTTCCTCATGTACGAGTTCACCTCCTACTTCTTCGCGATCTCCTTGAATCTCCGGGTAGATTCCTTCCTTTGATCAATGTAAGTCACCCAAGTGTATGACCTCTAGAGGTGATCCACCAAGGAAGAAGAATTTTCAAGAAGAAGGGTATATTGGCTCAAACCCTAGTTTTTCCTATCTCTATAGAAAAAGGGGGCGTACTCTCCAACTCTTGGAATTACGTATATTTGATATCTGACATAAGACTGTTCTTATAAAGATATCAGGTAACCCTATTTTAATTAAAATAAGGTATTATTCATTTAATTAAACTCTTTTAATTAAATGGGCTCCCTAATCTTATTAGGGATAATTAATTAAACTCCTTTAACTAATTTTCCCTCCTAATCCTATTAGGAATAAATAAGAGTACTTATATTAAATTAATTCCTAAACTCTTTTAGAAATTAAAATAATAATAATTGTAATAATATTAATAAGACTCCTCTTATTAATTTATATTTAATATTTCTAAAATATTAAATAATAAATATTAAGCTATTTAATTTATTCTATCACCATAGATTAAATTAAATATACTTAACTATATTATTACGATTATGCCATTAACTTCTTAAATAATTATTCTTCCTTTTACAATTGTGACCCTTTAGGTTCTTCATATTAAACAGGTTGTGAATAAATCAATTAGAATAATCCTAATCTTATTTAAATAAATAAATTAAATGATTAATTTATTTAAATAAATAATATTTATTCTACAATGAGGATAAGCCTCCTAGCGATCAACGACTTTCCAGATAATATAGATTTCAACATTAATCATAAAAGAACCTTTGAGTTAATAGTTACAGTACAATTCAATCCTTCCACCATACAATGTCCCAATTAAATATAAGACATGGAATTACTGTCAAGTCTTATTTTATTTAATTATATGTATTTTGATTCCTAAATGAACAACTCCTAATGAATGCAAATTAGAAACTACTTTCTAATTTCATTCCGCCTTGGCCAAGGATTCCTGGGTTGTCATTTATCGAATCACATAGGACATATCTCTTCTTTTACTAGAAGTGGTAGATTCTTTACTGATCATTCATGATCTCCATTATAACTTATTACACCCAAGCATACCCTTTGATATACCCTAAAGGTCTTAAGGAATAAGTCAAAGTATAAATCATTATATACAAGATACTATGATGATCTCAAGTCTAAGGATTACTTGTCTTACTATCACTCTGAGAATTCCTATTGATGAGCAAGTAAAACTCCATTAGGTATTCCTTAGCGAGTCACGTTCGTTGAACTTATTCTCTAATAAGCACCTACATACTTGCTTTAGTGTCTCCACACAAATGATCATGAGATCAATCATCCTCATCCAATGAGTAAGCAACGTACGTACCAATCTATCCAGATTCACTAATCCTCTTTTTAGTAATCCATTGATTGGGAACATTTTAGTTTTAAGCTATCTAAGAATTTAGATCTCATTAGCATGATCTCATCATGATTCTAAAAACATTGCTTAAAACTACGAGTTTATCACATATTATTAAAACAGCACCATGTAGATAATAAATGCCTTTAATAAATAATTCTTTTATTAATAAACAAATAAGATTGATTACAAAGTATATGCTTTATCATCATACATGATTGGCTTGTATGCATACTACTTTCAATTTTTTCTTAGAAAGTATAAAGACAAAGTCTTATTAGTTCAAATATATGTTGATGACATTATCTTTGGCTCTACTGATAAAAAATTGTGTAAGAGATTTGCCAAGCTTATGCAGAGCAATTTCAAAATAAGCATGATGGGTGAGCTGAACTTTTTTCTCGGATTATAAGTAAAGCAGACTGATGAAGGAATCTTCATAAACCAAGCCAAGTATATTAAAGACTTACTTAAAAAGTATTGCATGGAATCAGCCTCTCCCATGAAAACCTCAATTGCTCCAGCAACCAAGCTTGACAAAGATGAAAAAGGTAAAACTATTGATATAACTCAATATAGAGGTATGATAGGCTCTATTCTATATCTAACTGCCAGTAGAGCAGACATAATGTTTGCGACATGTATATGTGCTAGATTTCAAGCTAATCCTAAGGAATCACACTTAACTGCTGTAAAAAGGATTTTCAGGTACCTCAAAGGCACACCTCACTTGGGGCTTTGGTATCCCAAGGAGTCCTCTTTTGAACTGACAAGATATCTGAGATCTCTTTGATTTTGCGGTTTGCAAAATAGACAAAAAAAAAGTACTAGTGGCGCACGTCAATTCTTTGAAACTGACTTGTGTCCTGGTTTAGCAAGAAGCAAAACTCAGTATCTACATCAACAGTAGAAACTAAATATATTGCTGCTGGTCAGCTGTTGTGCTCAAATCTTATGGATGAAAAATCAACTAGCAGATTATGGGTTTGATTTCAAATCTATACCTGTTCATTGTGATAACACAAGTGCCATAGCAATAACACACAATCCTGTCATGCATTCTAGGACTAAGCATATAGAAATAAGATATCATTTTATTAGGGATCATGTTCAAAATGGAACCATATCTTTACAATACATTCCTACTGAAAATTAACTTGTTGATGTTTTTACAAAGCCTCTAGATGAATCCAGATTTAATAAATTAATAAGTGAGCTAGGCATGCTAAATCTATAACCATAAAATCTATGCTCTAGTCTGTGCTAACCATGCAGATATAAAGGCTATGTTCAAAATCGTAGATAGGACCAAAGAAAGTCCAGGATCGTAGAATTGCAATAACATGAAAGACCACGATCGTAGAGTTGCAATGACATGAAAGACCACGATCGTAGAGTCTCATCAACATGACAAAGAAGCATCTTGTGATGACAAAAGTTCCAACAAATCCAAGTAATCTCTCTATCAAGCGCCTTAGGGACAAACCTAATCCTTAGTTCATTTTAAGAGGTTGGCCCTTCTTGAGCTACCTTAACTTGGAAGAAATGCTAAGTCAAAATTTCATCACAAGGAACAGAGCAGATAATGTTCGTAGAGCAGATTCAGCAGTGGAGTCAACGATCACAATGACAACCTCAACGATCGTAGTGCTACCTCAATGATTGTAGTCCTCCCAAAGACTACACTAGCTCAGGAGGAGCTAAGGGCAAATCAGTATTTTCCACACAAGTTAAAATCGTGGAGCCAATCAAAACTCGACACATGCCCCACTACGCAGATCGAGTGGAGGGAAGTTACAAGTATAATTTAAAAATGCCTTTTTGAAAACTCAGAAGTTCAAAAAGCTTATCTCTCACTCTACCAGTAGAAACCCTAGCTTTCGAAATTGCTAAATCATCCTCAATACAAAGAAATCAATGGCGGCTTCAAATGTTATCTCTGGTTACCGACTCTGTTTCGATGAGTTCAAGACAGCTGATCCCAAATTTCACAAAATATTATCTCTGATAAAGAAAGCTGGTCTTGAAGAAGCTCTAGGTACAAGCACATGGATCTACCCAAATCTGATAAAAGAGTTCTACAGGAATGGAACATTTGAGAACGATGTCATCACCACAAGGGTCAAGGACGTGGAAATTAAGCTTAAAGCTGAGGATATAAACCTAGCCATAGGTTTCAAATCGAAAGGATTTCCATTCATTCAAGGCATCAATTTTCATGAAGGATTAAAGAAGATTCACCATAAAAAGTTTTCGACTGTTAGAGGGTACAAAAAGAAAGAGTTCCCCCAAAGGTATGAATTTTTGGCTAACATTGTTGGGAAATGCATATATATGCTGCAAGAGCTCTGGCCATGACTCTGTGAACGAAGTGCAGCTTAAGCTCATAACAACAATCAGTTATGGGATTCAACTCAACTATGGAGCCCTACTACTCGACTGGATTGGGAAATGGATACTCAGTTCGAAGAAGTCAAAGAGCTCTGGAAAGATGCTCTACGGCAGATTTATAAGCATCATCCTATAGTCAGCATTGGGAGATAAGATTGGGGATAATGAGGGAAAATCCATCAATCCAAACAGAAGAATGACCCAGCAGCTATTTGAGTACTGGAAAAGAAATCCAACAGAAAATGTAAGGATGATATCTGAGTCCAGTGGAAGAACTGGTGATGCAAAGGAGTCCAGAATTCTAGGAAACATGTTAGTTGTAAAGGAGACTGAAGAAGAAGAAGAAATCAACAAGGAAGAACCCATTGCTTTAATCAGAAAAAGCAAGGGTAAAAGAAAAATGAAGGCTCAGATGGCAAAGGAGCCTCAATGTTCAACTACTGATCTACCTCAAGAGTGTTCTAGTACTGAAACTTTGAGGAACTTGAAAAAGGAAAGAATAGCAGTCTGATGAAGATGAAGACATAGCTACCATCTCTCAGCTGCTTAAGAAGAGAAAACACAACTCACCCAGTCATAAGTCAAAGAAGCCATCTGTCTCTTCGATCGTAGAGTCTTTACTAATCGTAGAGACCAGACTAGACACCACTCACAAGAAGAAGATCTTTGCAATGACTTTCTCGGTCGATCAACCATTCCGTGAAAATTTGAAAAAAGTCATTTGAGGCGTGGCTCGACCTAGGAAGTCAAAAAGAAAACTTGTCAAGAAATACATTCTTGTCAATGAAAAAGCTTTAAAGGAGGAAGATAAAAGGATAGCTACAGAGAAGGGGCTATCTGAAGCAAGTCAGAAGAACACAACTCAAGTTGAGGGGGAGTTGCCTGAAGTTCTTACTCTAGAGAATGCTCTAGTTGAGGGGTAGCTGTTTGAAATGCAAATGAATGATATATCTGAGGGGGAACATCATGAAGTCCCTATGTCAGAAGAAGCTGCACCTGAGGAGGAACTGCCAAGAGATTATCAGGAATCTCCCTCAGTTCCTCAAGAGATTCTAGCTTCAAAAACTGCAAAAATGGAGAGAAGTGAAGCTATGGAGGGTGAGAGAGAAGAAAAGCAAGGAAGTCTAGTGGAGGTAATTGTTGAAGTGGAATCTTCGCAAGAAGACAGAGAAGAAGAAGAGGATGATGAGGTTGAGATTATAGCTATGGGCTGTGATGGTTATAGGAGAGCCAACTACAATCAATTGTTCTCCTATCTACCTATGATGCCCTTTCACAGAGCCCAAATTCTCAACTCCTGGGATCACATGTTCTGGACCTTCAAAGCCTATCCAGCAATTTTGGTGCTAGCTCATGGATTCCTAGGCAAACTCAACTTTGCCCGAAAGCTGATCACAAACAGCCCCTCTTTAGAATATGGGCATGAGGTACAAACTATTCCCATCTCTTTTAGAATAAATCATTGTCCACCATCATTTTTCAATCAATTTTGTGAATTACTAAGATGGTTGGAAGTGATACTTCATCCACTCAATCAATTTCTAGTTATAGAATCCCAACATTCTGTAACTGATGAACCAAATATGCCAAACTTTGTGCTGATTCAATCTCATATCATCCCTCCTTCTATGATTATTGAGCCACATCCAATCATAGAGTCACCTACACAAGTCATCGAGTCACCTGGTAAGATCGTAGACTCAATCCCTTTTGAAGCTCAACCTCACACACCTGCCCCTCCATCAGACATACCATCTTCCTCAACCAATAACTATTTCAGTCTTGATCTTGCTCTCTACCAAATGCAAGGTCAACATTCAAGAGCCTCTGCTCCAAATAATTCGCAACTTCTTGGGCATATATCTGATCTCCCCACCAAAACGGAGCTGTTAGAAGCAACTAAGAAAGTGACCAAGGACATATAAGAAGATCTTAAAGTTCACTCTGAACTTGTTCATATGAGGTTGACTCAGTTGATTGATGCTGCCAATACTCTCCCAAGCACCCTAAGTTTTGAACTAACAAAGAAGTTTAGGGAGATAATAAAAGAGATGATCGAGAGTATCAATGAAAGGGATCAAATCCACTTTTTAGCTGCTAATAATCATAGAGACGTTGTTCTTATTTTACAAAATACTCAAGAATCCCAAAATTAACTTATGATGGAAAATCTCACGAGTCTAAAGACCCAAATGAAAGAATTCCAAACATTCTCCATGGGTCAAATGAAATAAACAAAAACTGTCTTGGACATTCTGCAAAGGAGAGAAGCTCGTACTAACTCTTTGATCGAGGAAAATCATGCAGATATAGTTTAATCCTAGACTCAACTCAACGATCTTGTACAAGGCATGACTCGCCTATCTGAAGATATTTGAACCCTTGATGATGACATAAAGGGGGAGAATAAAGGGGAAGGAGACAAAGGAAGGGGAAAAGGAGGCAAAGGCAAAATTACTGCTTTCTCAACAAGTTCTCCTACAAGTCAGTCTCGCCATCAGACTCCACGATCTAAACATCAACAAATTCTCATGGCATAACCAATAAAGAGTCAAAGGCCTTCTCCTAGCTCATAAGAGGTGACCACCACAGGCCTAAGAATGCTAATTGGAGATCCTGTATTCATGAATAGGCACGATCATTATGAAAGACTAAGTCAAAGCGAGCTGGAAGATATAGCATGGAGAGATGAAGTGAGCAGGAGAAGAAGAGCTCAAGAGTATGCAAATCCTTAAAGGAATAAAAGGCAGAAAAAATAGAGATAAGTTGAAACTCATTTCTTATTGATGTAACTAAGCTTAATTGTAATATCTGTCTTTACAAACGTCAATAAATTCATGCTTATTCTCTAGAGGTTTCAACTTCTCACTGAAACACTAAGTCATATTTACTTTCTAGCAACTGCATCTAGAAATTAATAAACATGATACAAATCTCCTTGGTTATGTCAACATCAAATATGGGGAGATTGTTGGGAGATTGCATATTTAAAATTTGATGTTGAAAGTTAATAGTCATGATTATATGTAAAGTCCTTCAAAGGAACACATGTACAAGGACTTAGTGATAGATCAAACTTGTTAGGTTGATCTGGACTTTAATGTTTATCATTCTATAAATGAATGTATAGAAGAAAAGATCAAAGCTGTTAGGTTGATCTATATCTTGAAATGTAATAGATAGGCTTCAACTGAATTGTAATCTATCAAGATGATCAAGAGGTTGCATAAGACAAGGCAGAATCATAGAGTATCGAGGATCGTAGTGTATCTGATTTGAAGGGCCTCTCTAAATTCGTAGGGTAGTCCTAACGCTTGCCGAGCCAAGTCAGAGTTCGTAGAGTGCTCTTGGAAGCTTAATGTGAGACCCCAGATTTTATGAATAAAGATTTAAATTTCTTGAAATATTTTTTTGAATAGTAAGGTGTGGATTTGATATAATGTTATAGTTGTGGGTAATATTTATAAATTTTGCAAAGTAAGTAAGTGATTATATAATATTCGATTGGTTAAGGAATATTCATTTTAACAGGGAATATTTGTACGACGACACAATCATTGGTGGACTCCACAACAGAAGTATTGTCGTAGTAAGAAAACGACAGAATTATATTTTATTAAAAAAAACGGTGAAAGTGTTACCGTTAAAACTGTTGAACTATCCGGTAGTAAAAGTACAGTAATACACGTGGTTGCATAGTAGCACACGGTATTGATTATTGATGCTTACGTGAGAAGTCACTCAATTATACTCAATTATTGCTACAGTAATTGCTGCATCATATCTCTCATACTATTGATTCGATTATTGTCACAGTATCATCTGCATAATATGATATATTATTAAATCAATAATTGAGACGACAAAGTTATTCATATTGTTAAATTGCAATATTTACAATGTCTAGAAGTTCTGTCAAGGAGATATTTGGTCATCTAATTATGTGCCAATAAAGAGAAATCCTTATCGGAAAGCCCCATCTTTCCTGGGAACAATCTGGTTGTTAAATATTGTGAGTTATAATATTAATGATGAATAAGTTCGTGTTGATTAAAGATGAAATTGATAGTTCCATTGTGTTGGAATTATTAGTTTTAGTGGAAATTGACATTTATTTCGATATTAATTGATGTCTGGAAGTTATACTGACCAGTCGGGTAATTAATCGGATAAATGAGTAATTAATTGCTATTAATTCACATAATTATAACTATTTGTTCACATGTGTGTACTATTGATTCACATTATTGTACTATTAGGGGAGTTGGTACAAGATTGATAATACTTGCATGACTAAGTTAAAAATGGAGGTATAGATGGAGGTACTATACTGTAATTCATATTTTCACATGATTATAACTATTGATTCACATGATTGAACAATTGATTCACATTATTTACTATTAGAGGAGGTGGTGCAAGTTTGATAATACTTGTAGGACTAAATTAAAAATGAAGAAAAAGAGGAAGGTATTATACTGTAATATTTTGAGCCCCAAAACGTGTAATTATTGAAACTATATTTTTCGATAAATAAAAGCTCATTCTTCCTTTATTTCTCACCAATTCACTAAAGCTATAGAGAAATTATTATAGCGAGAAATTATAGAGAGAAAGAAGAAGAGAAGTCTACTACCTCATTATTCTAGTTTTCTTCTGAGGTAAGGGGTATTATTCCTTCGTATTCATGAAGGGAGTTATTTTCTTTCAATGCTCGTAAGGGTTGTTATACCATTCTTTATTATTATGTTGGAATAACCTGTCTATGCGAAGTACCGCATACATGGTGAAATTCTTCTGTTATTCCATTGTTTATTATTTTGTTGAAATAACTTTATGCATGCGATCTATCGCATGTACGGTGAATTCTGTTGTTATTCTATTCTTTATTATTCATTGGAATATCCAAAATGCATGCGAATTACGCATGACCTAGTTCCATTCTTTATTATTACATTTGGAATATCACATACATGCGGATTACGCATGACACAGTTCCATTATTTATTATACATTAAGAATAACTTTATCTGTCTTGATCTATCGCATGCATGGTGAGTTCTTCTATTATTCCATTCTTTATTATTCTGTTGGAATAACCTGTCTATGTGGATTACCGCATGCATGGTGAATGATCCTTCGTATTCATTCTTTATTAAATTATGGAAATGATCTATCTACGTGGATTACTACATGGCGGGTGAATATCCATTTACAGTTTTGTATATTCTATTATACTCATCTGAGATATCATTTCTTTTATACTCATCATGGAATATCATTTTCTTTGGTATTTTTTTACGAGTTACTATTCACGGGTTACTATTCACTCAATTACTATTCACTCTGGTATTATTCACTCGGGTATTCGGGGCACTTTTTGTGCCAGAGTACTATTCACGAGTTACTTTTCACCCGATTACTATTCACTCTAGTATCATTCACTCGGGTATTCGGGACACTTTTTGCGTCAAGGTACTATTCACGGGGTACTATTCACGGGGTACTATTCACCCAAAAAATATATTTCTTTTCTGTCCAAATTATTTTTGGTACATGAATATTATTCTTGAATTTTACTTTACAAAGTAGTATCATGTTGACAATTTGGACGTTATTGATTCCTAGATAAATTAAATTATAAATCTTTAAAATTTATCCTTGAACTTGTTTTATTGAATTATTATGTCATTGTCATCATCCTCATGCTTATATTGTGATGAAAGTCATCTTTGGCTTACGTGCATAGATGGACTTGGTATGATTATGACCAGGGATTATTCGGTATAATCATGACCGTAATATGATGAATGATGTGGTAAAAGTCCTCATTGGCCAGTAGTTCATTGATGGACAGTTATTGGTATGATTATGACCAGGGATTATTCGGTATAGTCATGACCATTGATGATTACATGAATATCCTTGGCCCATAGTGCAGGGATGATTCGATGATGTGGTTTATTTATTAAGCTGAGTCTCAGTGATAAAGTTGATGAAAAACTTTTTAAATCATAGAAGATAGTAGATTTTATACTCTACTTGACTCTTCTAATGGATTGCTTATTCCGCTGTAGTTGTTGATCTAAAACTTGTTGTCTATTATATTCTATCGGTTTTATCTTTGTTGAAGGCTAAGGATAATTTATTACGTATTATCGTAGTCATAATATTTCTTCTTGGGCTAGTTGAGCTCACTCTTTCTTTCAACGTTCTCTTGAAATGAGAATATAGGTGGGACGAGTCGGGGAGCGGAGTGGCGGTCGGATGATAGCATTAGTAGTCCTCACTATTACATTAAATAGTGTGACAATAAATGTAATGAGGACTCCATTGAGTGTGGATATTGTCTAGATGACAATATTCTTATTAAAACTCTTAGATTATGTTTTGTCGTATTTTTCACGACTGTTGTATAATTAAGTTTAATTTGAATTTTGTACCATGTATTTGGTGACTCAAGATGGGTGATGTATACCTATTTTGGGGGCGTCACAGTTGGTATCAAAGCTTAGGGATATGATCCCTGGCTGAGATGTGAGACAAGAACTAGGAGTGGAGAGATGGGGAATTCCTTCGCTAGTATGACCTACCTAAGTTTATTTGGTATTTAATTGGTTGGTCAGAGTAAAGGGATAATATGTGACATATCAATTAACCCTTGTTTTGTGACAGTGTTTGAGAAAGGTATCTGAAAATGTTGAGATAAGCAATGAAGCACATGAGACCGTTGAATCACCAACGATCAATACCCAGGATAATGTGCATCAGGAAGACAATAATCCTTAGGTAAGCAACAACACGATAATAATCATACCGGTGGCAACGGCCATCAGAACAATGATAACCATCGTCGGGGAAATTATCATGCCAAGAATGGTAACCACTTTGGTGGTAATCATGGCCAAGATAATAGGAGTGGAAATTTCAAGAAGAGAAGGTCACCTAGCTCAATTTTGTCGTGTAGTGAAGTTAAGTCCAGCTGGGATGGTGGCACCAAAGGCGGATACGGATAAAACAAAGTCGGTGGTTTCAGGAAGAGCATTTTTTGCGACTTCTCAAAAAGCAAGTTGTTAGGTTTGTAATATTTAAGAACGCAATCAAATTGCAAAAATAAGCGGAAACCATATACAAACCATATACCCGGATCACCCTTTATGCACAATTATTAATTAAACGAAAAAGATGAATAAGAAACACACCCTTGAAGATCCGAGCTTCCTCAGGTACAAGTTCACCTCCAATCCTTTTTGCGTTCAACTTGAATCCACCGGGTTTGGTTCCTTCCTTTGATCAACGTTAGCCACCCAAGTGTTTGGCCTCTAGAGGTGATCCACTAAGGAAGAAAAAGGATTCAAGAAGATGGGTGGTTGGCTAAACCCTAGTTTTTCTATCTATATAGAAAAGGAGCGTACTCTCCAACCATTGGAATTATCACGTAGTCTTGATATCTGATATAAGACTCCTCTTATAAAGATATCAAGTAACCCTATTAAAATAAGGTATTATTTAATTAAACCCTTTTAATTAAAGGGGCTCCCTAATCTTATTAGGGATAATTAATTAAACTCCTTTAACTAATTTTCTTTCCTAATCCAATTAGGAATAAATGAGAGTACTTATATTAAATTAATTCCTAAACTCTTTTAGAAATTAAAATAATAATAATAATTGTAATAATATTAATAAGACTCCTCTTATTAATTTATATTTAATATTTCTAAAATATTAAATAATAAATATTAAGCTATTTAATTTATTCTATCACCATAGATTAAATTAAATATACATAATTTATATTATTACGATTATGCCATTAACTTCTTAAATAATTATTCTTCCTTTTATGGTGTGACCCTTTAGGTTCTCCATATTAAACTGGTTGTGAATAAATCAATTAGAACAATTCTAATCTTATTTAAATAAATAAATTAAACAATTAATTTATTTAAATAAATAATATTTATTCTACAATAGGGATAAGCCTCCCTAGCGATCAGCGACTTTCCAGATAATATAGATTTCAACATTAATCATAAAAGAACCTTTGAGTAAATAGTTACTGTACAATTCAATCCTTCCACCATACAATGTCCCAATTAAATATAAGACATGGAATTACTGTCAAGTCTTATTTTATTTAATTATATGTATTTCGATCCTTAAATGCACAACACCAAATAATGCAAATTAGAAACTCCTTTCTAATTTCATTACGCCTTAACCAAGGACTCTAGGGTTGTCATTTATCGAATCACATAGGACATTTCTCTTATTTTAATAGAAGTGGTAGATTCTTTATTGATCATACATTATCTCCATATACAACTTATTATACCCAAGCATACCCTTTGATATACCCTAAGGGTCTTAAGGAATAAGTCAAAGTATAACTCATCATACACAAAGATACTATGATGATCTCAAGTCCAAGGATTACTTGTACTACTATCACTACTGAGAATTCCTATTGACAGAAGTAAAACTCCATTAGGTATTCCTTAGCGAGCCACGTTCAGGTGAACTTATTCTCTAATAAGCACCTACATACTTGCTTTAGTGTCTCCACACAAATGATCATGAGATCAATCATCCTCATCCAATGAGCAAACAGCGTATGTACCAATCTATCCGGATTCACTAATCCCCAATTTAGTAATCCAATGATTGGGAACTATTTTAGTTTTAAGCTTTCTAAGAATTTAGATCTCATTAGAATGATCATCATCATTATTCTAAAAGCATTGCTTAAAACTATGGGTTTATCACATATTATAAAACAGCATCATGTAGATAATTAAAAGCCTTTAATAAATTAATACTTTTTATTAATAAATGAATAAGATTGTTACAAAGTATATGCTTTATCATCAAACATGATTGGCTTGTGTGCATACTACTTTCAATCTCCCACTTGCACTAAAGCCAATCGTCATGGTATCTCATACTCTTCTTCTCTAAGTGACAATTATCCTGCTGTTGGATAAGCTTTAGTTAATGGATATGTAATGTTGTTCATGAGAGTCTAATCTCTATAGTGATTTCCCATCTTTCAATGATTCTAATAATCAAATGAAAGTGCCACAACACATGTTTAGATCGAAGATGAGACTTAGGAACTATTCCTAGTTCTGTAATGAACTTTTAATCCAAACAATCAACTTGTAGCTTCATTTATAGCTATATACTTTGTCTTTATCACTAAACCCGGCAACTCTTTCTTTGTTTGGAACCTTTCAATTCAACTGCACTGCTTGTTCAAGATAACGCTTTACCTTAAAGTGGATTTTTACGTCATCTTAGTGCTGCCTAAAAAACTTGAGTCCGTTAAGCCCTCTAGTTTTAATTTAGACCCACCATGAATATGATCACATCCTTAGTGGGTTAAGCACTTTAAGATGTTTTTCAGCGACTCATAGTGAACTTCTCCATAATATGGTGATCAACATCGGTGTATCGTATATTTCATTGCATACATGATTGTCACTCATGCGATCTCTCTTCTTTTAATAGTTTGTGGGGACTATAAAGAGAGATACACTCCATAGCTCATCAACATGAGACATCTCTTGGAGTTTGCCATGTTAAACGACTTTAGCATCAAATGAATATACGTTCCTTGGGTTAAGTTGAGCATCCTTTTAAATCTATCTATATAGATTTATATCCCCAATTACGATACTCTACCCAAATCATTCTTGGAGGAATGTTTAGACAACTTTATCTTTACTGATTCTAGCATTGGCATGTCATCCTTATCCGTAATATATCAATATATAATACTTGGAATGTCACGATGCTCCCACTGACCCTTTTGTACACACTAGAACTCTTACCTCATCGTATGTAACTCTGGATCATCATCTTCTATGATACGTACCTCATCATCATCATCCATGATGAATCCATACCTCCCAGGTATCTTTGGTACTATTCCGATTTCTGATTGGGTTGTGGTATAATAGGTCTATCTACGGGTTCCTCTTATTTGACTTATAGTATTTTGTGGTTCTTGAACTCTTCAAGATCTATTATCCTCCCACTAGCCCTTTTAATGATAAACACCTTTATCTTAGAAGCGCGTGTTTCGTAACAAACACCTTTTGCTAAGTAGAATTATAGAACATATACCCTAAACTTACTTTAGGATGTCCCATAAATCTGTACATGTCAAATCTTGTCCCAAGCTTATCCTTCAAACCGCTTTCACATAAGTTGGACAACCCCTTATCTTAACATACTTAAGATTAGGAATCCTCCACATCCATAACTTTTATGGAGTCTTGGGGTCGGATTTAGAGGTTACCTTTTCGTAGATATGCGACCATTTCTAGGACATGACCTAGAAGGATCTTTGGAATGTCGGTAAAATCATTATGGACCGCACCATGTCCAACAAGGTGCGATTTTTCATTCGGATACATCAATCAATTATTGCGTATCGGGATGTGTCCATTATGAGAAAACCATTTGAGATGATCTAGAAACTTATTGCACAAGTATTTATTCCTTGATCTAATCAAAGAATCTTAATACTTTGCCAATTTGTTTCACTTACGAATTCTTTGAACCTTTCAAATAATTCACACTTATATTCAACAAATACATACATTCAACTCTTTGAATGATCATCTCCTTTTCTTATACTAGTTTGTTCAATTTACAAAATAATTTTTCACGTAAGTCAAGTATACAAAATCCATTAAGTAATCTTTTCATTCTATACTGAAACATTATTATTATAAATAGAACAACAATTGTTCTTAATTATAATACCAAAAATTTTATTGTCCAACAATAAAATGGAAATAATGTTTCTAACAAGAATTGGAATACAATAACAACTTATTGACTTAATAGATTTGCCCGTGGCGGTGCTAAACTATAAGTTTCTATAGCTAATGCAAAGAACCTTTGCTTCATTTTCCACACATAGGATTACTTATCTTTGTTTAACTTTCTACTTACGCTTGGTCCCTTCATAAATCTATATTTCGACAACCAAAGTCGGTATTCAATACCCAAGTAAAACCTTGACTTAAAGAAAATTATTTTAAATCATGAACAAATTTGTATTTGTGTAGAAACTTCACTAAGCTTCTTTGGTTAGCCTCTGCGCAAGATGCTTCTCATGATTTATTTCCGGTGTCCATGCTTATTGCGGTGGAAGCAAACTCCTTTCTATCCGTATCGATTTTGTTCTTATTATCCTTTGTTTTTGCCTTTCTATTTACCTTCTTTGAATCGTTCTTCTTTTCGGAAGATCTTTTGGCCCCCTGAGTAAGACATGATCTTTATTGGTTGGAAAGTCACTCTCAACATTTTCAACATGTTAAGCAAATCAAATGAGGCGATATCTAGCTTGTTCATATGAAAAATTCACAACAATTGTGAAAGGAGTTAGGGAGTGAGTGCAAGATCAAATCTTAGCTCAACTCTCCATCCATGACAAAACCAATTGTCCTAATTGATCAATCAAATTGATTATGTTAAGGACTTTTTTATGCATCATTTATAGTGCCATTGGCCATTCTAGATCGGAAGAGCTCCTTAGATATGTCGATATCTATCGGTCTACTTTCCTCACCATCAACTACTTGGCGTGCGGGAGTATATAGAAGTATCCATAGTTTCGGTGACACTTGAAGCTTGTTACTCATGGATACGAGCATGATGCATTGAAATAATTGTGCATCATCTTGCTACTTTCTAAAAGTAGCAATCTCTTCCTTAGAGGCATTGTCTGCAACCATTGCAGGGATAGGCGTATTAAGGACATAAGATAGCTTTTCAAATTCATATGAGAACTATTCTCAAATTCCTTAACCAATCCGTTTAATTTGATTACGGTTAATTAACATCAAATATATTTCGCAGATGATAGTAATTTTAGACATTGTAAAATTACGTAAATGAATTTGTAATTAACAACATTTTAACATACATTCTTTTATTAATTACCAAAATAATTTTAGGTCTTGTTTTAAATTGGTATCTCCCACTATTTTCTTCAATCTATATTACCCTCACTTATATAGTTCGGCAAAATCTAATTAAAGATTTGCTAGTGAGAATAAGGATCCCATTTCAAATGTATATAGCCTTGTGGTGACACAACAAACTATATATAAATAAATAGGTAAACAACTTTTGTCAATTACATCAACTATGCAACTCCTTGTATTTTGCCTCTTAGATTATTTTGATCAGTGGTGGCACATCCAGAATCAAAATTATCCAAGTTAAGTCCAACCTAGCACTCCATATATTCAAAAAGAAAAATATCATCCTTGTGGTGACACAACAAAACAATATTGTTCAATTTTCTTTATAAGCATCAAATGTGATAAATTAACATCTTAAATACTTAATACTTGCCTTGTGGTGACACAACAAACTCATATTAAATATTTAATACTCTATTAATTTTATCATGCTAGAAGGCGACGTTCGATATTCCAAATATCTTTGAACGCTTAGGACTTAATAAAAAAAATTGAGGGGTTTGTTATTAATTTGTCTCATCTTGTTTAAGCGGCATTAATACACATATATATATAAAATACGCAATATATTAATTAACATGCGAAGCATGTTTGCATAATATATAATATATATAGTATAAGCATGCACATATAGAATACTATATTCTACCCGGATTGATTATGGACTTTTATTCTAGTTTGGTTCACTAGAGCCACCAAGTGAACCAAAAGGTCAAACCCTAGGGGTGCAAGAAATTAATATTTAAATATAACTATTACATTTTAAACCTAGGGCTCCATTACAAACGGGTCTTCAAGCGCTCCTTGCTTCTTGATCTCCAATTCTTCAAAATTAATTCTAACTATTCCTATTACAAAACTATTTAAAATAAATAGAAACCTTGATCGCGATCGAGGGAAGTACATAGGAGGGAATAAAATTTACATTAAGAAAAATTAGAGAAGACGCAGTACGCTTGAGACCCCATTTAATAAAACCCATACATTCATGCATCCAACTAAAATAAAATCCAATCACATTGGTCGATAGTCCATAATCAATCCCATTTATTATCATACATCACCATATGCATCAATAAATAACATTCATCTTATGAATAATAAACATTTAATATATATATTGATATCATTTAATGGGAAAATTTAGTTAGTATAAAATCTAATTTTGAATCAAAATAAACTCCTTTATTTTAATCCAAATTTAAATCAAAATAAAACTATTTTATTTTAATTTATCCTATTTTGAATAAAATAAACTATTTTATTTTAATCAAAATCTTTAATCAAAATAAACTCCTTTATTTTAATTAATTATGGAATCCAATTCCATATAAAAAAATTCTTTATTGAAAGAAACACGGATTCTCTTTCCTATTCACAAATAAACTCCTTTATTTTGAATAATATGAAATCTTATTTCATATCTAAATAAACTCTTTTATTTAAGAAAATTAGGATTCTCTTTCCTATTCACAAATAAACTCTCTTTTATTTTGAATAATATGAAATCTTATTTCATATCTAAATAAACTTCTTTATTTAAGGAAACATGGAATCCAATTCCAACTCTAATTAGTTATCATGGAATCCAATTCCAACTCTAATTAGTTAGCATGAAATTTTATTTTAAAATTAAAATAAATTATTTTAATATTAAAATAAACCTTTTATTTTATGATTAAAATAAAGCTTTTTTTTATTTTAATTATAAAGTAATTAAGAATAATATATATATATATATATATATATATATATATATATTATAATCTTAGTTAATAAGAATCCTAAAACTTGAATCTTGCAAGTCTGCAACATGTATAGATTATCCATGAATAATAGGAAGCTTATTTTATAATTAAAAGGAAGCTAATATTATATATGCAGAAGAACAAAATCAAGGAATCCGAGAATATCAAATGTTGTAACCGTGAGTAAAGTATAACATGTTATACTAATTGTGAATCACGGAATAAAAAATTGAAATCATACTTCTAGTCAGCTGCAGATAATATATTATTATGTAAACCGAAGGAAACTGATGCAGTTTTTGAAAACATTCTTCATTCGCAACAGTTGCGAATTAAAAAATAGTTCCGCAACAGTTTTTGATTTCTGTTTTTTTTTAAATTTTATACAACAAAATTATGCCCAATTAAATTGTTCTAAACACATATCAATATACATATCAAATTAAAACAATTAATAATTCACATAAAGGTTTGGCTCTGATGCCATTGTTAGGTTTGTAATATCCAAGAACGCAATCAAATTGCAAAAATAAGCGGAAACGTGTAAAAATCGAGTTTAAAATTTTACAAACCATATGCGGATCACCCTTTATGCACAATTATTAATTAAACGAAAAAAGATGAATAAGAAACATACCCTTGAAGATCCGAGCTTCCTCGTGTACAAGTTCACCTCGATCCTTTTCCGTTCAACTTGAATCCACCGGGTTTGGTTCCTTCCTTTGATCAACGTTAGCCACCCAAGTGTTTGGCCTCAGAGGTGATCCACCAAGGAAGAAAAAGGATTCAAGAAGATGGGTGGTTGGCTAAACCCTAGTTTTTCTATCTTTATAGAAAAGGGCGTACTCTCCAACCATTGGAATTATCACGTAGTCTTGATATCTCGATATAAGACTCCTCTTATAAAGATATCAAGTAACCTATTAAAATAAGGTATTATTTAATTAAACCCTTTTAATTAAAGGGGCTCCCTAATCTTATTAGGAATAATTAATTAAACTCCTTTAACTAATTTTCCTTCCTAATCCAATTAGGAATAAATGAGAGTACTTATATTAAATTAATTCCTAAACTCTTTTAGAAATTAAAATAATAATAATAATTGTAATAATATTAATAAGACTCATCTTATTAATTTATATTTAATATTTCTAAAATATTAAATAATAAATATTAAGCTATTTAATTTATTCTATCACCATAGATTAAATTAAATATACATAACATATTATTACGATTATGCCATTAACTTCTTAAATAATTATTCTTCCTTTTATGGTGTGACCCTTTATGTTCTCCATATTAAACCTGGGTTGTGAATAAATCAATTAGAACAATTCTAATCTTATTTAAATAAATAAATTAAATAATTAATTTATTTAAATAAATAATATTTATTCTACAATAGGATAAGCCTCCTAGCGATCGGCGACTTTCCGGATAATATAGATTTCAACATTAATTATAAAAAGAACCTTTGAGTAAATAGTTACCGCATAATTCAATCCTTCCACCATACAATGTCCCAATTAAATATAAGACATGGAATTATTGTCAAGTCTTATTTTATTTAATTATATCTATTTCGATCCTTAAATGCACTAACACCAAATAATGCAAATTAGAAACTCCTTTCTAATTTCATTACGCCTTTTGCCAATGACTCTTAGGGTTGTCATTTATCGAATCACATAGGACATTTCTCTTCTTTTAATAGAAGTGGTAGATTCTTTATTGATCATACATTATCTCCATGTACAACTTATTATACCCAAGCATACCCTTTGATATACCCTAAGGGTCTTAAGGAATAAGTCAAAGTATAACTCATCATACACAAGATACTATGATGATCTCAAGTCCAAGGATTACTTGTACTACTATCACTCTGAGAATTCCTATTGACAGCAAGTAAAACTCCATTAGGTATTCCTTAGCAAGCCACGTTCAAATTGAACTTATTCTCTATAATAAGCACCTACATACTTGCTTTAGTGTCTCCACACAAATGATCATGAGATCAATCATCCTCATCCAATGAGCAAGCAACGTATGTACCAATATATCCAGATTCACTAATCCCCAATTTAGTAATCCAATGATTGGGAACTATTTTAGTTTTAAGCTTTCTAAGAATTTAGATCTCATTAGAATGATCATCATCATTATTCTAAAAGCATTGCTTAAAACTATGGGTTTATCACATATTATAAAACAACATCATGTAGATAAATTAATTTTTTATTAATAAATGAATAAGATTGTTACAAAGTATATGCTTTATCATCAAACATGATTGGCTTGTGTGCATACTACTTTCACGAGTAACCCAAACGAAGTTAGCACGGGTTAGTTAATTATAAATTCTTGCGAAGTTTATACCTTATTAGATACCGGTTCTACCCATTCTTTTATCTCTCTTTCTTGCGCTCAACGTTTAAATTTAACTCTAGAGAAATTAGACTTTGACTTATCTGTTGAAGCTCCGTTAAGAGAAACCTTCATTACATGTGCTATCCAAGTCTTGGATGAGAGTCACAGTTTTGAATGATATTTCTATTGTTAATAAATTTCCTGACGTATTCTTGAAGACTTCTTAGCCTACCCCCAGAACGTGAAATCAAATTTTGTATTGACCCCAATACAAAACCCATTTCTTCAACCCTTAAATATTTCTTCAACCAAAGCGAACATATAATGCGCCAAAGATGTTGGCTCGAGCTGTTGAAGATTACGACTATACCATTCAATATCATCGTGGAAGAACGAACGTGGTAGCTGACGCGTTGAGTAAAAGATCGTATGCATTTACGAGTGTGATGTTGTTAACACAAAAACCCATTTCGTATAACTTACAAATGATGAAGATAGAGTTAAAGAATCTAGAGACCCAAGTGTTGATATCAAACATACGAGTAGAATCGACTTTAATCGATAAAGTTAAAGCCGCTCAAGCTACACACCCGAATCTGATGAATGTGAAGAAGAAGGTTCAAGAAGGCGTTATTCTAGAAGCAAGAATCGACGAAGAGAGGAAATCTCAACCCTCGATTAAATTGGCCCATTTGAAATCCTCGATCGAGTAGAAACTGTGGCCTATAGACTCGTTTTACCGCCAAGTATGTCGCGTGTTCATAACATTTTTCACGTATCGTTGTTAGTAAAAACTTAGTCTTGGGGGAATTTGGAGCCAAATTTCAGAATAATTAATGAATCTAAAAAATTATGAAATCATGGGGGTTTTATAGAGCATGTTACAAGCTTTCCATAGCCTTGGAAAATGGACTAATTCTGATAACAGATGAAGAAGTTATGAATATTTGAAGTATGTGTGTCAAAAGTTGCAAAATCTGGAAAATTGGAGTTAAGTGCCAAAGGTCGAGCGCCTAGGCACTAGGCTCGCCGCTTAGAATCTGTTCTTGGGTGCCTAGGCGCTTGCCCAAGGCCAAATTTGGGCGACTAAGTGCTGGTCAAGTGTTAAGCCAAAATCTGTTCGGACGTCCTTTAGTAAATTGGGCATAACTTTTTCATACGAACTCCGATTGAGGTGATTCAGGATGATTCGGAAAGATAACGAGTAGAGCTAAAACTTTCATTCTTTATATTTTGAGATTTGAGGCAAGTATCAAGGCATAAAATGGCTATTTTAGGGACTGATGTGCATTCAGAGGCAATCGAAGGACATCGGGCATGCACGTATGCAACGTGTAATGTTTTTGACGATAAAGGTAATTAAGGTATCCTCACCTCTTCTGCATACAAGGTACGTACGTAAATTTTGAGGGTGAAATTTCATAAGGGGAGATTGTGAGACCCCAGATTTTATGAATAAAGATTTAAATTTCTTGTAATATTTTTTTGAATACTAAGGTGTCGATTTGATATAATGTTATAGTTGTGGGTAATATTTATAAAATTTTCAAAGTAAGAAAGTGGTTATATAATATTCGATTGGTCGGGGAATATTCGTTTTAACAGGGAATATTCGTACGACGACACAATCATTAGTGGACCCCACAACGGAGGTATTGTCGTAGTAAGAAAACAACAGAATTATCTTTTATTAAAAAAAACGGTGAAAGTGTTACCGTTAAAACTATTGAACTATCCGGTAGTAAAAGTACAGTAATACGCATGGTTGCATAGTAGCACACGGTATTGATTATTGATGCTTACATGAGAAGTCACTCAGTTATACTCAATTATTGCTACAGTAATTGCTACATCATATCTCTCATATTATTGATTCGATTATTGTCACAATATCATCTGCATAATATGATATATTATTAAATCAATAATTGAGATGACAAAGTTATTCATATTATTAAATTGCAATATTTACAATGTCTAGAAGTTACATCGAGGAGAGATTTGGTCATCTAATTGCAAGGCTAATAAGGAGAAATCCTTATCCGAAAGCCCCCTCTTTCACAGGAGCGACACGGTTGTTAAATATTGTGAGTTATAATATTAATGATGAATATGTTCGTGTTGATTAAAGATGAAATTGATAGTTCCATTGTGTTGGAATTATTAGTGTTAGTGGAAATTGACATTTATTTCGATATTAATTGATGTCTAGAAGTTATACTGACTAGTCGGGTAATTAATCGGATAAATGAGCAATTAATTGCTATTAATTCACATGATTATAACTATTTGTTCACATGTGTGTACTATTGATTCACATTATTGTACTATTAGGGGAATTGGTGCAAGATTGATAATACTTGCATGACTAAGTTAAAAATAGAGGTATAGATGGAGGTACTGTACTGTAATTCATATTTTTACATGTCTAGAACTATTGATTCACATAATTTAATATTGATTCACATTATTTACTATTAGGGGAGGTGGTGCAAGTTTGATAATACTTGCAGGACTAAATTAAAAATGAAGAAAAAGAGGAAGGTATTATACTGTAATATTTTGAGCCCCAAAATGTGCAATTATCGAAACTATATTTTCCTATAAATAGAAGCTCATTCTTCCTTAAATTCTCACCAATTCACTTAAGCTATAGAGTAATTATTATAGAGAGAGAGAGAAGAAGAGAAGTCTGCTACCTCACTATTCCAGTTTTCTTCTGAGGTAAGGGGTATTATTCCTTCGTATTCATGAAGAGAGTTATTTTCTTTCAATACTCGTAAGGGTTGTTATTCCATTCTTTATTATTATGTTGGAATAACTTTCATACACGCAAGTACCGCATACATGGTGAAATTCTTACATTATTCCATTCTTTATTATTACATTGAAATAACACATGCATGCGATCTATCGCATGCTGGTGAATTCATTGTTATTCCATTATTTATTATTCTATTAGAATATCACATGCAATGCGGATTACGCATGACACAGTTCCATTCTTTATTATTCTCTTGGGAATAACACATGCGTGTCATCTATCGCATGCATGGTGAATTCTTCTGTTATTCCATTCTTTATTATTCTATTGGAATAACCTGTCTATGTGGATTACCGCATGCATGGTGAATGATCCTTTGTATTCATTTTTTATTAAATTGTGGAAATGATCTGTCTACGTGGATTACCGCATGGTGGGTGAAAATCCATTTGCAGTTTTATATATTCTATTATACTCATCTGAGATATCATTTCTTTTGTACTCGTCATGGAATATCATTTTCTTTGGTATTTTTTTTACGAGTTACTATTCACTTAGTTAATATTCACTCGGGTATTCGGGACACTTTTCGTGCCGGAGTACTATTCACGAGTTACTATTCACCCGATTACTATTCACTCTAGTATCATTCACTCGGGTATTTGGGACACTTTTTGCGTTAGGGTACTATTCACGGGGTACTATTCTCAAAGTACTATTCACGGGGTACTATTCACCCGAAAAATATATTTCTTTTCTGTCCAAATTATTTTTGGTACATGAATATTATTCTTGAATTTTACTATACAAAGCAGTATCATGTTGACAATTTGGACGTTATTGATTCCTGGATAAATTAAATTATAAATCTTTAGAATTTATCCTTGAACTTGTTTTATTAAATTATTATGTCATTGTCATCATCCTCATACTTATATTGTGGTGAAAGTCATCTTTGGCTTACGTGCATAGATGGACTTGGTATGATTATGACTAGGGATTATTCGGTATAATCATGACCGTAATGTGACGAATGATATGGTAAAAGTCCTCATTGGCCTGTAGTTCATTGATAGAAAATTGTTGGTATGATTATGACCAGGAATTATTCGGTATAGTCATAACCATTGATGATTACATGCATATCCTTGGCCCGTAGTGTAGGGATGATTCGATGATGTGGTTTATTTATTAAGTTGAGTCTCAGCGATAAAGTTGATGAAAAACTTTTTAAATCATAAAAGATAGTAGATTTTATACTCTACTTGACTCTTCTAATGGATTGCTTATTCCGTTGCAGTTGTTGATCTAAAACTTGTTGTCTATTATATTCTATTAGTTTTTATACTGTTGAAGGCTAAGGATAATTTATTCTGCATTATCTTAGTCATAATATTTCTTACCGGGCTAGTTGAGCTCACCCTTTCTTTCACTGTTCTCTTCAGGAAATGAGAATATAGCTGAGACGAGTCGGGGAACGGAGTGACGGTCCAGATGATAACATTAGTAGTTCTTACTATTCTGTTAAATAGTGTGACAATAAATGTAATGAGGACTCCTTTGAGAGTGGATATTGTCTAGAAGGCAATATTCTTGTTTAAACTCTCAGCTATGTTTTGTCGTATTGTACACGACAGTTGTATAATTAAGTTAGTATTTGAATTTTTTACCATGTATTTGGCAACTCAAGATGGGTGATGTATACCTATTTTGGGGGCGTCACACTTAAAGTCTGCAAGTCAAGCAAGTGAAGATCGTAGTGTACCAGTACTTAAGAGAAATTATAGTGTTCTCATCTATAAGCACCAGACCATGTACCAAGGTGGCATGACACCACGATCAGAATCGTAGAGCTTCATTTGTCTGTGTTAGAAGCATAGAGCCTCGTCCACTTGTTTAAAGATAAATCACAACAAATATGGAATAAGCTATAGACGTTGAAGACCTCAGGAGTCCCAATAACACAACAGTCATCCTTAGTATATAACAAAGAAACGTATTGAAGAAGCTAAGGAAAGTACTATGGGTCAGCAGAAAACACATTTTCAGGTGTTAGGTGTGATAGCAGTCTGTTGTGTCAGTGGACCAGTCTACTAATCAGAAGTTATGCAGAAAGTCTCCATCAAAGCTCAAAAATGTTAAATGCATTTAATGCTTTAACGGATACATTTCAAAGGCATCATATATACAAAACATCAGCAGAGGAAAGAATCAAGCAAGCACTGGACAAAAAGCTGAAGAACACTCAACGATCAAACTCTATGATCTGAAAAAGGAAAGCTTGCTCAGCTACTCAGTTCTTTCGAACACAAGCTTAACGGCAACTGAGTAGCACCATTCAAGAACTCAACTATTATATAGGGAAGGAATAAGTTCCAAGTCAGAAGGACTTGAAGAGTTCTAAGTAAACTGAGAAGTACCAAGTCTGCTGGGCTTGAAGAGTTCAATAGTGAACTAAGAATTTCCAAGACTGCTGGTCTTGAAGGAATCTGTGAGATTCAGAAGTTGTAAAGATATCCTTAGTGGATTTCCTACTCGAGGAGTAGAAGAGTGGACTAGGAGCTTTGAATGCTCTGAACCACTTAAAATCGCAGTGTCTCTTATATTATTGCCATAACTGCTATAACTGTCGTAACTGCTTTACTCTTATTAATTCATTATATCTTGAAGGGAAAACAAACAAATCTTAATTCCGCTGTGCTTAATTCATTATTAAAACTAACAAGTATTTTGAAAAGAAGAATTTTAAATATCTATTCAACCCCCCTTTTAGATAACTATTGTGCCTCTAGGAACTAGCAATCATGGATGTTCAGCCGGTTCAGACTTCTTGGACATTATATGCGGATGAATCTTTGACTTTGGATGCCAGCGGGGCATGTGTTATTTTGACTATTTTGGAAGGGTTTAAGGTGTAGAACATAATTCACTTTGGGTTCAAAGTAACCAACAATGAGGCAATTTTGGCATGTCTTCGGTTGGCGAAGAGCCTTGAGGTTAGAAGTTGATAATCTTTAGTGACTTATAATTGGTCGTCAAACAAATTTTAGGGGAGTACGAGGCCTGGGGGGCAAGGATGGTTAAGTATCTGGCCGAGATGAAAGATTGACTCTAGTATTTTAGTTCATTTGCCTTTTAGGGTGTTGACAGATCTAACAATACCATAGTCGATGCTTTGGCGAGGCTAGGTACAACAGATGTGAATACATTCAATGGATCAGTTTACTTAGAAATTTTAAATCAACTAAGTGTACAATATACTGAAGTTATGTTCGTAGAGCGGTCGAACTGTTGGATGACTCCCTACTTTGATTATTTAGTGATGGAGTCTTACCTT
Organism: Panax quinquefolius; assembly: GCA_020205615.1. Lineage (NCBI taxonomy): Eukaryota > Viridiplantae > Streptophyta > Magnoliopsida > Apiales > Araliaceae > Panax > Panax quinquefolius. The sequence goes on from CM035152.1 coordinate 114,403,304, forward strand.
CGGATAGGATGACAGGCTAAGAAGATTAAACATAGGAGTTCAAATTTTGTGCTCATAGACGGGGACTTGTATCGAAGAGCTCATTCCTTTCCTTTATTGAGGTGTTTGGTTCAATCCGAGGTAGAATATGTTCTTCGGGAGGTTCACGAGGGGATCTGTGGTGATCACATGGCTATGAAGGCCTTGGCTTATAATGTTCTTCGATAGGGGTACTATTGGCCCATAATTTTCAAAAAGGCAATTGAATATGTAAAGAAGTGCACCAATTATCAGCTGAATAGTCCTATCACCCATCAGTCACCGAAGGAGTTGTATTCGATTTTATATTCGATTCCTTTTGCTGTATAGGGAATCGATATATTGGGTCCGCTCTAGAAGGGAAAAGGTCAAGTTAGTTTTGTGATAGTGGTTATTGATTAAATGACCATGTAGGTAGAGGCGAAACTCCTTCGAAAGATCATGGAGCAGGAATATTTAAAGTTTTTGAAAGAGTTTGTGGTCTTTCGATTTGGTATTCCCTTGGTGGTGATTTTGGATAATGGTCGACAGTTTGTGGGTTCAAAGTTTGAGGCATTCTTAAAGAGTTAGGGATTCAGCACCAGAAGACTTCAGTGGCCCACCCTTAGTCTAATGGCCAAGTGGAAGTTAATAACATAACATTATTAAATGAGATAAAGAGAAGACTTGATAAGGCGAAGGGAAGGTGGCCCGAGGAGTTACTTAGTGTGCTGTGGGCTTATCGGACCACGTAGAGGACCACAACGGGTGATTCACCATTTTGGTTGGTTTATGGAACTGATGCTCTGGTCCCGGTTGAGATTGGTTCTACTTCACTTCGGTCAGTTATTTTAAAGAGATATACAATAACGAGGGTCTTCGCATCAACTTGGATTTGTTGGAGGAGGTTAGGGAGTCGGCCTTGGTAAGGCTTGTAGCCTACCAAAGGAGAGTGGTCAAGCATTACAATAAGCGGGTTAAGCTCAGGAGGTTTGAGGTTGGGGATCTGGTTCTTCGGGAAATGGAGGCTTCTATGCCCAAAAATCTTAGGAAGCTAATGCCGAACTGGGAAGGTCCTTATGAGGTGATTGAAGTACCGAAGCCATATACTTACTGACTTTGGGCTATGGATGGGACAAAGGTTAAGAATACCTGGCATGAAGGCAGTCTTCAAAAATATTATCAGTAGGGCATGGCTAGGTGATTTAACTTTGTAATTTTTTCAAAATTATTAATAAAATAAGTATTCAGTTTTGAATGAATATTGTTATTGGTGTTTAATTTATATTTTCAGTTCTTGGGAACAAACGTTTTTAATGGTGTTTGGAGGAATATTCAGTTCCTCAGAACGAATATTGTCATTGGTGTTTAATTTATTGTTCAGTTCCTGGGAACGAACGACTCTTACACTTGTATTCAATTCCCCGGAACGAATACTTCTTATAAGGTTATTCAGTTTATTTAAACGAATGCCTTCTTATTATTGGGTTATTTAGTTCGTCCGAACGAGTATCCCCTTTTTTAGAAGGAATGTTCAGTTCCTGGGAACGAACGTTGCCTTAGAGGTTATTCAGTTTTCTAACGAATAACTTATTTTAATTGATCTAGGGTATTCAGTTCTGCCGAACGAATACTTCTTTATTATGGGGTGTTCAGTTTCCTGAAATGAACAACTTCATTATTTAGATTCTCAGTTTTTTGGAATGAGAGTCTGATCATTACTTATTAAGTTCTGTCGAACGAATGTGCTCAGTTCTTCGAATGAACCCTTTAATTATTTGGCGTACTTGTTTGATCTTTAAATGGATGCTTTGACATGTATTGTATGTAACAAGATATATATGTGGTTCTTCGAAAAGGGTAGATATTTTCGTTAATTGAAATAAACAAGTACATATAGATAATTATATTACAAGGTTCAAAAGAAAAAACTACTGAGGCGGGTCATCTTTGTCTTTGGCTTTGTCTTTCGAAGAATCAAGGATTGAGGCATTCAGTTTAGTAGCAGTGAGTTTGGCTTTGTCTTTGCTTCAGGCAACTTCATATCCCTCAGCGTACATTTGTATTATCGACGTCGGAATTTTTAGTTGTCCCTTTTCATTACTTGTTCTTTGGTGTTCTCATGTTAATGTGAGATTTGTTTGAAAAAATAAGTGAAAAAGGTCCGACATGTGTAATGTCGACGATTTGACTTTAAGAGTCACCAGTTGGTGTTTTTTAATGGTTGCACCAACATGAAGCGAAAAAGGTTTGCACATTGACCCGATGATGTGACACTTCGCTAAAATGGTCTGTGAAAGCAAGAGATTCATTTGGGTTCGGGGCTTGATTATGCGGAGGAAGGTGTTAGGAACCCCTCGACATCCGTGTTGCCACGGTGACCGCCACTTTTCAAGAAACTGTTATATGAATGTGTGTGTGTGTGTGGATCAATGTGCAATTATTTGAAAGTAGTGCGAGGCCTCATTCGCACCTATATACAAAGGGTTTGAATTTATAGAAAAATTCAGTTTTAAGCTAGATATAGCAATGAAGTTTTGTAAAAGAGGTTTTTTAAACCCTGTGCTCAATAGGAATTGAGACCTTTTCATACTTCCATTTTATTATTAAAATGTTAAACTTGTTTGCTTTTATTTTCGAGATGCGAGGCATCTTGAAAGAAAATAATATACTGTGATCTTCGAACTCCTTATGGGCATGACAACCATCCAAGAAAATTCAGACACCGTAAATAATGTACAAGCTGCTTACAGCTGAAAATGTCCATCATAGGAACCGAATCTAGATTCAGTAGACTGAGTCTGTGATCACATGATTCCTAGGCTCACATGATATTGCAATTTATATGGAAAGCAGTAAACAATTATATATATAAAAGCTGTAAATATATATATATATATACAGACATGATCAACCACCACGAATCAAGTCCATGGGGGATCAGAAATGTAAATATATAAAAGCGGTAAATATATATATTTATATATGGACATGATCAACCACCACAAGCGACTCCATGGGGGATAAGAAAAGTAAATAAAGCAGTAAATGCGATCAACCACCATGAAGTAAACTCTAGGCGGGACTAAATGTAAATAAAGCAGTAAAGATGATCAACCGCCACGAAGTAAACTCCAGGCGGGCCTAAATGTAAATAAAGCAGTAAAAGGCCTCAAAGTAAACTCTAGGCCTGACAAAAATGTATATATATATATATATATATGGACTAACATTATCGAGTTTACTTGCTTATATATATATATATATATATATATATATATACAAACTGAAATGAAAACCACGGACCGAAGTCCGGGCATAAGCACACAACACGACTCTCAATGTGTAGAATAGTGTGTGCAAAGATGAAGAAAAAGGCTTTATAGAGTATGAGAAGGCTTATAGTGGGCTGCCAATACATACTTCTATGACTCTATATGGATAAACACTCAGCTCCCGCAGGTAAATGTATAGCTATATGTGAGCTAACAGGTGTTTAAAAAGAGCAAGCACTCAATATGGGTGTGTACAGAGCAAATTTTGTGAGGCTTCCTCTCGCTTTTCCTTTTTAAAATGGCTACCCCAAGCCCTCTATTTATAGAGGGGAGCCCTGAAGTGTACTACAATGGCGGCAGATGCACCCGCTGGCTTCTGGGGTGCCCACCAGGTTCATGGGTCCTATCATCTCAAGAAACGTGCACTGCGTGCCTTTGTAATGTCCGTTCGAACTTGCAGAACTTCAATCCGAGCACTCAAACGAGGTATATAAGACCTTCTTCGGACTACTTGTGTCGAGAGTTACACAATGACATGGATTAGAGGTTGTACGAAGTCAGGAAGAGGGGACCATGCCCATGGTTTTCAAGCTTCAAATTCTATCCGGTGTGCTGCCACGCGTAATAGTCACTTGGGATTGGAACTCCTTGTTTCTTGTAGAACATTGTTGTATGTATGTATGTATGAAGTGTTGAGACGACGCACAGGTGTTGAGGTGGCAAGATGACATTTGACTCCTCACTGGGGTTATCTCCGGTTTGAGTTAAAAGTAGACATTGCTTAGGGTTACATCTGAGATTGGACTCGCTGCGTGTTTGAATGCCACAAGGTCATCTGTGAGTGTACCTGTCTGCCTGGTGTTAGCTCCGGGTCTGAGGTATGAGTGCCTCGGCAGGAGGTCTGATTAAAGCTGATCGCATGCATTTGAAATAAACATTTCTGGAGTTATCGCCAAGGAAGAAACTCGGGGATATCTCGAGGTTGGAAATGATCCTTCTGGTGTGTGTTCCGGGGTTGGAAATGATGTTCCTGGTGTGTGTTCTGGGTTTTGAAAATGAATTTCCGGTAGTATCCGAAATGGATGTGAGCTGTCTTCAGGGTTATCTCCGAAAGACGAATCTGCCCTCCTGCAATGTCAGTAATAGGTGTGCAGAAAATTTTGAGTGTCTACAAATGCCCCTCTTTATCATATTCTTGCAATGCAAGGCATTGATAGGATAAAGAATCCTAGACACTTGAAATACAACAAAATAAACATGATGCTATGTGCAGCAACATGATGCAAATGTATGATGCATGATTATCGGTTAGTCCTGTTGGGATGAAAATCACTGATGTCTTGGACATGTGATCCAAGTCTTCAAGGATGTTGACTTTGGGGCTATCACCAAAGTCTTGAATTCTAGACACAGACTTCTACTCCATAGAGGTACCTCTTGTGTACAAGAGATCTGTGGGGAAAAAGCTTTGTCTGTTTAAGGATGTGTATAACATATTCCATCATCGGTCCTCTCCGATGAGGATGGTCTTCTTTGGCTTGTATCACCAACATGTACCCTAATTTTGTTGGAGTTACTTTCAACAGTATATATCGTCAGGGCTGCCTGACCTTCGCTGATGTGTGTATCACCGGATAGATCCCTGTTGGGTGCATTGTTAAGGATGCTTGACCTTCATTGATGTGTGTATCAATGGTTGCATCGCGTTGTAACCCTTGCTGGGGAAAGTTGCTTTGATGGGTTTACTTGCCATCGGCTGAGATAACGTCAAGGTTTCTTGACCTTCATTGATTTGGGTATCAATGGTTGAATTACGTTGTAACCCCCGCCGGGGATACATAGATGTTTGAAAGTTTTGCGTTGTGACCGTCGCCGGGGATACTTCATTATTTCATAACTTTGGCGTTGTAACCCCCGCTGGGGATACACCATTAATTCATAACTTCGGCGTTGTAACCCCCGCCGGGGATACTTCATTATTCCACAACTTTTGACGTTAGAACTCCCGTAGGGGATACTTCTAGGTTGTGACCTGCCTTGATGACATCGGACCTTTGTGAGGTATTGCCGAGCATGATTTGTAAAAGTTGAGGCCATTGGTATAGTAGACCTTGTATGCAGGCGAATACCAATGAGTGAGATGTGGAGCCAAAGTTTGGTCCATGAAAACCAGGATTCCAGGCTATTTCGCTCAATCGCGTAGCATTTTTAATTCTTGATTTGGCCTTTTCAGCTTGTGAGACCTCCTTTGCAACTCTAACTGGTGCGAGATGGAGGTGTGGGATTTGAGGATGGGTACTCGACTGGAGTTGAGTACGTTATTTCCACCTGTAGGATTCCTCTCTTCACAGATGGAGGATAGGAGCTCTATTTAGGAGAGCGTGCTATCAGGAGCACTACAAGAGATATTCGCATGCCGATCTTGCCTCCTGCCAGGCGTTATATGCCTGTTTCACAGTCACCCGTCATTGATATCCCATTGTTGGGTGTGGACGGTTTTACATTATCAGAGGGTCCCTGCACTCAGGAGATGTTCCAGCATTGGTGGTTCCCTCGTACCATTGGAGCTCAAACCCACGCCACACAGTTTATGGGGGATATGGTTCCAGGATCCGTGATGATGATGAATTAGCTAGCCTGTGTCAGAGATCCGACTTATGTGACAAAGATTGATAGTTTGACCCGACGGTTGGGCCCGGGCACATTTCTTTATCCCAAGACTTGGGTAGAGATCCTTGAGAGCGGATACTTTTGATCCTTCACTGGTCTTTGGCCCTCGAGTGACCCATATAGTTTTTGCCGATGCGAGATCCTCCTTGTATAGGCGACACATCCCCTGTAGATAGAGATCCGGTGACTTCGGGAGGAGTTACATAAGTTGGACATGATTGACGATATAGACATCGATACCATTGACTTCTTCTGATGTATTCTCGTTATCTCTTTTGATAGGCCTCTGTTAGCTGCTGGGTAGCTTCACCCCATTCTCGCTATATCTTTTGATAGGCCTCTGTTGAGATGTTGGGTAGCTTCGCCCCATTTCCCTGTATTTTAGCTGTACAAAGATGTATTAGATGATGATATACTTAGAAATGTATGTATAATTTTCCATTCCCTATATCATTTTGCCATCTATTGTATCAAGCATGTTATTATATTATGTATATGTATGTATGTCCAGAGATATTCAGCATTGACCCCTTGATGGTCTTATGACACGGCTCGTATAGATGTCTTCTTCGACAGTTAGCCGTATTGATCATACCCCACCATTTTTGGTGGCATCTGGTATGCGCTCGTGGTATGATAGTATGTCACCACCAGACAGGGTGACTATAGATCATTTGCTGCAGCACACTATGACCTTGTTGATGTTTCAGGTTCCCACAGGGTTCATAGAGGGTATGTTAGAGCATTGGGTACCAGAGAGACAGGTTTTCCGATTCGGGACCCAAGAGTTGACTCCTACTTTGGAGGAGTATGCACGGTTGACGATGCTGCCATTGGACAGACCTTGCGTGCACATGGCGATCGGAGATATGAGTAGATAGTTCATGACCCTCATCGGATTGAGGCGTAGAGTGGTACAGGATGAGATTACATCCGGCCACGTGATATCCCAGCATTTTCTATTTGACAGATTTGGCTCTGAGGATAGTTATGCACGGCATTCAGGGGATTTCACCACACTGGAGGACCTTTGGCGTTCAACCAAAGTGGATGTACTACTACTGTGCGTATTGTCATACGTTTATATGCCACCGTACATGGATGAGTTGGACATTAGCGTCATTATGACAGTGAGAGCTCTCCGGGAGGGTCACACCATCATACCGATGATTATGGCGAGAGACTACGAGGAATTCGGCCCACATATTGCTTCACTTATCCAAAGATGAGTGTTCATAAATGATTTCGATTAAATGCTTTGTCACGTGTGGTTTATGTCACACTTGAGACCGATTGACACATTCAAATGGCATGGATATTGTTTCACCCATGATATAGCCATGTCATACTCTTTTCAGCCTGCAGAGTGTACATATGATGCATCTTGGTCAGCTTTCCTAGCAGGGATTGGAGATCCATTTGCTATATTGCCGTGTATAGGGCTTAGCTCACCCTACAGCTTCATTACTCATGCTCTGGGCATGGATTATCTTCCTCTAGCTGTTTTGAGAGGGATGATCACTTACCATCCACTGGCTTTGATGTGTCAGTTTGACCAGTTTTAGGATTTCCATCCGTATGAGGGGGCAGCGATTCACCGCTTCGCTTCTTGCCACTTATCATCAGCGGACAGATCCAGGTTGTATGCCTATTGGGATCAACGAGAGTTAGCTGAGTTTTCTATCAGTCACCCTGGTTATTCTGCAGAGTATTCAGCATGGATGGAGATAGTGACTGCATCGACTATGGTAGTATCCACAATGCAGGATATAGATTCCGACGATGAGGAGCCTATGGAGGAGGCTGACATTCCCATCGATGGAGACTTATTATTTGAAATTTGCGCCAACATTTGTGATGGATTCTCCTACCTCGAGTGCCACTGTTACTCAATATTTAGCATAGTATTTGGAGCAGAGCTTACATCTGATGACCTATGAGAGAGATCAGGCTAGGGCCGCGATATTGACAGCTCTTGATGGGAGAGACGCCACTTTATTAGAGAGGAATGAGGCTAGATCAGCTAGGGATGCATTGATTATGGAGCGGGATGTCGCCCTATCTGCTAGGGATGTGTCCATTGCAGATAGTACTTCAGTTAGATCCCATACGACTGGCATCCTTGCTGATATGAGTGCATACATTGATGAGCATCATGTCACCATGCAGTTAGCCGCTGATCTGCTAGCTCGTGTAGATACCATTGGGCGGAGCTTGCGACTTTATCTCCATCTTGAGAGAGGATGCTATGTTAGATCGATAGTCGCATACACACGGATCCGTAGATAGCTTTGTATTTTCTGCATTGAGACTAAGCTTAGCTATTTTGTCTTGTACAACACATATGTATATATCAAGCGATTATTATATATGGCAAGAGAAATATATTTTATTTACTTCCCTTTTAGTTATGCCTTGATACTTGCTTGATATTTGCCTGTTTCTTCAGGGCCTTATGATCTTGATGTATTCTGAACTTATCCTTGATATGTGGACATTGAGCCATCACAGGATCTCTCAGAACTGATCACTGATCTGTATTTATCCCTACCATCTTAGGTGTCTTGGGATTTGGTTTACGTATGGAAATGTGGAGAGGAGTGTGGCTTTTCCTCTACGAGATTACCGCTTTTCCTACGGATGGTCGCCAGTACTTCTATTTGTGAGAAGCCTGGTTAATTTCATCTCTTATGGACTGATGTTGCTCTTTGAGGCACAACCGCAGCTTAGATGGTCACCAAATCTCCTATTTGTGAGGAGAGGTTGGGTAATTCCATCCCCTTGGTCTGAAGCCGATGAAATGGGGTGGATTGAAGGTTGATCCCAGTACTGTGTGACAAATATTTTTGTTCTGGTAGGGGGTTAGATTGAACCATAAATGGCTGCCTACGTACTCCTATTGAAGAGGAGATCAAGCCTGCGTAGTTTGAACCTGGTGTAAGAGGTTTAACGCTAAATGTGAAAGGAAGATGGGTGTAGAAGCTTTATCGATGAAGAAAGGTGTAGAAATGTTTTTGTTTTTGTTTTTGTAGAGGAAGGGCAGAAATGTTTTTGTTGTTTTTGTTTATTGCGACCGGGCCATATAGAATATGGTTGCTACGTACTCCGTGTATCGGGGAGATCGGTCGACATAGTTTCGCCCCTCGGGACGGATCATGAGAAAAGAGAAGTGTGAATCCCATATGCGCGAGGCTATCTTTGCGGAGAAGAAAGTTTGATCCCATGATGGGGACAAACTGCAAGTATGGAAAAAGTTTGATCCCATCTTCAGGACAAACTGTAAGCGTAGAAAAGTTTAATCCCGTCTTCAGGATAAACTGCAGATGTGAAAGGTTCAATCCCGTCTTCAGGATAACTGAAATTGTGTGAAAGGTTTGAAATGAGGTAAAACTAGGCTGCTAGTTTGAAGTGTATGTTTCCCTGAGGGGCAAAAGAGTTTGTAAAAGATAGGGTTCAAAACCGGAATGATTGGTGATTGGATGATCAATACCAGGATGTTTGCTTGATGGTAACATAAGATATAGTACCGTTTCACGATGTCCGAGTTGATAAGCTGTGGAAATTCATCGCCATCCATTTCTTGTAGTCTGAGAGCGCCTCCTGTCAATGCCTCCTAGTTAACAAACGGGCCTTCCCAGTTAGGAGCGAATTTTCCCTTAAATTGATCTTGGTTGTCAATGATCTTTTTCAAAACCAAGTCATGTTGTTTGAACTGCCGTAGCCGGACTTTTCTATTGTAGGATTATGCGATCCTTTGGCGATATAATGACCATGGAAGATAGCGCGGTTCACCTTTCATCTATTAGAGACAATTGGTGATACATCTTGTACCCATTGGTCTTCATCCAACTATGCACACAAGCCGAATCATGTTGTTGATGCATATGATAACAATCTTATCATTTATTAATTTGTAACAATCTTATTCATTTATTAATAAAAAGTATTAATTTATTAAAGGCTTTTAATTATCTCATGATCTTTGTTTTATAATATGTGATAAACCCGTGGTTTTTTAAGCGATGCTTTTAGATAATAATGATGATGATCATTCTAATGAGATCTAAATTCTTAGAAAGCTTAAAACTAAAATAGTTCCCAATCGTTGGATTACTAAATTGGGGATTAGTGAATCCAGGATAGATTGGTACATCGTTAACTTGCTTTCGTTGGATGAGGATGATTGATCTCATGATGATCATTTGTGTGGAACACTAAAAGCAAGTATGTAGGTGCTTATTAGAGAATAAGTTCCTTTGAGCGTGGCTCGCTAAGGAATACCTAATGGAGTTTTATTTGCTGTCGATAGGAATTCTGTAGTGATAGTAGTCAAGTAATCCTTGGACTTGAGATCATCATAGTATCTTGTGTATGATGAGTTATACTTTGACTTATTCCTTAAGACCCTTAGGGTATATCAAAGGTATGCTTGGGTATAATAAGTTATACATGGAGATAATGTATGATCGATAAAGAATCTACCACTTCTAATAAAAAAGAGAAATGTCTATGTGATTCGATAAATGACAACCCGGTAGTCCTTGGCAAAGCGAATGAAATTAGAAAGGAGTTTCTAATTTGCATTATTTGGAGTTGTGCATTTAAGGATCGAAATACATATAATTAAATAAAATAAGACTTGTGATAATTCCATGTCTTATATTTAATTGGGACATTGTATGGTGGAAGGATTGAATTATGCGGTAACTATTTACTCGAAAGGTTCTTTTATGATTAATGTTGAAATCTATATTATACGGAAAGTCGTTGATCATTAGGGAGGCTTATCCTATTGTAGAATAAATATTATTTATTTAAATAAATTAATTGTTTAATTTATTTATTTAAATAAGATTAAATTATTCTAATTGATTTATTCAATAGGTTTAATATGGAGAACCTAAAGGGTCACACCATAAAAGGAAGAATAATTATTTAAGAAGTTAATGGCATAATCGTAATAATATGTTAAGTATATTTAATTTAATCTATGGTGATAGAATAAATTAAATAGCTTAATATTATTATTTAATATTTTAGAAATATTAAATATAAATTAATAAGAGAGTCTTATTAATATTATTACAATTATTATTATTTTAATTTCTAAAAGAGTTTAGGAATTAATTTAATATAAGTACTCTCATTTATTCTAATTGGATTAGGAAGGAAAATTAGTTAAAGGAGTTTAATTAATTATCCCTAATAAGATTAGGGAGCTTAATTAATTAAAAAATTTAATTAATTAAATAAAACCCAATTCCTTAATTGTTAAGGTGGGTTGCCCACATCTATAAATAAGAGAGTCTTATTATGGGTGGTATGGGTTGTTGACTTTTTAACAAAATCGTAATAATTCAATTTGTTGGGAGAATATATGCCTTTTACATAGAGATAGAAAAACTAGGGTTTAGCCAATACCCTTCTTCTTGAATTTTCTTCTTCCTTGGTGGATCACCTCTGAGAGGCCAAACATTTGGGTGGCTAACGTTGATCGAAGGAAGGAACCAAACCCGGTGGATTGAGTTGAGCCTTGAAAGGATTTGGAGGTGAACTTGTACACGAGGAAGCTCGATCTTGAGGGTATGATTTTATTCTTTATCTTTTCGTTTAATTAATAATTATGCATAAAGGGTGATCAAGGGTATATGGTTTGTAAATTTTTTAAACGATTTTTTTACGCTTAGCTACTTTTTTTGCAATTTGATTGCGTTATGAATATTACAAACCTAACGGTGGCATCGAGCCAAACCTTTATACGAATTATTAATTGTTTTAATTTGATATGTATATTGATATGTGTTTAGAACAATTTAATTGGGCATAATTTTATTGTATAAAATTTTAAAAAAAAAAAAAAAAAAAAAAAAAAATAAAAAAAAAAAAAAAAAAAAAAAAATTAAAAAAAATTTATCGAATTTTTTTTAATAATGATTTAAAAAAAAAATTTTAAAATATTTAAAAAATTTAATAAAAAATAAAAAAAAATAAAAAAATTTAAAAAAAAAAATAAAAAAAAAAAAAAAAATATAAAAAAAGAAGATATATATATATATATATATATATATATATATATATATATATATATATATATATATATATATATATATATATATTATATAATATAATATATATATATATATATATATATATATATATATATATATATATATATATATATATATATATATATATATATATATATATATATATATATATATATATATATATATATATATATATATATATATATTTATATATATATATATATATATAATAAGTTTATTATAATTTAAAATAAAATTTATTTATTTTAATATTAAAAATAAAAAGTTTATTTTAATTTTAAAATAAAATTTTATTTAACTTAAAAGTTTTAATTTTGGAAAATAAAATAACTAATTGGAGTTGAAATTGGATTTTATTTTTCCTTAAATAAAGGAGTTAATTTTAGATTGAAATTAGATTTCATATTATTCAAAATAAAGGAGTTTATTTGTGAATAGGAAAGAAAATCCATCTTTCCTTAAATAAAGGAGTTTATTTAGATATGAAATAAGATTTCATATTATTCAAAATAAAAGAGTTTATTTGTGAATAGAAAGAAAAAGAAGAAATGAAATAAGATTTCATATTTATTTAAATGAAAAGGAGTTTATTTAAATATGAAATAGATTTCATATTATTCAAAATAAAGGAGTTTATTTGTGAATAGGAAAGAAAATCAAGTGTTTCCTTTAATAATTTTTACATGAATTGGATTTCATAATTAATTAAAATAAAGAGTTTATTTTAATTTTTTTTTACATGGAATTGGATTCCATAATTAATTAAAAATAAATTTTTTTTTTTTTGGAATTATTTTAATTTAAAAGTTTATTTTGATTAAAATTTTGATTAAAATAAAATAGTTTATTTTATTCAAAATTGGATAAATTAAAATAAAATAGTTTTATTTTGATTTAAATTTGGATTAAAATAAAGGAGTTTATTTTGATTCAAAAATAGATTTTATCTAACTAAATTTGCCCATTAAATGATATCAATATATATATTAAATGTTTATTATTCATGAGATGAATGTTATTTATTGATGCGTATGGTGATGTGTATGATAATAAATGGGATTGATTATGGATTTATTGACGATGTGATTGGATTTTATTTTAGTTGGATGCATGAATGTATGGGTTTTTATTAAATGAGATTCTGCGTACCTCGTCTTCTCTTCTCTAATTTTTCTTAATGTAAATTCTATCTCTCTCTATGTACTTCCCTTATTTTTGATCGAGGTTTCTATTTATTTTAAATAGTTTTGTAATAGGAATAGTTAGAATTAATTTTGAAAATTGGAGATCAAAGAAAAGAAGAGGCGCTTGAAGACAGATTTGTAATGGAGCAGGGTTTAAATGTAATAGTTATATTTAAATATTATTTCTTGCACCCCTAGGGTTTGACCTTTTGGTTCACTTGGTGGCTCTAGTAGACGAACTAGAATAAAAGTCCATAATCAATCAAGGGTAGAATATAGTATTTATATGTGCATGCTTATATATATATATATATTATATATTATGCAAACATGCTTAGCATGTTCATTAATATAATAGCGTATTTTATATATATATATAATAAATATGGCGCTAAACAAGATGAGACAAATTAATAACAAACCCCTCAATTTTTTATATTAAGTCTAAGCGTTCAAAGATATTTGGAATATCGAGCGTAAGCCTTCTAAGCATGATAAAATTAATAGAGTATTAAATATTTAATATGAGTTTGTTGTGTCACCACAAGGCAAGTATTAAGTATTTAAGATGTTAATTTATCACATTTGATGCTTATAAAGAAAATTGAACAATATTGTTTTGTTGTGTCACTGAGGATGATATTTTCTTTTTTGAATATATGGAGTGCTAGGTCGGACTTAACTTGGATAATTTTGATTCGGATGTGCCACCACTTGATCAAAAAATAATCTAGAGGCAAAAAAAAGGAGTTGCATAGTTGATGTAATTGACAAAAGTTGTCTACCTATTTATTTATATATAGTTTGTTGTGTCACCACAAGGCTATATACATTTGAAATGGGATCCTTATTCTCACTAGCAAATCTTTAATTAGATTTTTTAGAACTATATAAGTGAGGTAATATAGTTTGAAGAAAATAGTGGGAGATACCAATTTAAAACAAGACCTAATTTATTTTGGTAATTAATAAAAGAATGTATGTTAAAATGTTGTTAATTACAAATTCATTTCTGAAATTTTACAATGTCTAAAATTACTATCAACTGCGAAGCATATTAGATGCTAAATTAATGGGGAATTAAGCGGATTGGTTAAGGAATTTGAGAATAGTTCTCATATTTGAAAAGCTATCTTATGTCATCATATCCTATCCCTGCGATAGTTGCGAGACAATGCCTCGAGGAAGAGATTGCTACTTTTAGAAAGTGGCGAGATGATGCCTGATTGGCTCGATGCATCATGCTCGCATCCATGAGTACTTGAGCTTGACGTCGGCATGAAACTATGGATGCTCTACTATATTCACTGCACATCAAGTAGTTGATGGTGAGGAAAATGGGGTGATAGATATCGGATATCTAAGGAGCTCTTAGATCTAGAATGGCCGATGGCACTATAAATGCAGAAAAAGTTCTTAACATAATCAATTTGATTGATCGATTAGGACATTTGGTTTTGTCATGGATGGAGAGTTGAGCGAGATTTGATCTTGCACTCACTCCGGACTCCTTTCACAATTGTTGTGAATTTTTCATATGAACAAGCTAGATATCGACCTCATTTGATTTGCTTAACATGTTGAAAAATGTTGAGAGTCACTTTCAACCAAGAAAGACCAAGTCTTCTTGGTAGGGGCAAAGGATCTTACGAAAAGAAGAGCGATTCAAAGAAGGTAAATAGAAAGGCGTAAACAAAGGATAATAAGAACAAAAGCGATACGGATAGCAAAGGGTTTGCTTCCCTTTGCAATAAGCTTTGGACCTTTGGAAAAAAGCTGCGAGAAGCATCTTGCGAGAGGCTAACGAAAAAAAGCTTAGTGAAGTTTGATTTACAAATCTGATTTTTGTTCATGATTGAAATAAATTTTCTTTAAGTCGAGGTTCTACTTGGGTATTGGATCTGAGCTTTGGTTATCATAAATATAGATTTATGAAGGGACCAAGCAGTAGAAAGCTAAACAAATATAAGTAATCTATATGTGTGGAAATGAAGCAAAGGTTGCTTGCATTAGCCATAGAAACTTATAGTTTAGCAATACTTTCTGAAGCAAATCTATTAAGTCGATAAGTTGTTATTGTATTTCAGTTCTTGTTAAAAATATTATTTCCATTTTATTGTTGGATGATGAAATCTTTGGTATTATAATTAAGAACAATTGTTGTTCTATTTATAATAATAATGTTTTGTATATAAATGGAATATTACTTAATAATAAATTTTGTATACTTGACTTACATGAAAATAATTTTGCATATTGAACAAATTAGTATAAGAAAAGGAGATGATCATCAAAAGAGTTGAATGTGTGTATTTCTTTGAAATACAAGTGTGAATTATTTGAAAGGTTTCAAAAGAATTGAAGTGAAACAAATTGGCAAAGTATTAAGATTCTTTGATTAGATCGAGGAATAAATACTTGTGCTGATAAGTTTCTAGATCATCTCAAATGGTTTTCTCATAATGGACACATCGATCTGTGATAATTGATTGATGTATACGAAAGGAAAAATCGTACCTTGTTGGACGTAGTGCGGTCCATAATGATTTTCTGAGCATTCCGGTATCCTTACAGGATAATGTCACTAGAAATATTTGCATATCTACGAAAATGGTAACCTCAAAATCAGCATTGAAGACTCCATAAAAAAGTTATGGACGGGGAGGATTCTAATCTTAAGTATGTTAAGATAAGGGGTTGTCGACTTATGTGAAAAGGTTTCAAAAGGATAAGCTTGGGACAAGATTTGACAAGTGTCTGATTTGTGGGACATCCTAAAGTAAGTTTAGGGTATATGTTCTATAATTCTACTTAGCAAAAGGTGTTTGTTGCGAAAACACTTTGCCTACTAAGATAAAGGTGTTTATCATTGAAAGGGGCTAGTGGGAGGATAATAGATCTTGAAAAGTTCAAGAACCACAAAACAACTTATATAAGTCGAATAAGAGGAACTGTAGATAGACCTATTGTACCTGCCAGAATCGTAAATGCGGAATAGTCTAGAAGATACCTAGGAGGTATGGATTCATGGATGATGATGATGATGATGATCATGAAGATGATGATGATCGATTACATCTGATGAGTAAAGTGTTGTAACATCGAGAGAAATGGATTGAAGCAAGTTTCTCAAATATGGAACATTCGTTTTGATGAGCAATCAAAAGAGTTTGATTTTATCAAAAATAAGAATGAACCTAGTGTGTACAAAGGGATTCGTGGGGAGCGTCGTGACATTTCTAGTATTATATGTTGATATACTACGGATGAGGAATGACATACCAATGCTACTGATCGGTAAAGATAAAGTTGTCTAAACATTCCTCCATGAATGATTTGGAAGAGTATCTTAATTGGGGATATAAATCTATATAGATAGATTTAAGAGGATGCTCGACTTAACCCGAGGCGTATATTCATTTGATGCTAAAGTCGTTTAGCATGGCAAACTCAAGAGATGTCTCTCATGTTGATGAGCTATGGGTGTATCTCTCTTAATAGTCCCCACAGACTCACGAAAAGAGAGATGCGCATGAGTGACTATCATGTATCTGATGAAATATACGAGACACGATGTTGATCGGTCGTATTATGGAGAAGTTCACTATGAGTCGGTGAAAAACATCTTAAAGTTCTTACTTAGGCACTAAGGATGTGATCATATTCATGGTGGGTCTAAATTAAAACTAGAGGGCTTATACGGAGACTCGAGTTTTTTGAGACAGACAAGATGACGAGAAAAATCCACTTTAAGGTAAAGCGTTATCTTGAGCAGTGGTGTGAGTGAATTGGAAAGGTTCAAGCAATGAAAAGTTCTTTGGTTTAGTGATAAAAAGACAAAGTATATAGCTATAAATGAAGGCTGCCAAGTTGATTGTTTGGATTAAAAGTTCATTCTGAGAACTAGGAATAGTTCTAAGTCTCATCTTGGATCTAAACATGTGTTGTGGCACTTTCATTTGATTATTAGAATCATTGAAGATGGGAAATCACTATAGAGATAGTGGACTCTCATGAACAACATTACATATCCATTAACTAAAGCTTATCAACGGCGGGATAATCGTCACTTAGAGAAGAAGAGTATGAGATACCATGACGATTGGCTTTAGTGCAAGTGGGAGATTGAAAGTAGTATGCACACAAGCCCGATCATGTTTGATGATAAAGCATATACTTTGTAACAATCTTATTCATTTATTAATAAAAAGTATTAATTTATTAAAGGCTTTTAATTATCTACATGATCTTTGTTTTTATAATATGTGATAAACCCGTAGTTTTAAGCAATGCTTTTAGAATAATGATGATGATCATTCTAATGAGATCTAAATTCTTAGAAAGCTTAAAACTAAAATAGTTCCCAATCGTTGGATTACTAAATTGGGGATTAGTGAATCCGGATAGATTGGTACATCGTTGCTTGCTCGTTGGATGAGGATGATTGATCTCATGATCATTTGTGTGGAACACAAAAAGCAAGTATGTAGGTGCTTATTAGAGAATAAGTTCTTTGAGCATTGGCTCGCTAAGGAATACCTAATGGAGTTTTATTTGCTGTCGATAGGAATTCTGTAGTGATAGTAGTACAAGTAATCCTTGGACTTGAGATCATCATAGTATCTTGTGTATGATGAGTTATACTTTGACTTATTCCTTAAGACCCTTAGGGTATATCAAAGGGTATGCTTGGGTATAATAAGTTATACGTGGAGATAATGTATGATCGATAAAGAATCTACCACTTACTAATAAAGAAGAGAAATGTCTATGTGATTCGATAAATGACAACCCGGTAGTCCTTGGCGGCGAGAATGAAATTAGAAAGGAGTTTCTAATTTGCATTATTTGGAGTTGTGCATTTAAGGATCGAAATACATATAATTAAATAAAATAAGACTTGTGATAATTCCATGTCTTATATTTAATTGGGACATTGTATGGTGGAAGGATTGAATTATGCGGTAACTATTTACTCGAAAAGGTTCTTTTATGATTAATGTTGAAATCTATATTATACGGAAAGTCGTTGATCATTGGGGAGGCTTATCCTATTGTAGAATAAATATTATTTATTTAAATAAATTAATTGTTTAATTTATTTATTTAAATAAGATTAAATTATTCTAATTGATTTATTCACAATAGGTTTAATATGGAGAACCTAAAGGGTCACACCATAAAAGGAAGAATAATTATTTTTAAAGTTAATGGCATAATCGTAATAATATGTTAAGTATATTTAATTTAATCTATGGTGATAGAATAAATTAAATAGCTTAATATTATTATTTAATATTTAGAAATATTAAATATAAATTAATAAGAGAGTCTTATTAATATTATTACAATTATTATTATTTTAATTTCTAAAAGAGTTTAGGAATTAATTTAATATAAGTACTCTCATTTATTTCTAATTGGATTAGGAAGGAAAATTAATTAAAGGAGTTTAATTAATTATCCCTAATAAGATTAGGGAGCTTAATTAATTAAAGAATTTAATTAATTAAATAAAACCCAATTCCTTAATTGTTAAGGTGGGTTGCCCACATCTATAAATAAGAGAGTCTTATTATGGGTGGTATGGGTTGTTGACTTTTAACAAAATACGTAATAATTCAATTGTTTGGAGTATGCCTTTTCTATAGAGATAGAAAACTAGGGTTTTAGCGATACCCTTCTTCTTGAATTTTTTTCTTCCTTGGTGGATCACCTCTGAGAGGCCAAACATTTGGGTGGCTAGCGTTGATCGAAAGGAAGGAACCAAACCGGTGGATTCAAGTTGAGAGCGAAAAGGATTTGGAGGTGAACTTGTACGAGGAAGCTCGATCTTGAGGGTATGATTTTATTCTTTATCTTTTCGTTTAATTAATAATTATGCATAAAGGGTGATCGGGTATATGGTTTGTAAATTTTTAAACTACGATTTTTTTACGCTTAGCTTTTTTTTATGCAATTTGATTGCGTTCATGAATATTACAAACTTCCATCTGGATAGTCGATAATTCAGTATGGGCTTACTGAATATATACTTGAGAGGATCCACGCGGGATATGAGATGGGTTATGTGACCATGGAGGTAATGTTGTAACCTCGTGGACCATGCTAAAGCACAACAAGTCTTCTCAATCAAAGTGTACTTGTGTTCACTGATGCTGAATCTTTTGCTGAGGTAATAGATAGCTCGTTCTTGGCCTCTATCGTCTTTTTGCCCCAGCATATAGCCCATGGCATTGTCATTAATGGATAGGTACATGAACAGGGGAACATCATCTCTGGTTGGTACCAAAACAGGAGCGTTAACCAGCTGCTCTTTAATGATAAGGAAGGCTTTCTGACACTCATCGTTCCATTTCATGGAGGAGTTCATCCTTAATAACTTGAAGATGGGCTCACAGGTTGCTGTGAGTTGAGAGATAATCCTGCTAATGAAGTTGATTCTTCCCAAAAATCCCCGTATTTCCTTCTCTGTCTGAGGAATAGGCATTTCCTTGATGGCTTGGATTTTGGTGGGATCCAGCTCAATCCCTTTGTGGCTGACTAGGAAACCTAGAAACTTACCTGATTTGACACCAAAGGCACACTTGGCTGGATTCAACTTGAAGTTGTACTTACGCAACCTGTACAATGATGTCATCCACATAGATCTCTATCTCTTTATGCATTAAATCGTGAAAAAGAGCTATCATAGCTCCTTTGGTAGGTTACTGCCGGCATTGATGAAATTTGAATGACAATAAATGCGTAATAAAAGGTTCCCCAAGGTGTGATGAAAGCAATTTTCTCACGGTCTTCCTCAGCGACCATAATCTGATGGTACCCCACAAAGCAATCCGCAAAGGAGTACATGCCGTATTGAGTAGTATTGTCAATGAGAATGTGGATAAAGGGCACGAGAAAGATATCTTTAAGGAAGGCTTTATTCAAATCCTGGTAATCCACGCAAACTCGCACCTTTCCTCCTAGTTTAGGCACGAGAACAATGTTAGATATCCACTCCGGATATGTAGACACCATGATAATGCTAGCTTGAAATTGTTTCACAATTTCTTCTTTAAAATAACCGCTAATACTGTATAGAAAAGCAAGCAATTAAAGTTTTCTATAGGGCAGAGGGATTTTTTGCTCGTTTTACCCTCGTCGACCAATGCATGGAGAGCTGCTCCAATTGTCGAGGGCAAAGTCTTGATGAACTGCAGTGATGGAGGGGTTGTCATTGTCCTCCTTCCCCCGAATGATAACCATGACATCTGGGCAATCATCGTTTGGGGTATATCTGTTTGTATGTTCATCATGAACAATGATGTGTATGCCTAACATCATCAAGGCGATGTCGTGCTTACGTTTCCGCTACCTTTCTTCCATTTTGGGATCAGGAATCAGTACCTCTTTTGCTTTGAATGGTACTGGTTTGGGAAACAGCATATGTAAGACCCCAACTTTTATAAATAAAGATTATTTTCTCTCGAAATATATTTTTTAATATTATGGTGTGGATATAATATAATGTTATAGTTGTGGGTAATATTTACAAATTTTGCAAAGTAAGCAAGTGGTTATATAATATTCGATTGGTCGGAGAATATTCGTTTTAACGAGGGATATTAAATGACGATGGCACAATCATTGGTGGACCCCCTAACGAAAGTATTGTCGTAGTAAGAAAAACGACGTAATTATCTTTTATAAAATAACGGTAGGAAGTGATACTGTTAAAACTGTTGAACTATCCCGTAGTAAAAAATCTGATACAAGAATATTTATGGTCGTAGTAAGAGCAATACACGGTATTGATTATTCTTGCTTATGTGAGAAGTCACTCAGTTATACTCAATTATTGCTACAGTAATTGCTGCATCATATCTCTCATATTATTGATTCGATTATTATCATAAAGATCATCTCTGCATAATCTGATATATTATTAAATCAATAATTGAGACGACAAAGTTATTCATATTATTAAATTGCAATATTTACAATGTCTAGAAGTTCTGTCAAGGAGATGTTTGGTCATCTAATTGCGCGCTAATAAGGAGAAATCCTTATCGGAAAGCCCTCTCTTTCTTGGGAATAATCTGGTTGTTAAATATTGTGAGTTATAATATTAATGATGAATAAGTTCGTGTTGATTAAAGATGAAATTGATAGTTCCATTGTGTTGGAATTATTAGTGTTAGTGGAAATCGATATTTATTTCGATATTAATTGATGTCTAGAAGTTATACTGACCAGTCGGGTAATTAATCGGATAAATGAGCAATTAATTGCTATTAATTCACATGATTATAACTATTTGTTCACATGTGTGTACAATTGATTCACATTCTTGTACTATTAGGGGAGTTGGTGTAAGATTGATAATACTTGCATGACTAAGTTGAAAATGGAGGTATAGATGGAGGTACTATACTGTAATTCGTATTTTCACATGATTATAACTATTGATTCACATGATTGAACTATTGATTCACATTATTTACTATTAGGGGAGGTGGTGCAAGTTTGATAATACTTGCAGGACTAAATTAAAAATGAAGAAGAAGAGGAAGGTATTATACTATAATATTTTGAGCCCCAAAACGTGCAATTATCGAAACTATATTTTCCTATAAATAGAAGCTCATTCTTCCTTCGTTTCTCACCAATTCACTAAAGCTATAGAGCAATTATTATAGAGAGAAATTATAGAGAGAAAGAAGAAGAGAAGTCTACTACCTCAATATTCCAGTATCCAGTCTTCTTTTGAGGTAAGGGGTATTATTTCTTTCGTATTCATGAAGAGAGCTATTGTTATTCCATTCCTTATTATTATGTTGGAATAACCCGTCTATGCGAAGTACCGCATACATGGTGAAATTATTCTGTTATTCCGTTGTTTATTATTCTGTTGGAATAACTTTTGTATATCACAATCTTTGCATACATTGTGAAATTCTTCATTATTCCATTCCTTATTATTACGTTGGAATAACCTATCATCGTAAGTACCACATACATGGTGAAATTCTTACGTTATTCCATTCTTTATTATTACATTTGAATATCCGTCATGCATCGTATTAAACGACTTGGTTCCATTATTTATTATTCATTGGAATAACTCGTCTGCATGCGGCTTCTATCGCATGCCTGGTGAATTCTGTTGTTATTCCATTATTTATTATTCTGTTGGAATATCCTGTCTTTGCGGATTACGCATGACCTAGTTCTATTCTATATTATTACATTGGAATATCACATTCATGCGGACACGCGTAACTGGTTCCATTCTTTATTATTACATTGGGAGTAACTTTGTATACATGCGGTCTATCGCATGCATGATGAATCCTTCTGTTATTTCATTCTTTATTATTTTGTTGGAATAACCTGTCTATGTGGATTACCACATGCATGGTGAATGATCCTTTGTATTTATTCCTTATTAAATTGTGGAAATGATATGTCCATGTGGATTACCACATGGCGAGGGAAAAATCCATTCATAGATTTCATATATTCTATTATACTCGGTTGGTTAAAGTTTTGGCTTCTATACTCCATGAAATTAGTAGAATATCCGGATATTTACGCTTCATCCAAAGATCTTTTCATGGAAATATTCTTCTAAGCATTCTTGAATTTTACTCTACAAAGCAAAGATCATGTCGACAATTTGGACGTAATTGATTTGAGGATAAATTAACTTATAAATCTTTAAAATTTATTCTTGAACTTGTTTTATTGAATTATTATGTCATTGTCATCATCCTCATGCTTATATTGTGATGAAAGTCATCTTTGGCTTACGTGCATAGATGGACTTGGTATGATTATGACCGAGGATCATTCGGTATAATCATGACCGTAATGTTATTAATGATGTGGTAAAAGTCCTCGGTGGCACCTGTAGTGCATTGATGACGCGATTTTTTGGTATGACTATGACCGAGGATTATTCGGTATAGTCATGACCATTGATGATTTAATGAATATCCTTGGCCCGTAGTGCAGGGATGACTCGATGATGTGGTTTATTTATTAAGCTGAGTCTCAGCGATAAAAATTGATGAAAACATTTTAAATCGTAGAAGATAGTAGATATCATGCTCTACTTGACTCTTCTAATGGATTGCTTATTCCGCTGCAGTTAAACTTGATGTCTATTGTATTTTATTAGTTTAACATTGTTGAAGACTAATGATAATTTATTCTGCATTATCTTAGTCATAATATTTCTTACTGGGCTAGTTAAGCTCACCCTTTCTTTCACCGTTCTCTTCAGGAAATGGAATGTAGCCGGGACTAGTCGGGGAACGGAGTGATGGTCTAGATGATAACATTAGTAGTCCTCACTATTCTGTTAAATAGTGTGACAATAAATGTAATGAGGACTCCATTGAGTGTGGATATTGTCTAGATGACAATATTCTTATTAGAATTCTTAGATTATGTTTTGTCGATTATTTTCACATTGTTGTATAATTAAGTTTTATTTGAATTTTGTACCATGTATTTGGCGACTCAAGATGGGTGATGTATACTATTTTTGGGGTGTCACAGTTGGTATCAAAGCTTTAGGATATGATCCCCGGCCGAGATGTGAGACAAGAACTAGGGGGAGAGAGGCGGGAATTCCTTTCGCTAGTATGACCTACCTAAGTTTATTTGGTAATTAATTGGTCGGTCAGAGTATAGGGATAATATGTGATATGATAATTAACCCTTGTTTTGTTGCAGTATTTGAAAATGGCATCCGAAAATGTTGAGATAAGCAATGAAGCACATGAGACCGTTGAGTCACCACAGATTAATGCCCAGGATAATGTGCAACAGGAAGACAATAATCCTCATGTAAACAATAACACCGATGAAATGATGAACGATGGGATGTTCAGAGGTTTTATGCAATTCATGCAACATCAGGCGAGGGCAGCTCCTGTCTAAAATGCAGGTGGAAACATTGACAACTCTCGGACGGTCACCGCTAAGCAGTTCAAGGAGCTTGGACCACCGATGTTTTTTGGAGAGCCAAAACCACTTAAGGCGGAGACGTGGATAAAGCAGATCAACAAGATATTTGATGTCTTTGGATGCTCCGAGGAGAAAAAGGTTCCCTTTGCCACCTTCATGTTATGAAAGCAGAGGCGACATTGGTGGGAATCAGAAGCGTACTCAACCGCCAGACCGAAGATGTCTTGGGAGAAGTTCCAAGAATCGTTTCAACGACAAGTACTTTCCTGAAAGTATTCATCACATGAAGGAGGTAGAGTTCATCAAGCTTGAGCAAAACAATATGACCGTGGCGCAGTACGAAGCTAAGTTTGCCGAGTTGTCTCGATTTACGTCCCACTTGGTTGATAATGAGGAGAATTTACATCCCACTTGGTTGATAATGAGGAGAGAATGACGCGGATGTTTCTAAGAGGTTTGAAACCCGAGATACGTCAATACCTTATCTCTCATAAACTGTGTTTGTATTCAGATGTTGAAAATAGGGCTCAGTTATTGGAGTGCGATAATGAGTCAACCCAACCAAGAGAGAGCAGCCGGCAAGTCGATAATACCAGTGATAGCAGTCATTGAAGCAGTGACAACAAACGTGGAGGAAATCAACATGCCAAAAATAATCATGGCCAAGAAAATAAGAGTGGACATTTCAAGAAGAGGAGATTCAACAATGATGGAAAGACGTCAGCACCAGCACCCGCTGTTAAGGAAGGAGAACAACCACCGGTCGTATGTTACAAATGTGGAGGGGAAGGACACATAAGTCCAAACTACACGATGTAGTCCAAGGCGTGTTATAATTGTGGAAAAGAAGGTCACTTAGCCCGATTTTATCGTGCACCAAAGTCAAGTCCAGCTGGGAAGGAGGCATCAAAGGGTGTCCCAGACAAGACAAAACCGGTAGTTCATGGGAGAGCATTTGTCGTAACCTCCTAAAAAGCGAGGAATCCGAACGAGGTGATCACGGGTAAGCTAATCATAAACTCTAGTGAAGTTTATTCTTTATTTGATACCGGTTCTACCCATTCTTTCATTTCTCCTACTTGCGCTCAACGTTTAAATTTGACTTGGAGAAATTAGACTTTGACTTATCTGTTGAAACTCCGTTGGGAGAAACCTTCATTACATCCACGATTTATAAGTCTTATTTGATTCAAATCGGTAACCGCACGTTACCTATCGATCTTATTTCCTTGAAAATACTTGCATTTGATGTGATTTTAGGGATTGATTGGTTAACTACTCATCATGCTAAAATCGATTATTTTTATAAGGTTGTTAGCTTTCATATTCCTAACCAACCTATTATGCGAATTCACGCAACGAAACCACTAAAATCAATCACTGTCATATCAAGTTATAAAGCTATTCTTTTATTGAAAAACGGATGTCAAGCTTTCTTAGCCCATGTCACAGATTTAAATAAAGATACGTCAGATTTGAATGATATTTCTATTGTTAATAAATTTCCTGATGTATTCCCTGAAGAACTTCCTGGCCTACCCCCAGAGCGTGAAATTGAATTTTGTATCGACTTTGAATCCGGTACAAAACCCATTTCCAAAGCCCCATATCGAATGGCTCCTATTGAATTTCAAGAGTTAAAAACCCAACTACAGGAATTGTTAGACATCGGTTTCATTCATCCTAGTACGTCTCCTTGGGGTGCTCCTATTCTATTCATGAAGAAGAAAGATGGAAGTATGCAACTTTGTATTGATTATCGGGAGTTGAATCATGTCACCATCAAAAATAGGTACCCGTTGCCTCGCATTAATGACCTGTTTGACCAGTTGCAAGGAGCCAAATTCTTTTCAAAGATTGATCTTCATTCCGGATATCATCAGTTGAAGATTAAAACTGATGACATTCCAAAGACTGCTTTCAGAACTCGGTACGGGCATTATGAATTCCTAGTCATGTCTTTTGGATTTACTAATACTCTTGCTGCCTTCATGGACATGATGAACCGAGTATTCAAGGAATATTTGGATCACTTTGTGGTCGTCTTTATTGATGACATCCTCATATACTCCAAAACCCGTGAAGACCATAAGCAACACTTGAGGTTGATACTCCAAAAGATTCGTGAAAACAAGCTATATGCTAAGTTGAAAAAATGTGAGTTCTGGCTTGAGGAAGTTGCATTCCTTGGGAATGTGATATCAAATCATGGAATATCTGTTGACCCGACAAA
The DNA here is from genome assembly GCA_020205615.1 of Panax quinquefolius. NCBI lineage: Eukaryota > Viridiplantae > Streptophyta > Magnoliopsida > Apiales > Araliaceae > Panax > Panax quinquefolius. The sequence goes on from CM035152.1 coordinate 114,429,690, forward strand.
AATTGAAGCAATTCAAAGCTAGGAGCAACCTAAGTCAGTGACCAAAGTACGTAGCTTTCTCGGCTTAACTGGTTATTATCGGAGATTCGTAGAAGGGTTTTCTCGAATTGCTACTCCATTAACTCAGCTGAATCGAAAAGATACAAAATTCGGTTGGAGCGAGGAATGTGAAAAGAGTTTTCAAGAACTCAAGAGGAGACTCATTTCATCACCTGTTCTGACAACACCATCTGGCTTGGAGGGATTTGTCATCTATAGTGATGCTTCAGGAAAAGGGTTAGGATGTGTTCTCATGTAACATGGGAAAGTTATAGCTTTATGCCTCATGACAACTCAAAGAATATGAGAGGAATTATCCTACTCATGATCTAGAGTCAGCGCAATCGAATTTTTAAGGGCTTAAGATTTGGAGGCATTACCTGTATGGAGAGAAGGTGGAGATCTATATGGATCATAAAAGCCTCAAATATTTCTTCACTCAAAATGAACTCAACATGCGGCAACGACGATGGCTTGAGTTGTTGAAAGATTATGATCATACCATCCAATACCATCTTGGAAAAGCAAATGTAGTAGCTGACTCATTGAGTAGAAGATCATATGCGGGTACGAGTGCGATATTGTCAACGTAAAGGCCCATTTTGTATGACTTACAAAGGATGGAGATAAAGTTAAAGACTCCAGGGACCTATATGATGATGGAGAATATACGAGGAGAACCGACTTTAATTGATAAAGTTAAAGCTGCTCAAGCTACAGACCTGGAGCTGATTCGTATGAGGAAGAAAGTAAAAGAAGGCGCTATTCCGGAAGCAAGAATCGATGAAGAAGGAATACTTTGAGTCAACTCCAGACTTTATGTTCCTAACGACTCTGACTTGAAGTATAAAATCATGATGGAGGTGTACAACACACCGTTTGCAATCCATCTCTGGGAGTACCAAAATGTATCGTGATCTTTGACATACATTTTGGTGGAGCAATATGAAGAGAGAGATAGCGGGGTTTATCTCAAGGTGTCTAACTTGTCAACGAGTCAAGGCGGAGCATCAAGTGCCAAAAGGTCCATTGCAACCACTTGAAATTCCAGAATGGAAGTGGGAGCACATTACCATGGATTTCGTTACTGGTCTTCCCAAGGTTTCTCAAGGCATAGATGCGATTTGGGTCATTGTTGATAGATTGACCAAGTCTGCTCATTTCTTACCGATACAAGAAACTTTTACACTTGAACGTCTTGCTAGTATGTACATAAACGAGATCGTAAGATTGCATGGTATGCTAGTATCCATAGTTTCTGATCGAGACCCAAGATTCACGTCAAGATTTTGGGTTAGTTTACGAAAAGCTATGGGCACGGATTTATGATTTAGTTCGGCATATCATCCTCAAATGGATGGGTAGTCGGAAAGGACTATTCAAACTCTTGAAGATTTATTAAGACTCTGTGTCCTTGACTTCAAGGGAAGTTGGGACAAGTTCTTACCATTGGTGGAGTTTTCCTACAACAATAGTTATCAAACAAGTATTGGCATGGCGATATGGTGGGTGAAGCAACATTGTTGGGACCAAATTTGGTACGTATGACTACGAAAAAGATTCAAACGATCCGACAACGTATAAAAACCTCACAAGATCGACAAAAGAGCTATGCTGATCTTCATCGAAAAGACGTGGAATTCAATATTGGAGATCATGTGTTGTTACGTGTTGCTCCATGGAAAGGAGTTACGAGATTTGGAAAGAGAGGAAAGCTCAATCCTCGATTCTTTGGCCCATTTATAATCCTCGAATGAGTAGGAACTGTGGCCTATAGACTCGCCTTACCGCCAAGTATGTCTCGTGTTCATAACGTTTTCCACATATCTATGTTACGTAAATATGTGAAAGACCCGAACCACATTATTAAATTAGAACCAGACGAGATAGAGGAAGATTTAACGTATGAAGAGTTACCTATTAAAATCTTGGATATGAAGGATCATATTCTACGCTCCAAGGTTATACCTCAAGTCAAAGTTTTGTGGAGAAACCACGATGTGGAAGAAATGACCTGGGAGTTAGAATCTGAGATGAAGTCAAAATATCCTCACCTCTTCGATATATCAGGTACGTACCCTAATTTCGAGGACGAAATTTTATAAGAAGGGGAGGTTGTAAGACCCCAACTTTTATAAATAAAGATTAATTTCTCTCGAAATATATTTTTGAATATTATGGTGTGGATATAATATAATGTTATAGTTGTGGGTAATATTTATAAATTTTTCAAAGTAAGCAAGTGGTTATATAATATTCGATTGGTCGGGGAATACTTGTTTTAATAGGGAATATTCGTACGATGGCACAATCATTGGTGGACCCCACAATGGAAGTATTGTCGTAGTAAGAAAACGACATAATTATCTTTTTATAAAAATAATGGCGGAAGTGTTACCGTTAAAACTGTTGAACTACCCCGTAGTAAAAGTACAGTAATACGCGTGGTTGCATAAGTAAGACACAGTATTGATTTTTGATGCTTACGTGAGAAGTCACCGCTTATACTCAATTATTGCTATAAAGAATTGTTGCATCATATCTCTCATACTATTGATTCGATTATTGTCACAATATCATCTGCATAATATGATATATTATTAAATCAATAATTGAGATGACAAAGTTATTCATATTATTAAATTGCAATATTTACAATGTCTAGAAGTTCTGTCAAAGAGATGTTTGGTCATCTAATCAAGGCGCCAATAAAGAGAAATCCTTATCGGAAAGCCCCCTCTTTCCGGGAACGACTGGTTGTTAAATATTGTGAGTTATAATATTAATGATGAATAAGTTCGTGTTGATTAAAGATGAAATTGATAGTTCCATTGTGTTGGAATTATTAGTGTTAGTGGAAATCGACATTTATTTCGATATTAATTGATGTCTGGAAGTTATACTGACCAGTCGGGTAATTAATCGGATAAATGAGCAATTAATTGCTATTAATTCACATGATTATAACTATTTGTTCACATGTGTGTACTATTGATTCACATTCTTATACTATTTGGGGAGTTGGTGCAAGATTGATAATACTTGCATGACTAAGTTAAAAATGGAGGTATAGATGGAGGTACTATACTGTAATTCGTATTTTCACATGATTATAACTATTGATTCACATGATTGAACTATTGATTCACATTATTTACTATTAGGGGAGGTAGTGCAAGTTTGATAATACTTGCAGGACTAAATTAAAAATGAAGAAAAAGAGGAAGGTATTATACTGTAATATTTTGAGCCCCAAAACGTGCAATTATCGAAACTATATTTTTCTATAAATAGAAGCTCATTCTTCCTTCATTTCTCACCAATTCACTAAAGCTGTA